>CM058240.1:28045020-28600177 GCA_030180135.1 Orychophragmus violaceus | reverse complement strand
TTATTTCGAAGTATGTAGGGTGTGCCTTTCCTCCTTAAGGCACAATATCCATAGAAGATATGGTATCGATCGAGGACGGCCAATAAGTTGAAAACGATTTATTGAGCTTTTCAGTCTAGTCGAAGAATCACGTCATTGAATTTGGTAGTGTTAGAATATCAAGATTAGAATGAGAGAATGGAAAAGAACACACAAGAAACCAATTAGGGTTCTTGGAGCCACAAGAGAGAAGGAGAAGAGAGTTTAAGCTTTAGGGAAGAATAAATCCCAAAGTTTGATTCATAAAATGGTTTTACAAGAGTTTAAATACACCAGCTATTAGGGAAACAAAGAGAATAAACAAAGAATAAGTAGAATAGGACAAAAGACAGCTCATATGAGAAAGGAAGAGAGTTTCAACGGTCATAAGGATGGATGACAACTTTGGACAACTTTTCTCCGTCGTTCTATTCTATGTGATAACGGTAGTATAGAATAGAATTGTCCATGACATCGTCGATTATATTCTATCATCGTCGATGTCATCATCGATGATAGAATAGAAATCGTCCAGACTTCACTCCAGCATCCGTGTCGTCGACACCGTCGGTGACACATGTAGTTCAGAATTCGTTTCAGCCTCCATGTCGCCGACACCATCAGTGACATATAGAGTTCAGAATCCACTTCAGTATCCATGTCACCGACACCGTCGGTGACACATATATTCCAGACATCATACTTTATCACTACTGAGCTATAGGTTGGAGTGGCAGTCTGTTATCTCCATTTCAATACTCCCCCTCAAGCTTGACTTCAAAAGGTTTGTAATCAAGCTTGGAACTATGGAAATCTACCTCATTAAAAACCTTCGTGAAGAAAACCACATGGGATAAAACTTCATGAAGGGAAAAAGAGTGTAGTCTCCACGGTCTTAGAGGATTCAGGAAGGGTAATGAGTCCGAGCTTTGTGTGAATGGACTCACACACCTTCAAGCTTGCTGCCTTAGTGAAGACACCATCAAGTTGATCTTCACTTCTTGTAAAACATGGCAGCACCACTCCTTGCTCAATCATCTGCCTAACCTTATGACAATCCACTTCTATGTGCTTGGTTCTTTCATGGAAAACTGAGTTTGAGGCAATATGAATGGCTTCTTGATTGTCACAATGCATGGTAATTGGCTTTGATGATTCAAATCCCAAATCCTTAAGAAGAGATTTGATCCATGCCAAATTGGTTGCTAGCTTCCTCATTGCTCTATATTCAGCTTCAACACTTGAGCAAGAGACTACCTTCTGCTTCTTGCTCTTCCAAGTGACTAGATTGCCTCCAATGAATGTGCAATATCATGTGGTAGACTTCCTGTCCACTCTATCTTCTGCCCAATCAGCATCACAATATCCAACAACTTCTGTGCTTCCATTGCATCCCATCTAAATGCCTTGACCATGAGCTCCACTTACGAACCTTAGTATCCTCTCAACCGTACTCCAGTGATGCATCTTGGGGGATTGCATATGTTGGCTCACTTGGTTTACTGCAAAACATAAGTCAGGTCTTGTTATGGTTAGATAAATGAGCTTACCAACCATCCTCCTATATTGTGTGATGTCCTCAAATGGTCTGTCTTCAATCTCCCCCTCTCTTATGACTTTGTAGCCTTCTTCAAGAGGTGTCTTAGCCGGTTTTGATCCTAGCTTTCCTGCTTCAGATAAAAAATCAAGTGTGTACTTCCTTTGAGATAAGAAGAGACCATCCTTAGATCGACAAACCTCTATCCCAAGAAAGTACTTTAGAGCACCAAGGTCTTTTATATCAAAAACATATTTGAGATAAGCCTTAGTGTCTTGTATACCTGACTTGCTTCCCGATATGATAATATCATCAACATACACAAGAATGACAATGATACCTTCCTGATCTTGAAGAGTAAACAAGGTGTGATCTGCCTCAGACTTCTTGAATCATCTTTGCATAAGTGTTGAGCTCAGTTTATGATACCAAGCTCTAGGTGATTGTTTCAGTCCATAGATAGCCTTCTTGAGTCTTAGCACCTTCCCTGGTTTAACAATGTCTTCAAGACCAGAAGGTGGTGTCATATACACCTCATCCTCAAGCTCCCCTTGAAGGAATGCATTCTTGACATCCATTTGCCAAAGTTCCCAATCAAGATTTGTTGCCAAAGACATGATGATCCTAACTGTATGGAGCTTAGCAACTGGTGCAAAAAGTGTCCAAGTAATCCTTCCCATAGGTTTGAGTAAAACCTCTTGCAACCAGCCTTGCCTTGTATCTTTCAACCTCCCCATTGCTTATGTACTTGATAGTGAATACCCACTTAGAGCTCACTGCCTTCTTTCCTTTTGGAAGTTCTGCCTCATACCAAGTCTCATTGTTTTCCATTGCTTTGGTTTCTTCATTCACAACTTCCATCCATCTCTTATCTCCCTTGGCTTCTTCATAGGTAGTTGGCACTTGTCCTTGATCCAATTGCCCAATGAACACCTGATGTTCCAAGGGTACATGAGCTAAAGTGCACACTACTTGAGTGGGATGAGCTACTGCATTGCTGTTGATGTAGATGAAATCCTTCTTCCATTTAGATGGGTCCTTCTTAACCCTTGTGCTTCTTCTTAGCACTTTAACTTGCTGATCAGACTCTCTATCCTGCTGATCAGACCCAACAATCCCCATATCTTTTCCTTGATGTTCTTCTACACCATCTGGATCATGGATATAATCAGATTGTTGCTGCTGCGGTTGTTCTGATTCTTGAGTATCCCCCTCATGATCAAGATGGGGTTCCTGTGTAGCTCTGGAGATGCATCAGGGACTGAGGGTGTATGAGCTTGAGCTTCCTTGGCAGGTTCCTTCGGTAGGCTAATCCCAAGGCTCTCCATGATAAGCCTGAGGTTAGTGGCACGGTCTGATGGAGAGTTGGGAAGGTCCTTCAAGTTATCCCAATTCTTCTCCTCATAAAAGCTCTTGGATTCCATAAACTTGAGTTCTCTTGATATCAACACCTTTCTAGTCTCAGGAACATAACACTTATATCCTTTTTGTGTGATGGAGTATCCAATGAACATAGCTCTAATACTCTTAGCATCTAGCTTATCCCTTTGTTCTCCTGGTATCAACACAAAACAAATGCACCCAAACACACATAAGTGATCAACTGATGGATTGGTTTTGTTTAGTACCTGAAACGGTGACTGATCATGAAGAACTTTTGTAGGAGTTCTATTGATCAAGTAACAAGCTGTCATGACTGCATCTCCCCAAAACCTCTTAGGAACATTCTTATAGAACATCATGGACCTTGTCACCTCCATTAAATGTCTGTTCTTCCTTTCAGCTACCCCATTTTGTTGTGGAGTATAAGGGCAGCTTGTTTGATGAATGATCCCATGCTTGGATAAATGTTGTCTATAGGCATTGCTTGTGTACTCTCCACCATTGTCTGATCTAAAAATTTTGATCTTAGCATTGAAATGGTTAATAACATGGTTCTGAAAATTTATGAAAGCTTCTAAAACTCTATCCTTATTTTGCAGCAAGGTTATCCAAGTGTATTTAGATTTTTCATCAATAAAGGTCACAAAATACTTATGGTTATCTCTAGATATACAAGGAGCCGTCCAAACATCAGAATGAACAAGATCAAAGCATTTATCATAGATAGTTTTAGAAGTAGGAAAGACAAACTTGCAATGTTTTCCAAGAATACAAGCCTCACAATCATCATTTTGAAAGAAACAGAGGGTAATAAGAGTCCTAAAGCCCTAGAGTGTGGATGTCCTAGCCTAGCATGCCAAATAGAATCATCCACACCAATATAAGTAGATAAAGTAGTAGATAATTCAGAAGTTGGGTTAGTGTCTTCAAGCATGTAAAGTTCATCCCTTGTCACACCTTTCCCAAGCAACTTACTTGTCTGAATATCCTGAAAAATCACATCATTAGGACTGAAAATAACATTGCAATTAAGGTCAGTAGCAACTTTCTTCACAGATAACAAGTTTGATGTAAAACTAGGCATATAGAAAGCTTTTGATTCTTTGCTAAACAACTTAAGATTTCCTATGCCTTAAATTGGAATCTTATCACCATTTGCAATCACAACATTACCAAGAGCAGGTTTAATGTTATCTATCAACTTAGAGTCACTGATCATATGATGGGATGCTCCTGAATCAATAATTAATGGTCTGGTTCTATTTGAAGCAAAGAGAGAGTTACCATGAGTCATACCAGAGTTCTCCTTGAGAGCTTTGATAAGAGCTTCAAGGTCTGACCTCCTTACCAGATCATTTTGAACAGTCATAGCAGGAGCTTGATGAACCACCATTGCTCTACCTTCCTCACCAGCCCGCATTGAAGATGAACCAGGTTCAGAAGGTCCATTTGTGTAGTTTGCTCTCTGGTCTTTGAAACGGTGAATGATGATGGCCTGAGGTGAAGATGAAGGCGCCAACACTTCTCTTTGAGATGTCCACTCTTCTTGCAATGCTCACAAAACCCATAATGGTCTCTTATCACCACCATTGCCTTGCCTTTCTTCAGGCTTGAATGCACTCTTATTTGCAGTCACTAGTTCACGCTTTCCACCAAAGAGCCCAAATGATCCTTGCTCCTTCTGAATTTGAGCACAAACATCATCCAAGTTAGGAAGTGTCTCTGCCCTTAGCATGTGTTGAATCAGGCTGTTGTAAGCTGAGTTCAGAGTCAACAAGAGGACAAACACCTTATCTTGTTCCCTTCTTTTATGGAGAACAAGTGGATCAACAGTAGCTGGCCTTAACATCTCCAACTCTGCCCACAAAGCTCTGAACTTCCCAAAGTGTTGTTTGAACTCCATGTCTTCTTGATGAAGATTGTTGATAGCAAACTTGACTTCAAACACCTTGCTCAAATTGGACATATTCCCATAAACCTTCTTGAGAGTGTCCCACAGATCCTTAGATGTATCACAATAAGAGTAAGCTTCCAAGAGAGATGGTTGAAGAGAACTTTGCAAAATGGAGAGTACATTCTGGTCTCCTTGAACCCACAACTCATCATCAACATGAACAACCTCTTCATGAGCTTCAGCACCCGCTTTAGCTCCTGCCTCAGCTTCCGCATCAGCGGCAGCCTTAGCTCCAGCTTCAGCACCAGCCTTAGCTCCAGCCTCAGCTTCCGCATCAGCGGCAGCCTTAGCTCCAGCTTCAGCACCAGCCTTAGCTCCAGCTTCAGCACCAGCCTTAATCATCTTCTGTGGAGCAGTAATACTCATGACATGCTTCCACAATCCTTTGCCACCGAGAGCAGACTTGGTCATCCTAGCCCAAACTAGGTAGTTGGTGCCTTTAAGAATCACAGGGATTATCACTCTTGAGTTCTCCATTTCTGAGATTGATGTATGGCAAAAGGAGGGAGTATTCAAGGTGAGAAAGAACAAACAACAGTTTAGAAACCAAATGAGAGAGCTTAAGAACAGAATACTCTCAAAGATAGAACCAGTTCCTCACAAACTTCAAGAACAAAATAAAAGAAAGATTTCAAGCTTTTAGAACAGAGATTTGCGGAAGATATGAAGGTATAAGTATTGCTCTGATACCATGTTAGAATATCAAGATTAGAATGAGAGAATGGAAGAGAACACACAAGAAACCAATTAGGGTTCTTGGAGCCACAAGAGAGAAGGAGAAGAGAGTTTAAGCTTTAGGGAAGAATAAATCCCAAAGTTAGATTCATAAAATGGTTTTACAAGAGTTTAAATACACTAGCTATTAGGGAAACAAAGAGAATAAACAAAGAATAAGTAGAATAGGACAAAAGACAGCTCATATGAGAAAGGAATAGAGTTTCAACGGTCATAAGGATGGATGACAGCTTTGGATAACTTTTTTCTGTCGTTCTATTCTATGTGATAATGGTAGTATAGAATAGAATTGCCCATGACATCGTCGATTATATTCTATCATCGTCGATGTCATCATCGATGATAGAATAGAAATCGTCAAGACTTCACTCCAGCATCCCTGTCGTCGACACCGTCCGTGACACATGTAGTTCAGAATTCGTTTCAGCCTCCATGTCGCCGAAACCATCAGTAACACATAGAGTTCAGAATCCACTTCAGTATCCATGTCACCGACACCGTCGGTGACACATATATTCCAGACATCATACTTTATCACTACTGAGCTATAGGTTGGAGTGGCAGTCTGTTATCTCCATTTCAATAGGTAGTGCATCAATAATAGCCAAACTCGAAGAGAATTATGATAGGTTCGAAGCCCAACATCCACCAATTCTATTTCAGTACACAAGGAGGAAGAACGCCCAAAAGGAAGCAGCCCAAAGGAAGTAGGAGTGTGATCGATGAGGATAAGCTTCAAAATGGCTGACGTGGATGAAAAGATTGGGAGAGAGGAAGAGAATAAAGAGGCTGGGTATATGTGACTCGACAGAGGCACGTGAGGTGTTGAGGGTTTCCTAGCCACAAAATCCTCCCTGAACAGTGATTGAGAAGGCTGAGAAAGAAGATTCGCTTGAACAGATTCCAACTCCTCCAAAGCTTTTTTCGCTTTTTGCTGACAAAACACTCTCTATTTAGATTTCTACAACAGACTTTATTTGCCTTCATTCTCTGTCCTAGAGAAAACATACTCGATCCAAAAGTAATATGAGCATCCACACTTCCAACAATCTCACTTTTAAAGAAGGATAAATGGATAAGAAACAGAAATATTAGAAGGATTTTTTTTGAATCTTGAATATTCACATCTGCGTTGATGAAGCAAGTCGAGTGATCAGAATCCCCTAGCGGATCAACCAAAAAATGAGTTTGGGAATTTCTTTAACCATTCACCATTAAATAAAGAACGGTCTAATTTCTTGGAGATTGGGTCTTTCGGTAGCAAAATTACTACTGGGAAGATAAGCATCATGATGAGGTCTACTTCATATGGAAGCTTCCCACGCAGACAACTATATGTTAGCGAATCAGCAAGAAGAAGAGGGAGGGAAAGAAACCAAAGTATATAAGCAATGTGGATTGGGTATATCTGCTAGAGAATTGGGGAACAGAGGCAGCAATTAAGAAGAGCAAGTCAGCTGCTAAATCTCGGACCGCTGCACCAACTATCAAACAGATGCACAAGCACTATGCAGGTCCAGTTAACTTCTCCTAGATCGAGCATGGTATGGTAAGTGGATTTTTCTTTTTTCGTAAACATATTATACTTTGTTTATTTCTTTACATTATATATAGAATGATATGATCTTACCCTATATTGTGTAGAGGATCAAGTCTGGTTTGACTGAACCACTTCCTTACACAGAGCTTGTGAAGAAGACTCACAAATGGAAGGATGGGACCTTCGCTGATGAACGAACCAAGGAGCTTGTCCTCGAAGTAGAGCAGGCTGTTGCCGAGATGATCGATGATGATGGATCTCCCAATGGCATCAGACAAACTGGGTCAACAACAACTACACATCGCATCCTACTGTACCATGAGTATGTCAAGGTAACTTCCTGAATCTATCTCAAATTGTTTTGTTTGATTTTTTACTTATGTTTATACTTGAAACTAGTTTGATTTTAGTTTATGTTTATGTAATTGTGATTGTGATATTTGACTTTCTATTACCCTTTTTCAGTGTGGTCAGTCAACCAATGGTCAAATATATGGTATTGAGAGTTTTCATCTTAGAGATTTTGATCCAAGTGAGACTGTCCAAACATCTGAAGCGCAACCTCGACATGGAGATGCGCATATCCGGGTTGGAGGCGAGTAATGAAGCTATCAAAGGAGATATGGTAGAATTGAAGAAAGAGGTCAAGGACATGACTGCAACAAATGATTCCTCAAGATGATTATTCAGCATCTTGGTGTCCCTCCTGCAACTAACCAATATATGGCTCTTGCTCAAGCTCATGCTGCTGATGATAAACCTCCTGCTGCTGCTCAAGCTCCTCCTGCTCCTGATCAAGCTCCTCCTTCTCCTACTGTGGCTCAAGCTTCCAAGACATGTAATCACTCACATGTGCGTTTGAGTGAAGCTCAGCAAACAGATTTGGATATGTGGTGTAGTCAACTTCTTTAGTCTTTGTCATTGTGTGAACATGGTGAATGTTTGTTTGTGTTAGTTGTGTTTGTAATGGCAAAGTCGAAACAATATTGGCATAGACCTTTTTGGAAGATTCAGTGTTTGTAAATTTTATAAAAAAGTTTGAATCTTCAGTTTCAAATATTTGTATTTCGTTTTAAAAAAAAAAATTGAAATCAGCCACGTTTAATTATGTGACAAAACGTGACAAAATAAGCATAAGTCACGATATATAACGTGACATAAAAAGTGTTTATGACATGAAAATAAAATGTGACATTATCGTGGAAAAATGGTAATCACGATATAAACTATGACAATTCGTGTCAAATCTTGTCACGTAAATATCGTGACAAAACGTGGCTTTTTGGTCACAATTTGGACACGAAAATAAAGAGCCACGATGGTATAGCCACGTTTTTTTCCGTTACTTTTCTTGACTAAAGCCTATTATAGACACGAAATATTAGCCATAGTTACGAAATAAAACGTGGCTATATGCAATTTTTTTACTAGTGTAAAGCAGCAATCCATTCTCTAGTCCTCTTTTACTTGTGAAGAAGAAGGATGGAAGGTGGAGGTTCTATGTGGATTACATGGCCCTAAAAAAAGCAACGGTGGTCGATAACTATCCATTGCGATGATTGATCAACTGCTCAGTGAGATACAGGGAGTGTTAGTCTTCTCCAAATTTGACATGCGATCCGGCTACCACCAAATCTGAGTACATGCAGAGGACGTTCCCAAAATCGCTTTATGTACACATGACGAGCATTACGAGTTCTCTGTTATGCCATACGGTCACTCCAATGTGCAGGTGACGTTCCAATCCCCTATGAATGAGATATTTCATAAATATCTTCGCCGCTTTGTCTTGGTGTTTTTTTGCTGACATATTTGTGGATAGAAAAACTAAGAAGGATCATGTATAGAGAAATTAATGTTGGTCTTAGAGAAACTGCGACAACACCAACTATACGCGAACTCAAAGATGTGCCAGTTTTGGGCGTAGCAGATACAATATCTAGGCCACATTACATATGCTGAAGGGGTAGCGGCTGAAAAGTTCTCCAGAGGAAGAAAAAAAAATAGAGGGATGAATAATTTGGATTATCCAATGAGAATAATCTGAACCAATCCATCTCGTTATGACCATTATATGACTTAACGTCATGACAATAATTAAAAAGTTGCAATCAATTATGATATAGCTATAATTATATATATTCAAGCAACAAACAAGAGAGTTGCAAACACTAATTCCAGAAGGCCAACCACCTGGTCATCCCATGGTCCGCCACGTCCAACCGACGCCTTGCCAAACTGGCATCATGCCAAATCAGGCACCACCCCAGGGTTCGTCATATCTCGACTATAGACATGCCCCAACCGGCCCATGCCTAGTCACACACGTGTTCATGGACTCTCAACCCTGGCATCATCTATCTATCACTACCTCAACTTAACAATCAAGCCCAACTCGCAATTACCGGATTACGACCTAATCCGTCTTTCACACATCAATCACCAACAAACAAACCACGCATTATCATATTTCGATTAACAATTTTAACATATCAATTTTGTTTTGCATGAGCACCCAATTATGCAATCATTTCCATTCTTCTAACATCTTAACTCCCAACTCAATTCCAGTTCTCATATCAGTATACATATTAATACTCAATTAATATAACATGTACGATTATATATTCTTATTCCTAACTGAACTGGATTTTGGGTGCAAATTGTAACACCCGTCTCCCGGCATAACCGGAGACGCGGCATTAGGACGCCCGCTGAACCGAAAGTGGTCCAACCGGGACGCCTTCTCAACTTGTCCCAGGACCCGGCGCTTCCTTCTTATTGAAAACCACCAACTACGTCACTCGACTGTATCGATCCCGCATCCGGACCTGCAACAAAACGGGGACAGGAAAGGGGAAAGAGGCCTGAGTAATTGTTTCAAACACAATCACCCAGTGAGGACGGACTTAGGGAGTCCGCTATCCCGCTTACACCGCACGACCACGGATCACAAGTCCTAAGCTAATACCACCTTGCAAACAGGCCCGAGGGCTTTCACCACGCAAACTACATCCACTCGCGCTTTCGCACTCGTGAACCCCTCTCTAGCCCGAAGGCTCACACAACCGGCCCACCCGGCATCACTTGGCCCACGGCCTTGTACCAGAGGAGGCTCGCCAACACCTCCCATCCGACGATTTAAAGGGCGCGTACCAAAACTCGCTATACGCGCCCTGCCACGAAACACCCTTTCGGGGGCCCTACCACAACTACCAATCATATCCATCACACACATACAACGTTTTCGGGCTCAGCGAACAACCTAGCAGTTCTACGTTCTCAAGCAATCACAACGGGACCCAACTAGCCTACGCTACCTAGGAAAGACAATATTAACGAGGGACTATCGCCCGGAATCGAATGAGGTAAGGGAGATCACATTCGGTCCTCACCTTAGCCAAAGAAGAGGGCAAAACCGTGAACTAGCAACCCTATTGACCCGAACGGACATCGGTTCTGAAAAGAGGACGAGAAATCGAGTGAGATAGGCTTTTGAATCGCTTAAATCGGCCTCAGGATGAGCGAGATATGATCGATTGAAAACATCCCACTCAAACCAGCTAAACCGATCTAAACCGGAAATTGAAATTGGAATTGGAATTGAAATGGGAAATTGACTAAACCGAATTAAACCGGTCGGTCAACCCAAACCAGACCCGGTCAAGGATCCGACCCGATTGGGTCAGACCCGACCCGACCCGATCCGACCCGACCCGGACAAGTCAACGGTCAACGGGTCCGGTCAACGGTCAACCGGCGGCGACGGCGGCGGTCAACGGCGGCTCCGGCGGCGGTCAACGGCGGCTCCGGCGGCGGCGCTCCGGCGGGTCTCCGGCGACGGCGGCGGCTCCGGTCGGCGGCGGCGGCGGCGCGTGTCTCCGGCGATCGGCGCGTGAGCTCCGGCGCGTGGCTCCTCCGCCGCGCGTGGATCTCACGCGCCCGTGGCTCCTCCGGCGCGTGCGGGCGCGTGCGGCGGCGCGTGGCTGTCGGCTCGGCGGCTCCGGCTTCGTCTTGTCACGACGGTCACGGTGGTATGCTCGGTTTCTCGGGATTCGGGGTATTTCGAAAGATATAAAAGTTTGAAAACGTTTTCGGGTTTAGAAAGCTCAGATCTGGTTCTCGGGGTTACCTGGTGAGATTGGGAAGAAGGAAAAACGTGAATAGTGCTCTTGGGTGCTCGAACGTCTTCTGATCCCGACAGGGCTTCGCCGAAAGAAAGAGAAAATAAGTTTCTGGGGAAAAGGAGGCAGTATTTATAGGGGAGGCTCTGCTGAAAACCCTAGGGTTTTAGAAAAGGAAAGCAGGCTTTGGACTCAGCTAATGGGCTTGGCCCTATAACCAGAAAAGGAAATGCCCGAATAAGGAAAGAACAGGAAAGGAAGGTGGATTTGGGCTGGCTTTTGGGCCTTTCTTCCAAAAATTTTGGGCCTGGGGTTTGGGTATGTTACAATTCTCCCCCCTTAGAAAAGAATTCGTCCCGAATTCGGTGGTGCGCGGTTTCCCGCTCACCTCTGAACTCAAGGGATTCGCTCTATTCGGGGCGTCGAACTAACACACTAGGAAGTCCGTTCGGAAGGCACGATGTAAATAAAGAATCAATAGAATAAGGAATAGGGCTACACGAGGTTCGAATCGAAAGAAGAAAACCAGCTACGCGAAAACCGCGGAAAGAAAACCAACGAAAACAAAATCCCAAAACTCTAACGCAAATAACTACGCCCTATCCCCTCAACCCCCACGCCCCCCGACTCTAGCCACTCGGTGATCCCGGGGTCCGCAACTCAAGGTCCAAGTCTCCTCGGTACACCATGCCTTCCTCGCTGTCGTACTCCTCGGGGTCTGACTCCGGCTCCGGCTCTGAATCTGAGATGACGATCACTGGAGGTGCTGCTGCCGGCTCCTGACTCGGTGTATCCCACTGCCCATCCGGTCCCTCCTCCAATCTGTTCCCCTCCCTATCCAACCAGACGTACTCTCGCTCCACCCGTACCCGCGGCGTCCCTCGCTCCCACTGCTGATCAAACCCCTCCGGTCCCTCCTCAGGGATGTCCATCTGCTTATCCAGCCAGACATACTCTCGGTCCTCCCGTACCTGCTGCATCCCCTGCTCCCACTGCTCCCGCTCGCGGCCCGCGCCCACCTGCTGCCGGGCCTGCTCTGCCCTCTGCTGCTCATACCTCGCTTGCCTACGCTCCAAGTCAGCCCTCTGCTCCGCCAACCTAGCCCGGTCCGCAATCTCCTGCTCCCGCTTCAGTCGCAAATCCTCATCCCAAATGGCTTGCTGCTCGGCCATGACTTGGCGCCGGGTGTCCTCGTCGCTACGACGCCTCTCTCTCATCTGCTGCCGAAATACGGGATCCCTCTGGTTCCTATCCACAGCCTCTGCGTACTTAGCAGCCATCGCAACCAGACTGTACTCTCCGTACTCACTCCCGTCCGTCATCCCCTCTCGGATCTCCGGTGCTAGCCCATCCATAAACAGGGTCATCAAATGGATCGGGGATCTAGGGTGGGTACATCCAGCTCGGAACATGAACGCATCCCTGTACTCCTACACACTCATGCCTGCCACCTGGAAGGGCCGAGGAACCTCCTGCGCCCTCCTCGATGTCGACGCCCCTGGTATCCCGCCTGACGGTCTCACTGTCATGAAGCACACACGACTCGGTGGATCTGAATGATCATCTGCCACTACATGCTCCTTCCCCGACCTCTGAACCCGGGGTTCATCCACTGGCGCCGGTGGGGCCACTACTGGCGTCTTCCGGGGTCGGCCTCTACCCCTCGCTGGTCTCACAACTGTCTCAACCGGAACTGATGCAGACACTGGTCTATCCACTGAATGCCGGGCGGATGACTGAGTGGCGCCGGGAATCTCAACCGATGTCTCAATCGTAAGTCGTCTCCTCTGCCTCCTCGGTGCGTTCCTGCGGGGTGCAACACGTGTGCGCAGAACACTGGTAGAGTTTGGTGCCCAATCGGACCCGGAATCGGAGTGTGAATCAGTGGACATCCTGCATAAGACGAAACTAAGAGAGGTCACAACAGGAGATAATCAGTGATATATTGGTGTTTGAAAGATTTCGTAAAGTATCTGTTTTATAAAAATTTCGCAAACGGTTTTGAAAAAGATTGAAAAATGGGTTTTTGGGGTAAACAACGAAAGCTGATCTCCCAGGGCAGGACTGGGAGACCTTTAACCTAGGCTCTGATACCAAATTGTAACACCCGTCTCCCGGCATAACCGGAGACGCGGCATTAGGACGCCCGCTGAACCGAAAGTGGTCCAACCGGGACGCCTTCTCAACTTGTCCCAGGACCCGGCGCTTCCTTCTTATTGAAAACCACCAACTACGTCACTCGACTGTATCGATCCCGCATCCGGACCTGCAACAAAACGGGGACAGGAAAGGGGAAAGAGGCCTGAGTAATTATTTCAAACACAATCACCCAGTGAGAACGGACTTAGGGAGTCCGCTATCCCGCTTACACCGCACGACCACGGATCACAAGTCCTAAGCTAATACCACCTTGCAAACAGGCCCGAGGGCTTTCACCACGCAAACTACATCCACTCGCGCTTTCGCACTCGTGAACCCCTCTCTAGCCCGAAGGCTCACACAACCGGCCCACCCGGCATCACTTGGCCCACGGCCTTGTACCAGAGGAGGCTCGCCAACACCTCCCATCCGACGATTTAAAGGGCGCGTACCAAAACTCGCTATACGCGCCCTGCCACGAAACACCCTTTCGGGGGCCCTACCACAACTACCAATCATATCCATCACACACATACAACGTTTTCGGGCTCAGCGAACAACCTAGCAGTTCTACGTTCTCAAGCAATCACAACGGGACCCAACTAGCCTACGCTACCTAGGAAAGACAATATTAACGAGGGACTATCGCCCGGAATCGAATGAGGTAAGGGAGATCACATTCGGTCCTCACCTTAGCCAAAGAAGAGGGCAAAACCGTGAACTAGCAACCCTATTGACCCGAACGGATATCGGTTCTGAAAAGAGGACGAGAAATCGAGTGAGATAGGCTTTTGAATCGCTTAAATCGGCCTCAGGATGAGCGAGATATGATCGATTGAAAACATCCCACTCAAACCAGCTAAACCGATCTAAACCGGAAATTGAAATTGGAATTGAAATGGGAAATTGACTAAACCGAATTAAACCGGTCGGTCAACCCAAACCAGACCCGGTCAAGGATCCGACCCGATTGGGTCAGACCCGACCCGACCCGATCCGACCCGACTCGGACAAGTCAACGGTCAACGGGTCCTGTCAACGGTCAACCGGCGGCGACGGCGGCGGTCAACGGCGGTCAACGGCGGCTCCGGCGGCGGTCAACGGCGGCTCCGGCGGCGGCGCTCCGGCGGGTCTCCGGCGACGGCGGCGGCTCCGGTCGGCGGCGGCGGCGCGTGTCTCCGGCGATCGGCGCGTGAGCTCCGGCGCGTGGCTCCTCCGCCGCGCGTGGATCTCACGCGCCCGTGGCTCCTCCGGCGCGTGCGGGCGCGTGCGGCGGCGCGTGGCTGTCGGCTCGGCGGCTCCGGCTTCGTCTTGTCACGACGGTCACGGTGGTATGCTCGGTTTCTCGGGATTCGGGGTATTTCGAAAGATATAAAAGTTTGAAAACGTTTTCGGGTTTGGAAAGCTCAGATCTGGTTCTCGGGGTTACCTGGTGAGATTGGGAAGAAAGAAAAACGTGAATAGTGCTCTTGGGTGCTCGAACGTCTTCTGATCCCGACAGGGCTTCGCCGAAAGAAAGAGAAAATAAGTTTCTGGGGAAAAGGAGGCAGTATTTATAGGGGAGGCTCTGCTGAAAACCCTAGGGTTTTAGAAAAGGAAAGCAGGCTTTGGACTCAGCTAATGGGCTTGGCCCTATAACCAGAAAAGGAAATGCCCGAATAAGGAAAGAACAGGAAAGGAAGGTGGATTTGGGCTGGCTTTTGGGCTTTTCTTCCAAAAATTTTGGGCCTGGGGTTTGGGTATGTTACACAAATGATAACGATTAGAGGAATAAGGGAATTAATATTAATGGAATTAAAATTAATGATTTTTTTTTTTTAATTCTCATATAGTACATCAACATTAAAAATATTTTAGTTTTATTAGAAGTAATGATCTACCCTCAAGAATATACAAAAGATTTCACGATGTTGACAGCTCTCAAGAGGTTTCTCTCTTTTTCTTTAGAGAGAAGAAACTCTCTCCGATGGCCACCACCGCTACGCCCGATTCTTATCTTTCGTCGGCGGTTTGCCTTCGTATTTGGGGGTTTTTTTTTGATTTCACGATCTTCTCTCACCCTTACCTTTCAGATCGTGATTTCTTTTTTCCCCGATCTTCTTCATCTTCCGATTGTTTGATCGGTTGTGTTAATAGCTCTTCCGATCGTGCATGCTCTTTCCGGTTATCTCTTTGCACTTTTCGATCGGATTGTTTTTTGGATTGGCTTCTAATAAGTCCACGTCGTTTCTTGGCTTGGCCCTTCCTTTCCGTTTTAACGGATTTCGCCAGTTTTCCGGCTTTCGGTGCTCTTTGACGGCGGTCTAGCTTCCTCCTCTCTCCTTCGCCGCGACTTCCATGTTTTCACTCCGGCTTCGCTATGGCTCGTCCTTCTCGGGGATTAATATCGCCGGCGTGCCACCTGCTTTCGAGGACAAGCGTTGGGTGGGCCTGCGGGGTTATTAACCTACTCGGCGTCGGCGCCTCCTTGTGCTGGTCGATTCAGGCGGAGTTTATGGTAGTTGTCTTCTTTTGATGCAGGTTCTTCTCCCGGCGGCTTTGGCAAGCTTTCGACCGGCAAGTGGCTTTTCGCTCCTTCAGAATGGTGGTTCGGCGAGTTGCAGCGGCGTTCTCCTCCACGTTTGCTGACTTGCTCCGGCGGTGTGTTCGCTCCTGACGCGTGTCCTCTCGCATGCTCGCTCTTGCAGAGATCTTGCCAGCTGGCGCTCTCATCCGCGATTGCGGGCTTCCCTTGGGCTTCATTTACATGTGTTTTGTTCTTTTTGTTTTGGGTTTTAGCTCCTTGTAATATTTTACAGGTCTTGGCCCAATAAATGACTGTTGACAAAAAAAAAAAAAAATCTACGACGGACGGTTTTATATATACTATATCATCACGAACAGCTTTTCACTCATGCGACTGGACCACTCTATATGCAGCATGCTTAAACCCCCACAGACCTTGAATAATTGGTAAGAAAGTGTCTTTTATGCAATGATTTAGAAACTGGACCGGAGCGGCCGGTTGGGCTGGTTGAACTACGAACCGGCATCTATTGACCCAAAAAACCACTAAACCCAGCAAAAACAGAAACCGGCCGGGTTGATTCAATTATAAATCCCATTTTTGTTGTTACATAACAAATAATAATGCTAACCCAGCATTTGAATTTAATTAAACACTAAACACTCAAAACATATCGACACATCAATTATATAAAAAATGTGCCGTGTTGTGTTCTTCTTCTAACTCCATCGATTGTGCTCCTCAAAACAAAATTTAATCAAATTAAATTATTATTTTTTCGAAACTTCATCGTTGATTGGATTATCAAAAGTGTGATGTTTTCTTTCCGGTGATGATTGTTGACTTGGTTAGGGGGTTTGAATTTGAGCATGAAATTGTCGTGTAATTGTGTAGTAGTTTTATCATTGACTAATTTTGTCAAATATATATATATATATATATATATATATGTTTATAATTTAGCTCAAATGTTTGTTTTTGCACTATTAGATATGTTCAATCTTACAATTTTAATAATATTTTACTCTGAATCTTTGAGGTAATGGATCCAACGGATAGGTTTAATATACCTCAAAGTTTGAGTAGGCAAAAACAGGATATTGCATGGAATTGTGTTACTCGGAGTTAAGATGACAGAGGGAGATTGGTCATTATTTGTGAGTTTTGCAAAAAAAAAAAAAAAAGAGTTTAGGAGGAGGAATCAACATAATGAAATATCATCTAGCTATGAGATAAGGCAGCGTACAAATATGCAAGAATTTACCTCCAGAAGTTCAACACAGAATGAAAAAAGCATTGAAGGAGACTGGTGAAGAAAAGAAAGAAAAAGAGGGTTGTTTGGAGATGTGAACATAGTTGAACCATATTCAGAATATGTTAATGTGGGTGACAACCTTACTTCTTTCTTCAAAATGGGTGTAACTGATTCTACACAACCTACCATCAAAGCTTGCATGCAAAGTAAAGAAAAAATTCGTGATACTGATTTGGCAGTAGCTCTATGGTTTTATGATGCTTGCCTTCCTATTAATTATGTGAATTCTCCACTTTATCCTGTTATCCTGTTATGATCAGCAAAGTAGCAAATATGGGTCATGGAATATTGTACCATCGTATTATGCTTTGCGTGTTGGTTTGTTGCGTGAAGCTAAGCACCATGTCTCCTTAACTATTAATTCTTTTTGAAGTATTTGGGCTGATACAGGTTGTATATTGATGGGTGATGGATGGAAAGATACACGACAAACACCATTGATTAATTTTATGGTCTATTGCTCCAAGAAGTCACATATATAAAATATGTTCATGCTTCTGATATCTATGCTAGTGCAGACAATATTTGTAATTTGATTTCAGAAATTGTTGCTGTGGTTGGTCCTACTAATGTTGTTCATTGAGTGATGGGCAATGCACCAAATTGCAAAGCCGCTAGCAGGTTACTTGTAGAAAAGTATCCTACACTTCCCTGGTCTCCATGTGCGGCACATTGTATTAATTTGATACTAGAAGATATTGGAAAGTTACCAGATGTTGAGGATTTAGCAAATCCTGCTTGAAGGGTAATTGTGTTTGTTTACAACCAAAAGTGGACTTTTAATTACTTGAGGAAAAGGGTTGGTTGGAGAGAGATAACTCATCCCAAATAAACTCGGTTTGCTAAAACTTTTATAGCTTTACATAGTTTATCTTAAGGTAAAGAAGACTTGCAGACAATGGTTAATGATCAAGAAGTTAGACAGTACTTGAAAACACACAAAAAAGAGAAACATTATGAAACAAGTAGTTCTTGATGAAATCTTTTGGAATAAGTGCTTGGAAATAGTGAAGATGATGGCCCCTATTATACGATTGTTGCATATTTGTGATGCTGATAAGAAACCATCATTGCCTTAGGTATATGAAAAAATGTATAGAGAAAAGTTAGGTATCAATAAATCTACACAGAAAGAAGAAAGAAGTTTATAAGCCTTGCACTCTTGTTATCCAAAGAAGGTGGGATTGAATGTTACGCCACGACCTTCATAACGCATCTTATTATTTAAATCTGCATTTATGTACGAGAAAGATAACTTCTCCCAAAGACCAGAGATTATGAGAGGGATATCACTACAAAAATTATGTGTATTGATAGCATAATATAATAGCACGGTTTTTCAAATTGCTATTAAAAATAAATTTCTGATTTTTGTTTACTTGTAATAGCATTAATATAACGCTATTATAGTGTATTAGTAAGCGGGAAACCAAAATAGCCCAATCCGCCAATACTTACAGAAATTTTTTAGACCGCCAAGTTTCCCACTCATTTTTCCCCCAAATTTTTTAGGCTTGGTAGAATATTCTTTTTTAAGTTTTTTTTACATAAATTTTTAAGTCTCTTTCATTCGAGATATGTTAAAAGAAAAAATCGTTTTAGATCTCCTTTGAGAATTAGGGTTTTCCGATTGGGATTTTCGTAATTCATGGTATCCCCAAATTGTTTTTGGGGATCCAGTGTTGGCTCATTAATGGAATAATGGCTCGTCTCTTGCAATCTCTATCTGTAATCAGCGTCTTCTTCGTATAAAGACTCGATTTCTTCATCTTGTCTTCGTTATTCCATCGTTATCATTTCAATCTGAAGCGAATCTGAGAATATACCAACTCCACACGCCTGTAAGTTTTGATTCTCATCACTTTGTGCTTTTACTCATGCTTAAAACATATCCTGCTTTTTTAATTAGGGTTCTAGCTTCGTTAACCAATGAGCTTTTGTTTCAATTTTAGATTCATCTCGCCAAAGGAAACAGACACAGATGGAAGCGATAAGAGCCGAGGTCTTGTTTTCCCTCTCTCTCATCTTCGCCGCCGGAGACAAAAGAAAAAGAAGAACAACAAAGCATCACAGGCCGATGTAGAAGAAAGTGATCTTTCTGGCCAAAGACAGATATACTCCGAGGAAGAGGAAGAAGAAGAAGCACAAAAGAGGTAGCAAAGACTGAGAATGGAAGTTCAGACTCTAATTTTCATGTGCGCCATAGAAAGGTCTCATTAGAAAGTAAGGTAATTTGAAAATCTATTCGAATAATTTTCATGAGCTTTTTTCTTCGATTCTTATGTGAATATTGGTCTTTATTTTGAATGTGACTCTCTGAGAAAGCAAATATTTTTATCGAAGGTTTCTGGTGAGTTATCTATCTTGTACATATTCTTACAAGTTATCATTTGTGAAAGCTGCAAGTCTGTAATTGAGGCGTTAACCATTTTGATGGGTAGTGTTGCATCAACTTCGTTCATAAGCTTCAAGGCTTACACTTTACTTGAACAGGGTCACAAATGAACTTAACTTAGATATTGGCATGTCTGTATGAACCTGCTTACTGCTTAATTGTTTTGCCTTGTATCATCTTTGTATTTGAGTCATCTTCTTTGTTGTTGTAAATCTGGCATAATAACATGTGAGCTATGTATTCCTTTCATCTTCTTTGTTGTTTACGGGTATATCCATAAATCCTGCAAGTTTTCATTTCAATTTCTTGCATTCAAAATATTAAAGGATATATACACTTCTTGCATTCTTATTGCTTATCACAGAACGTTATGGGTAAATGGAGCTTAGCGCTTGTTTCTTTCTTTTAAACATGAAGAGATGTTCCCATCATTTAAGTAAGCTTAATGGAAAGTCTTTTGGTGGTAGATGTTTTAACATGAAGCACATTCTTTAGTTTTTTTTTCTTAAACAGCCAATGAAATATGAAGCTCCAATGAACAGTTCAACTGTTGAAGACACTAAACGGGACAGTGGGAGTGGTGCGCAAGTATCTTATAGATGCAAAGGTATATTTCTGATAACATGTAACTTCTTTGATGTGTCTTTTTGTGTGTACAAATCGTTTTACATGGAAAGAAGAAGGGAAATGATATTCTTGCATTTGTGCGAGTAATTGGGAGGTTTGCTGCTTATGTGATCATGGTTTGCTGCTTCGTTAAACTTTGTGGAAACGAGTACTCCTTATGGAAGAACATGGTGGCTTGGCAATGGCGGCTCTGGTTGGTTCAACCTCTCATGTAGTAGCGATTTTACAAATGAAGTTCATTCACTTACGATTAAGGGCTCTTTTTCCTCTTTTTAGACTTAGCCATACTTACGATGATAGTATAGGATTTGGGTATAATGTTTTGTTTTGAAACTTAATGTTAAATTAGTTATGTTTTAGTAATGATATTGTGTAAGATTTTGGAATATTAATGAAAATTCATATTTTGAATTAAATTTCAAATATTTTTTATTTAAATAAATTGATTATAAGATATAAAATAATATATATTTTTTTAATACGGTTTGGCTTGGCTCGGCTAAAAACGCTATTATAGATAGATTCAATTATAGCAAAGAAAACTATCGCTATAATTGATGCAAGATATAATAGCACGACGAAAACGCTATCATATATGACCCACCTATTATAGCTGGGGCAGACATAGCATTTTCAAAAACGCTATCAATCACGTACGATAGCGTTTTTCGTGAGCTAAGAATAAACATTTTTCTTGTAGTGGATGTTAAATGTGATTGAAAACATGATGATGATGATAGCAAAACAAAGATGGTTGATGAACTTAGTTATTATCGAGAGTGTGAACGCGGATTTTCTCGACCAACAACACTTATGTGTAGCAAGAATACATGACCAGGTAACTTAATATGTTGGTTCTTTTTTTAGTAATATCATGTACTCATATTATACTGATTTCAGATTTTTTTTTGCAGGGGTATATACATATGGTGAAAACTTTTGGCCATGACGTCCGAGAACTAAAAAAAAATTCATATGAATTCTTAGTCAAACTTTTTCTTCTTTTGGCTGTGAGAGAAATTGGAGTTTTTTTTAAAGAATCCACATGAAGAGAAGAAACATCAAAAACTTAATGATATTGTTTTCCTCCATTATAGTTTACGATTACAAGATATGTACATACTTTTTTACAAAATACATTTACTTGATCTTGTTCCTTGTTGTTTACTACACATATTTCCTATGTACAAATCATCAAAAGCAAAGCGAGCATATGATCCAATTGATTATGAATAAACTGAATTTTGTATTTTTGAAGAAAATTGAAAGGGTGAACTTGATATGATGAGTTAGAAAATGCAATGCTTGAAGAACATAATAAGAATGATGAAGAATCAATTTATATTATTGTTTGTTTCATAATTATTGAGATACGTTCCAACATGGAGATTTTGGTTTATATTGTAAGTCATGAAGATGGGACCTTAATTCAAGAAGAATAAAAGGATGGAGAAGATGGTGATGTAGATGATTTTTTCGTTGATTCTTAAACACATATACCATTATTTTTAATTCATTGAATATTTGTTTCACATTTATTGCATGTTAGACGCTTTTATTTAAATTTTTCATTTTTCTACAAACAAGAGTTAACAAAGTTATTTTATTTTATATATAACTATATATTTAAATATATTTATTATTTAAAAATATAAATCCGATCCAACCGGTTATATCAAGTTAAACCGTGACCTAAAGGAACATCCGGTTAAATATCCGCTCCGGTTTAAAAACATTTTCTTTTATGGAACCTGGACCCCATATCTGCTGTAGAAACTTTTAACACTTGATCACTAGGTCATGATTGCTTCTATTGTTAATGAAATATTATTAATTACACTGAATTTTTGAAGAAATCTCAGCATAATCATATATATGTCCATCTAAAATATGGGTCCAACAATATTTTACCAACAATCAAAATTTTGATAAATGGAAAACTTTTAAAGTAACTCAATTTTGTAGTTAATTAGGTTTTGAACCAGGCTACAACATATGATCAATTTTTTTATTATATATATTTATATATCTTTAAACTGAAATGATTTTTTTATTTTCTATATTGAAAGTTGTTATATTTGATGTAAGATAGTGTGTTGAATTTGTTTTCAAAAATAATAGGAAATCGTTTTCGGTTATAATATTAGCACTACAAGAAAATAACGGTTTTGCGAATATTTTTTGCGACTATATTTGTAGTCGATACTTTTCAAAACCCTAAAGTATAAAAAAAATATAATTACTAAAACTTCAATTAATATAACATATCTAAAACTAAGATTCAACACTCATAAAAAAAAATTTATTTTTCAAATCTAATATTTTCAAGGACAAACGATTCATTTCCTCCTCGAAACTATCATATAGTAACAGATCCACACTAACTTACATCCTTATCTTCCTTCCACATTATTTAAAATTTAAAATCTTATTTCCCCACAAAATGTTCAAAATTTATTTATACATAATTATCAATTTTATTGGTTTGCGATGTAAACCCTAAATTAAACAACGTTATACTTTATACCAACCCAATTAAAAACCCAACCTGACCACAATTTTAAAAGTTAAACCAGTATCGTAAACGCGCTTGAAATCTGGAAATTCCCAAATCAATTTCAACTACCCCCACTACAAGAAAACATCGTTTTTGCGACTGGACCTTGTGACTATACTTGTAGTCGTAACATTTGGCCACTATTAGGGGACAATATAGCTACTATTTTGCGACAACGGATATATGGACGTGTATTAGTCGCTTATATAGACCAAAAATGATTGTCACCAATTTAGTCGTCGATTTACGACTGATTAACGACCATTGTCGAGACCAGAATCAATAGTCGCAGGCTAGTCAGTGATATGACGACTATTTTTTTCGTCTGATGTGTAGAGTCGTAGAACAATCGTGAACTAGTCAGTACATGGGCGACTAATTCGCTACTTCGGTTTTAGTAGTAGCAAGTCGCTTATTTGTCGTTATTGATACGACTAATATTCAACTCATTATTTGTGTCGCAAAGTAGTCGGGTATGGATCGTATCATATAGTATTTTTGGATTTAGTAATAATAATATGAGATAGTAATAATACGTGCTAATAGTCTTAATTGATTATCAAAGTTGGTATATATATATATATTATAATCATTATTAAATGAGAATGACCCATGTATGCTTTTCTTTCATAACCTCTAATTGTTATGCATTAAATTTACCATAAGAAACTGATTGTTCATAATCCTCCATGATTAACTAAATACATTGATTGTTCTTCATAAGGGAACATGTTCTGATGAGAAAAGAAAAAAACAGAAGAAAAAAGCGTAGAGGCATGTTCTTCTAACTTCTAAGCATGAAGAACACAAATATATCTACTTCAGTAGTACTTCATGCTTGCAATCACTTGTGTCTGGCCATCTGAATACGCATCACAGAAGATAAAAAAAAAACATGAACTTTGACTAATTTTCCAGGAAAATATAATTGAATTCATTATTGCAGATTCATTTCTTACCTTGGAGATGAGTCTCGTAGTTTGCATGGCTATCAGCTTCATAGTTGTATTCCTGCAAATGGAAATTAGACAAACTCAGAAAATCTTAAGCATCTACAAATCGAATGTTAAAAACACAAAAAGGGTATGTGCAATACCCTGGGAATATGCTCGATATCGAATGACTTGAATTGGCTGGTAAACTCTTTTGCCTGATTATACAGCTCAGCCATTTTCAGGCTTGTGAGTTGCCATTCACCCATAATCTGTTTAATGATAGTTATCAGAAAGTCTAAAGATAAAGATTCAAGAGAGAAAACATGTATTGGGTGTAAAGCAACTGACATGTTTAACAACAAGCTGAGAGTCTCCATAGGCCCTCACGTCTGTGTAACCTTTTTCTAAAGCAGACTCCAAACCACGAATTAAACCTCTATATTCGGAAACGTTGTTTTTTGTATTGCCTAATCCTTCACGGTAGGAGGAGATGACAATTCCATCTGAATCACGTAGAACAGCTCCTGAACCAGCTAATCCATGGTTTCCTTTTGAAGCTCCATCAAACTCAATGGTACAATATTTCTGAAAACATACATATTGTAATTTAAATAAGATGTAAACATCAATATCGAAGTTCGAACCTAGAGTATCTCATGCTTAATCGATGGCACGAGCAGATCAACGAAAGAAAATGATTCAATAGATAAGAAAAGAATCAAAATCAGATACGATGAAGGGAGAGAAGGGGTTCTTGCCTTTCCCTTATCCATTTATCTTGTCATCTCTGTTTTCTCTGCAATAGGAGAGCAAAAATTCCTAGGTTGTGATGGTTAGGGTATTCGACGGCGGAAAGGGAGAGACTGACTGACTGAATTTTATAATTCGGCAGGCATACAAATTTCAATGTTTAATACAGTATTTTGGATTTAGTAAAAAAAAATGAGAGTTTGGTTATATTTTACATGTTTGTGGTAGGTGTACCCGATTTATGCTCATGCATTTATAACAAGTAATGAGAGTTGCCAATTATGTCTACATAGTCGAAATTCAGCCCTTTCTCCGTGTTCATTTGTAGAAACACAAAGAATTTGGAAATCTAGTTACATGGAGGGAGGCTGCAATAATTATAGCAACCATCAGGAGTGGATGTATAATAGGTTCGATGATGCCACAGACAATTTCTCAACAGCCTTCATAACGGGGGTGACACAATTTATGGAACTCGACAAAAACCAGCCTTTAGCTCTGAGCAATGGCGGTAAGTTTCTCTGCCCTTGTCGATCCTGCAAGAACGAAAAACCGGAAACCATGGAACCAGGAATTTGGAGTCATCTGTTTAGTTACTGATTTATGCCTGATTATTGTGTTTGATATAAACATGGATAAGAAATCTGTTTGGATATAGGAACGAGTTATGTTGATCCGAAAGGTCATAATAATGTAGAATATAGATATGTGGATATGGTGAATGATGCATTTTGTGGTTACGCGAGTAATATAGAGGTATATATATTGGCATTTCCTATCTTTCGTTTTAATATATTCAACTATACTATGATTTCTCATATAAATTTTGGTTCAAATTAAAGTATGTTCGAAGATTATCTGTCCATAAAATATCCAGAACTCTCTGAAGAAGAGCTCTCCGCAAAAAAAAAAACCCGAAGAATATCGAAGCTGGGTGGAAAATTATGTATGTGTAAAATTCTTCCTTGCTTATATATTTATTTGAATTTATCTTCGCCAAACTCTATATTTGATATATTTTTTCTATGTACTGCAAGTTACTTATTGGCAAAACACACATAAATTTTCTGATTGGGTGCTAGAGAGGTTATTAGATTAATATTACACCCAATTTTTGGGTTCCACAAGTTTCCACTATAAATTACAAAAATGAAAGACAATAAGTCTATCAAACAGAATGATAATATAGAAATTGAGTTGAATACCTCAAATACTGATATTACAAGTCAAACTAAGAAAAATAATTAGAGCTAAACTAATTTTTTAAAAGACAAATTCTTGTTAGATTGTTGACCGGTCAGCTCAACGGTCAGCGGATAACGGGAAAGGGTCGTTACAAAAGGGATTCCTCGCTGCTGCTCAATAACTAACACTGAATTCAATCCACCAAGCTATAAAAAGAAAACGTCAGAAACTTTTTATGTTTATTAGAGTTTGGTGGACTGAATTCAATGTTAGATATTGAGACAAAGTTTGAGACAAACCGAACAGCTATCTCGACTGCCGATTAAGTTGTCTTCTCCCAGAAAGACCATCAATGAGATAGGAATTGTTATGAAATCAACACCGGAACTAATATTCACCTCAAAATTAAGTAACCCAAAGGAATCGATCTCAAACAATCATCTCGCCGTCGAGTGTTTGCCGGCGAAAGACCATTTGGTCGTTTGACCTTGCAAGACTCGTGTGTGACTTTATTTTGAGGAGAATACTAGTTCCAGTTTTGTTCATGCATGCCTCCTGAGGTCGACACAGAACCGAACAAAAGGAAAACAGAAGAACATGTCAGCATATTTAAGGAAGAACTGAAGATAAAAGATAGAAGATGAAGCGAGACTCTGGAAAGAAGTGAGGATGGAGAAGAATGATGAAAACAGGGGCTATATATTTACTCAGGAGAAGAAAGAACGGTTATCGAACCAATCTTGATTTAAAGCAACACGAACTTCCAGTCACGCCGAGCACATTCATTAGTGGAAGAAGAGACGTCTTAAATGTCACCGAAAAATTCTTAATATACAAATATGAAGACCAAAAATAAGTCCAAAATGTTACTCTTGTTTATCTACGGCTGTTAATTTCCCCCTTTTCAAAAATGCAATATTTATTGCTCGTATATATATTTAACTACGACCTCTGTCTAATATTATAAATCAAAAATTTAATTTCCAGTTGTACTAGTATTCGTTCTCATTTATTAACATTACAAATAGTAGTCGATTTCTTAATCTTAGTCAAAGAAATTTATTGACTTGGAGAGGCATCTTAAAAGTCACCGAACAATTCTTACTATGGAGTATTAATCAATTTTTATCAAAATATGGCTATCAATTACCGTTATTAAATTGAATTATTAAACATGAAAGCATAATTAATACGGTTCGATAAGCATATTAAAACCGAAAGTATAATAAAACGTTAAGGTTTTCAAGTAACATACACTAAATTATTAATGAGATTTAGATAGGGACAACAGCGCTGCTTCAGGCAGCATCGCTGTCAGCGGCCTCTAGCTGGAACATGAGATCTTGAACCTCTTGAATTCGCGGATTGAACTTGTAGTCCGATAAGCCTTCCACGGTCTCAACCCATGTCTCATCAAGTTCACTTATATAAAACAAGAACTTTAGCGAACTATCATAAATTATTATATTATAAACAAATGAAAATATTAAAACAGTTACTTCCAGTCTGAACCACTCCTCCACATCTTGAGCACCACGATCTTTTCCGGACCCTTAGTCTTCAAGTATTCAGGCCAGAAGTCAACCGCGTATTTGCCATAAGCCAAACACTTCAACTTATTCATCCTATTACGAATAAGAGAAGCAAATCAGAAGTATCCTGATCAATTGTTCTTATTATCGAACAGTTTACACTTTTATCAACTGTTTTGGTCATTGTGTTTCCTGCTACACTACCAAAAACATGCACTTACTGGGCGTCTCTGATGTGGAACACTTTCCTTTTCCTTTCAAGTTTATCGGGATCGACTTCAAGGGGGCAGATGATCGAGACAACGCCCATGGTGTCTAGTCAAGATATTTGTTGTTATTTAGAGATTCACGATTAGAGTCTCAAAAATATTGAGATGAAGGAAACTTTCAATAGTTTTTACCTATATGATCGTCTTTGTTTGTTTTTATGTCACGGATATGGAGGAAACTAACAAATTCCATGTAGTGCTTGTTGTCCAAAGGGTCAATAAGTTCAATCTCAATGTCTTCCGTGACTTCAAGTCGGTGCGAGACTTTGTTGGACAGAAACCTGGATCGCTCGTACTATCCTAACTCCAGATATCTCAATCCACATGCCTTCGTTTTTCTCAAGTCCACATAAGTTATTTACTTCGCCTGGATAAATGACCATTTCGATCTTGGCTCCCTGCAGATGAGTGAATGCATAAAGATCAAAGAGTCAGAACCAGTTCAGCCTTCCATGTTGGAAAAATAGTCAAATAATTTTCATTTACTCTCTGGTCGGCCAAAATGAAACCCCAATGTGGTCCATCTTCAAACACATAGTATGGGTAGACGCGGAAAATCTTAACTCTGAAGCGCCAACCGGTTTCGGCTCTGTTAGGTTGTGTTTCTGCTATGTAGTTGTAATGGACCATTGTGCTTTGGTTCTGTTTCAGAGAAAATGATAGTGGGAGATAGATTAATCATGAAGATGATTATTATGACGAAATAACTTCCCCTCACCAAACAAAGGACTTGAATTAAAGAAGGCTACAAGAAATGAGTGTTTTAATAATGTGCCTCGAGCGCCGCTTCAAAACAGAGAGAGAGAGAGAGAGAGAGAGAGAGAGAGAGAGAGAGAGAGAGAGAGAGAGAGAGAGAGAGAGAGAGAGAGAGAGAGAGAGAGAGAGAGAGAGAGAGAGAGAGAGAGAGAGAGAGAGAGAGAGGGAGAGGGAGAGAAGAGAAAGAAGAAGAAGAATAAGAAGCCGAAGGAAGAAGGAAGAAGAGAAGAAGAAGCAGGGAGGAAGAAGGAGGAGAGAGAGAGAGAGAGAGAGAGAGAGAGAGAGAGAGAGAGAGAGAGAGAGAGAGAGAGAGAGAGAGAGAGAGAGAGAGAGAGAGAGAGAGAGAGAGATAGAGAGAGAGAGACGTACGGTTACGTGGAGTGTGTATCTTCGCGACCCCAATCAAATCAATTAATCATGGTTAAATATCCTAGTTAGATATGCCTGGATATATCAAAGTTAAAAGTTATACAAACCGGACATTGGTTTTGTCTTTTGTTCTGGTGTAGCCCCTGAGCCCTTGAACCGTATACTGGTTTTGTCGTTTGCTTTGGTGTAGCCTCAGAGACATAGAACCATGCACTAGTTTTTGTCTTTTTTTTTCTCTTGCAGGCTTTTGCAGAGTTCCTCTGTCACGGCGAGACGTTTATGCTGCAACAGTCTTGTTTTGCATGTTTTATTTGATAGGGTTGTGCATATTTCTTACACATTAAACGAGAGACAAGAAGAATGTTTAATGTTCCTTTACCCCAATATTATTAAATCTCCTTAACTTGATAAGTTCATATATACTCAAAAATAAAATCACATATATTTAGAATGATTCACAATATCATAATCTAGTCTCTCTAATTAAATATTTCATTAGTTTTAACCATTAAACAATTTTTAACTTAGATACTATATATATATATATATATTTATCAATCTTAATATAAAAAAATAAAGAAGCACATTTCTCACTTCGAAATGCATTGATTGATCATATTTGGGAGTATCACGAAAATACGTTTGTTGAATAATTTTAGTTGTAAATTTCTGTGTAATTTGTTTGTTTCCCAAACATCAAATTTGAGGTTTCAATATTCAAAACCTTAAAATTTGAGGTTTTACGGGTGGGTTGGATATGCCCTACAATGAAACCACATAATGAGGCTTTACGGTTCCTTTTTAGGGTATAGAGTTTTGTTCACTCCAAAAGAAACCCTAAACCCTTAAAATATAAAGGTTCGTCAGTGCTTTAACATTCTAGTCCGAAAACTATTTCTTAAATCTTGATGTGTACTAATGTTAATTTTTGTTCTACCAAAATTGCAAAACTATTTCAAAGAATTTAAAACACAAATTTGCTTTTATAAAACCTGTCTTCAATCGTTCTTTATAATGTGAGCAAACTTGTTCTGATTTTAATAAATTAAAATAGATTAGTTAAAATTTTAAAACAGAGTCAATAAAAAAGGATTATATTACGGCCACGTTACGCCTACAAGTGGGCAAAAATTCAAAATATTTGCCAAATAAATCCGGGAAACCTAAACCCAATTTTATAGCCCAAAACATTTCAATTACCCGCCTATACCCAAGAATTTTCAACAGAGTGCAGAGAAATCATCAAATACGTCAAACCCTTATTTTCTTTTGTTTTTCCTCTTTTCAGATATCTCCTTCAAATCATCTTTCTAATATCTCCACAAATCATCTCTCTAATCTCTCCTTGAATCATCTCTCAATCTCTCCACGAATCCTCTTTTACTCCCACCCATCTCAAACTGGTATCTCTTCTTCGAATCTCTTATTCGAAGCTTTCCATTTCATAGCTAACTTTGGCCGAAACACTATCGACTCTCTTAAATTCTTCCTCGAACTTCTCAATCACGAAACCCTCCGTGAATTGATGCCGACGGGTACAGGTAGCTATATCGTTAGTTTCCTTCTACTTTGCTTTGCTTTTGAAATGGGAAAAGCTCTGAATCTGATTATTTGTTTACAATTAATTTTGGTTCTACAGGTTGTAAACGACTTCTATATTCCACAGTCTAGGTAAGTTGGTTGTTTTTTTTAATGAGTGTTTGAGGAGTTATTGTCTGATGGTTAGGATGTTAATCTTATTGTTAGCACGCAATTGAAGACATCAATATCTGCTTAACTCATTAATTTGTTCTGCTAAGTTCGAGTGTCTGAGCGCTTACAAGTTAATTTTGTATCATTTGAGACATGGCCAAAACATTCATAACTTTCTTCTGAAACATTTGTTGAGGAGATCTATCAACGACGCATGAAAGACATGGTTATCATCACAAAGGACTCCAGAAGCACTGCAAAGAACTGCGACCTCGTGAGATATCAACAGTTGAATATAACAACATCTTTCCTCGGGTAAAGTCATTGTTTTCTCAATCTATGTTTATAAAGTCATATCACGATCTTTATTTAATTGTTTTTCTGTTACTATCTGTAATTGTCACAGGCCACTGAGAAGGATGGACGAGTAAATCCTCATGAAGTCGAAAGCCTGACAACTAATCTTTTAATGCGCGAGCACAAGCAGTCCATACACTTTTCAGCGTTGTCTCCCACCAAGAGCAACTGACAGAAGCTCAAAGTAAAACAACAACACCATCTTATTCGTAGGTTACTTATCATTGTCTCTTGCACTTGTTAATTTTTTGGTATATGATTTGGCAACTCCTAAATGCTGGAGTTTCCGTTTGTAGGTCTTCTGTGTCTACATGTTACCAATTTTATTTTTAATGCAAGTGTTTGTTACGTTTGTTGTACCATTCAAATTACGAATTCACCGATTACCACATCGAAAATGAAATTAATCCAAATTCCAAATTTTACGAAAAAGCCACTAAATTGTCGTCAATTATTCGCACTACACACACAAACTAGTCGCTAAATATTTACCATCAGCGAATCTAGATTTTCCAAATAGTCGCTTAATAATTGTTATGATGTCATTACACCGTCGCCAAGTAGCCATTATTTCTTACGACTATGTTGTGACTATATTAAACAGTCATATAGTAGTCGGAGAGGCAGTACCATAATCGAATTTGGTTGTTTCGTTTAGAAGCTGCGTAGTCGTATAACAGTCGACAACTAATAGCAAGATGTTTACCATCATCATATTTGGATTCTCCATTTAGTCGACTTATAATCGGTAAATTAGTCAATAAACAATCGCTAAAACGTCACCATAGTCTACGACTGATTCGTGACTATACTAGTCAGTCACTTAACAGTCGCCACATAGAGGCGAGATAATTACCATAATCGTATATGGATATTCAGATTAGTCGCGGATAGTAGTTAAAATGATTGTGACTCAGTCGCTACATAGTGGCTTATATTTACGACTACTTTTTGACTATACAATACAGTCACATATTAATCGCCCAGTGGTCACCTAATTTAACGACTATTTGATGACAACATTTCTCCGACCGTATCTAGACTCCCTCTATAGTTGCACAATTTTCGCTACCATAGTCGCAGATTAGTCTCTATATCTTCCGACGACTCTACGTCTATTTTACAATTACCTATGTTGGTCGTATAAATAGTCATAACTCGCCGACCAATAATACGACTATGAGATTTAGCGACTATGGATTGATGACTACCGTATTTAGTCGTATGTTTATCGTAAAACCCCGATTAACGACTGTTCTGCGATTAAAGTGTAGTCGTAAAATCATTGTTTTCTTGTAGTTCCCTAATCGATACCAATATCTTCCGTAGAAACTGATCAAAGATTTTCCAATTGAAAGTCACTTTGTAAAACCTTCTAAAATTTCTGCCTCTTCTCTTTTTCCAATGTTTTACCTACTGTCCCTTATCTCTTCTTCTCACAGAATTTCAAACCATGGGGAAATAAGACGATTCTTTAACTTTTTGTGGATTTGTTATTATATGATAGTTACGAGGAGGAAATAGGCCGTTTCCCCTCCAAGCATTGACTTTAAACCTTAAAAATAATTTCTCAAACTCTATACCCCAAACTATAAATCATAAACTCTAAAAATTAAACTCTTAATCATAAATTATAAAATCAAAATATAACTATTAATTACATGCATACAACTAATATTTAAACAATTTACATATATACTTTACATAGAATTAATTAAAAAAATATTTTTAACAATAATAAATTAAAATGTCTATGAAAGTTTTTGAAATCAACAAATATTTTAGTACTTATAATAAATTAAATTCCTAAACCCTAAAAAACCCTAAAACCCTAAACAAAACATAAAACTCTTAAGTATAAACAAAAATATAAAAGAATTATTATTTTCCATATCCAAAAGATTCAAAACTTATAAAAAGATTTCTTATTTTCCAAAGTGATACTTGCAAAAAATACCCCAAAATTTGAAGTCAACCACAAGCATACTCCTTTCTTACCCTCTTTTTCAAAATCCCAATAACTACCTTTTAAAAATCTGGGTATTCACGAAAATACTATTCATCAGACTTATTTTGAAGTCTAACATTTTTGCCAAAAGAAAAAAAAACTTTCATATCTAACATAATTACAAATTGTCATCTTCTTCAATTCAGCCAAACACCATAAACAACCAAATTTGAGCTCATATTGCCTCACACAACCACTTTCGAACCACTAAAGCTCAATATTACAGTTCATAACCTTATACTCCTATTTTCTCCCTAAATTCATCCAAAAAAACTCTCTAATTCACGTTTTAAAATTTTAAAATTTTTAGATCTCTTGCGATTTTGGTTATTCTTGCATAAAAGGGTTGGGTTTGTATGGTATTGGTGTAACTAGAAATTATGGGCGCTTGACAAAGCTAAAAACGAGCTCAAAACTGGATTTAGGTGATTTTCACATGATTCACTGATTTTTAGATTTGTTTCACAATTTCGAACTTCTCACGAAGTGTGATGAAGTTTGATGGTCAACATAAGGTAGTTTTACGATTGACTTTTATATTCGTCATACTACACTAGTAGTATGGTAAATTCCTTCGTAATAATTTTTTTTTTGATCTGACTTCTCCAAGAAGTCTAATTTAAGAAGAGGGAACTTTTGCAATTGACCGAAAGTTTTACTTCATATTCAAACTTCTTATGTCTTACAAAAAAATCAAGTGCATTTGACCGAAACTTGACTTTTTTAGAAGTCTGATACCAAAACATGGTAGTTTTAGTATTTGACCGAAAAATTCAAATATTGACTAGATTAAGAGAGAAAAGTTCAGACTTCTATGGCAGTTTGAAATTAAGGTGAAAAATGTCAGACTTATTTGGCAATCTGAAATGTATGAAATTTGTCAGACTGCAAAAACTAAAATCGCAGATTTTTGCCAACACAAAAAATACAATGTTTTCTCATCAGACTTACATCGCAGTTTGAAATTGCTTTCAGACTTCGAGAGAAGTCTTGAGCTAAAAATTCAAACTTGGTCAATTGCAAAACTACCCTCTACTTTTCGGTTAGACTGCATGAGAAGTCTAACGAACTTCAGACTTCTCTTGAAACTTGAAAGTATGATAGAAAATTCAACATTTTGGTCAATTGCAAAAATATCCTGAAAAAATACAAACAGACTGCATACGTAGTCTGATTCATGCAATATGCTTTGTTAATTTCTAATTTCAAAATACCCTCTTAGCCAGACTGCAATAGAGGTATGGCCACCAGTATTGTCAGACTTCTGTGAAAGTTTGAATTGATAAGTTTTTTAAAAAAACGCAATTATTTTAAATAAAATTTTAAGAATATTAGCATCGAAGCTTATTTACAAAGACTTCTTGTGCAGTCTAAAAACTGTAATTTTTTAAAAATCCATTTGCACATTATATATAATGTATTTAAAATATTATTTTAGTTCTCACATGTGTTATACTTAATTATGTTATGCCTTTATCATTTTTACAAGATGATGTGTTATATTTATTTGATAATCAAGTTTCTTAAATTATTGGCAATGTAACTATTTTAGTAGACTTCGCAAAGAAGTCTGGTTTTCCCATGTGATCCCTAATGAGAGACCGGACTTGGCATTTTGCCTATTTTTAATGAAAAATGGGTGATGAGAGACCAGACTTAACATTTTGCTTATTGTTTACGGAGAACTGGTTATGACAGACCGGAATTTGCATTTGGATTTGTTAAGTTTATAAGCTTTTAACTCATAAGAATCAGACTTTGTTTGAAGTATAAGTAGTTTTTTTTTAAGTACCAAGAGAAGTGTCAGTCACTATAGATAACAAGATTTTGGCAAAATTTTCTGAAGTACAACATTATAATGTCTCATTATAACTTGTCTATTTCCTTCAATTTTTGTTTTTTTGATATTTGGTTGTGATTTTATTGTGTTGTGACTTAGTTTTTTGTGTATTCTGGTTTCCCAAGTTTATCTCTTGTGTCTTGTATTACTTTTTGCGTGTATGTGTCCTGTATTTGTCTAATTTCATTTCTTTGTGTCTTGTATTTGGGATACACTAGTAAAGGAAGTTTTTATTAACCAAATGATCAATACAATAAGTTTTCAGAATACACTAAGAAGAACAATCGATATAAATGTGTTTCCTACAAACATTTATAAGAGTACAATTTTATTTATTACCAATATCTAATGAAATACAGTATGTTCAATAAAAAGGCTACAAAAATGAGGAAACATCTAACCTAATATCATACTTCAGAAGTAGTTTTGTATCAGACTTCATGTTGAAGTTTCACTCTGAAAGTTCAGTTGTAGTCCTGGAAATACAACAAGTATGCACATAAGCTGGTTGTAGCAAGAACATTACTTGAATGATAAAAGTAATATCAAATCAGAAAGCTTATGTCATTCCAAACATCACTAATGCATGAATCTAAAATCAGCTAGTTACAATTCTGAGCTATGTGAAAACACCTCATACACACACAAATACTGATAACAAGATGCAGAAAAGTGACACAACAAATCTTACAGTGTACTGGTAAAAACTACATTCGCCTGTCTCATAGAACATTGAAGTGGTTGGTGCACAACTGTATTCGGTTGCATGTGCTTCCAACACCAAATCTAGTTGTGATGGCATAATCTCGATGGCTGGCAAGTTCTGGTTTTACACTTATGGGTGGTAAATATGAAGAGTTCTCCATTGGGAAAAATAATCTGCAAGAGAGAAAATTGAAGTGTTATTCTAAGGTGACTTAAATCTCAAGGTACTGCAAAGGGGCCTTTCTTGAGAGAATGAAAAGATCTCGTTAGGATTTTCTATTGTCTATTGTATCGGGTTTTGGGGCAGTATATAAAGGTCCAATGGTTTGTAAATATGAACACACGAAATATAGAAACCCTAGACAAAAGGGTATTTGCCTAGATATTGTTTCTCTCTAAGTATTCCGCAAGACGTTCTCTCTTCTATGGTTCACTCGAGAATTACAACATGAAGCTTGGTTACAGTGTAGCAAAGATCAGCCAAAAACAAATTATCGGAGGACTCAGAAAGAAAAAAACACCAAATACGACTAACAGGTTACAACTCACAAATCTTTACATATTATTGAGAAACATTAAACAAATAGATAGTCAAAAGTTAATAAATGTAGCCAAAACCATAAAAAAATCAGAGAAATCCAAGCTTCGTCAAATTTTCTGAAGTAAAAATCATAAAGAGAAAATCCAGGATAAACAAAAGAAAGGAAAACCTACATCTAAATCAACAGCAATGGAAACATCGAGCTACGTTTTCCCGATTGAAAACACACCTAAAACGAGGGAAAGCGGAACATCTCTATGGCACACGAAATCAATAAGTGACGCGAACAATAGAGTTTCAGAGCAAAGGGGAGAAGAGGAAATACATACATATCGAGAATACTCAAAACCCTAGAGTTTTAGAGAGAAGGGGAGAAGAGGATATCACAAGGTGGTTTGTCTAACGACCACCGGCAGTAAGACAAGAGATGGCGAGGCCGATATGGTCATTAACCATAAAGATCTTCCTCTGATGGGAAGAGAGCTCCAACTGGACTTCACTGACACATGCAAGGACAACATGGGAGCGAGATCTAATCACTACAAGAAATAAGGGCAATGATAGCACACGATTATCGCTATAATAGATGTATAATAGCGCTTTCATAAACGCTATTACAGCCGGAGCTATAATAGACCCCCCATACAATAGCGTTTTTTGTGTGCTATGGTATGTGGCACATATGATAGCACCGTATATGACATGTGCTATAATCTATTTTATTATAGCATTATATCTGCGCTATGTATGTTTGATTTAGTGCTATTATTTGATTATTTTGAATCCTATTTTTTACACATTATTAATTAATTATAACTTTAAATTTTATACTTGATTCAAAATATATTTCATAAATCCTTAGAAGTTACATAATTGTAGTATTACATTAAAAAGTAATATTACATTACTAAGTACCAAAGTACTCGTAAGTAAATTCAAAAACAAATCCTACCGGAGAATTACAAGGAAGTCACCTAATTATAGCTAGCTGATTGTGTGCCTTTAGTCTCGGTGTCTCTATGTCCATCTTCTTGAAAAAAAAAAACATAATAAGTCTTTGTGCCTCCAATGATATCTTCAGAGTTTCTGAAAATATAAAACGGAAGCAATGGAATCAAGACAGACTAGAGAAATAAATAACCAAAACATTAGCCAAAACTATCAAACAAGTATGAAACACATAATTTGCAGTATTAAGTTAAGACTTAAGTTTCCACGCGAATAATTTAAGATCAAGTATAAAACCCCCAAGTACAGAACTTATGCAACATAGCAAGTGTTGTGCACAACAGGTTTTTCCTATCATATGGTGAGGAAAATTCTTGATGAAAATGGCTAGAAACTTACGAAACTCATCTCATAGTCCTTTAAAGTCAGAAAGGGGTAAATCACGGTCCAATATATAGTGTCTGCAAGCACGGCTGCTCCAGCACTCATCTGTTTTTCAACAAATCACAACACACAAATGCCAGAACAACTTCAGTGATCACCACAGAAAATTTAACTCAGAAATATAAATGTTATACATATCCAAGGGATTCTGTATCTACCTGAAATATAATCTGGAAGAGATGGACACATGACCCTAGTGCCTTTGAATCAGAAGCTTTTCTCTTGTCAAGCAAAACCATGTTCTCCTCATTTACAAGGGGTAAACGTAATCCGTTCTCCGCATCATTTCCTACTTGATCAGCCGCTACTCTCGTGCTTAGTTGCTTCTTGTGTTGAAAACACCCGTAAACTGACAGCAGTGATCCCATCTACAGAACACACATGTGATGGTCCATCTGTCATATGTTCTTGTTATTATTGAATCTTTGCTCTTAAATCAATTGAATCCACAGGTGAAAACAAGAAAAGAGTACAAAGAGGCTAACCTGCTGGAGTTCCATGTCACTCTCCTTTGGTGTCTTTCTTGAATGCGTAAGAGAGTATTATTTGACGATTACAGAGATATTGTCTACCTGAAATGGTCAGAGAATGATCAGAGGAATATACTATCATTCGATCAGGAGAATGCTAGTCAAGACAGACCAATGAGAATTACCTCAATAGCAGCATCAGATGCTTCAAAGGAACCGTAGCTGATGAAACCGAAACCTCGTGAGTTTCCAGTATCAGGATCTCGCATTATCTGAAATGAAAAGTATTGTAAAATCAGATCCCGCATTAGCAGATCAGGAAATCATTGACTGAAATCTAATGAAGAGCTTAGAGCTACATAAATCAAGCAACAGAGATTGAAATTTCCAAATCGGAAATGAACGAACACATGATACCAACATAGCCAACGGGTTATACTACAAAATCGAGGTTTCTATACAGTCATCGGAGACACACATGAGTTTAGGGTTTATATATATAAAATGAGATTTCAGAAGAGACTTACAACAGCGAAAGATAAACAGTAAGAGATCTTCACGGGTGAAAAAACAAAGCACGAAGCTATTCACGCCATTCAGGATCTTCGATGTTAGCTGCTGCACACAAAAAAAAAAATTAGAAGAAACCCATAAAATTTTCACCCCATTTTGTTTGTTTGCTCTTTCAAAATCCAAATCGTACCAAGTTAAATCCGCAGAAGCTGGAGCAATTCGACTCAAGAGTGAAGACCTTTTAGATATGGCTTTTAATTTGTGGGTTTCAAAATCGCCGAAGGTTTATGACCGGATCTGCAGAAACGAGGAGACTCCGGCGAAGACGGATTTAGGGTTCTGGTAAGCCGGAGACGCCGGCGGAGATGGAATTAGGGTTTGGGTGAGCTCGATCGGAGGGAACGGGAGGTGAAGAGAAAGGTGGTGGAGCCAACACTGTGATGGTGAGGGCTATGTCGGAGAGAGAGAGAGGGGACGAAACGATATCTATGGAGAAAGAAGGAGATATGGTGAAGAGAAGGAAGAGAGCCCAGAGACGAGAAAGAATGTTTTTTTCTCGATGTGGAAGAGAGGAAAAGCTGAAAGAAAAGAAAAAATTGAGACAAAAATTTTTCAGAAACAAAATTTTGGTTAAGTGTTGGCGCCTATGACAAATATTTGGCTCCAAACTCATTTTTCATTCCCGCTTGGTAATTTTTCGGCTAAGCATTTTTTAAATGCTATAATAGAGTACCATAATCCAACATACCCTCGATAATAGGAGTTACGAAAAATGTGCTATCGTAATGTGCTATCAATGCTCATTTTTCTTGTAGTGAATGGTCTTGTTTGGATTTTGCGGAAGAAAAAAAAAAGAGAAATAGAAAGCTCTCTCCTTAACTCTCTGAATAAGAAAATGGAGATGCAGACCTAGGTTGTATGGGGAATTTTTTATGTGAAATTGGAGGATGAGAGGGAGAGGGAAAGATAAAAGTCTTACACTTTTTATTTTATTTCTTCTAACACATGGGGGAGCGGCGCCTTAGGGCTATCGCTTGAGAGAGATTTGTACTTTTTACGCTTGTAGAAAATAAAAACAATTGTTGTAATAATATTTAAAAAAAAATAGAAACTATAAAAAAAATATGTGATGGGCGAGACATTTTACCGGGTTTTTAACAATTGAAATTTTAGAGGGAAAGTGTTCAGGTTAAATCAGACTACGTACAGAAGTCTGATAAACCATGTATTTAATACAAATTTACCAAGAAGTATGAAAAATTCTAAATCTAATAACTACTACTTAAATACCATCATATTATATATAAAACTTATAACAAACATCAAACCCACATATAAAAATTGTCACAAACTAACTAATTAATATATGTAAATTTAACATTATGAATGAATTTTTTTTAACACTCGATCTGACCCACATATAAAAATATCATACCCAACCACATGTTTGACATGAAACAAACTCTTGTTTACTTGGTCATTTGCACAATCCAATATAAAACTCGATCTTTATACTTTTTAGTATAGTTAATTAGACTCTACAAGAAAACTCGGATCCCTAATCCAACAAATTTCTAATCCTTAAACCCTAAACTCTAAACTACATAGGGTTTAGAACCAATTTATCTTCAACGGTTCGATTTGATTAAAGTTTATGTAATTTTAATTTATATATTTCAAAAATATTTATTTGTAATTTCTTGATTAAAAATTTGTATCAAATTAATTTTTTATAATTTTTTAATTTAAAATTTTAACTTCAATACGTTTCAGAATTCTTAGAGAAGTTTGAGAAACCCCGAAATTCAGACTTTGATGGAAAGTTTAAGAAAACCTAAATCTAATATTTATTACTTGCGAAAATAATTAAACAAAACATTTATAAATTAGCAATTTCCTCAAATAATAGCACATTATAACATATATGTGAAAATTGAAAATTTAAAATGTAAATGTAAATTTCGTAAATCGTGAATCTAACCCCCAAAGTTATATGTAAATGTTTCATCACAAAGCATGTTCTAGGATTTAGAACCTACTCTACCTTACATGTTTTTAATTTGATTAAATTTTACGAAATTTTATTTTTATACTTCAAAAATATCCATATATGAAATTTGTGTATACAAGTTTTTTATCAAAATAACTTTTTTAACAATTTTAAATTTAAACATTTTGGTCAATTACAAAAATACCCTGAAAAAATTAGAAACAGACTGCATACGTGGTCTGATTCATGCAATCTGCTTTGTTAATTTCTAATTGCAAAATACCCTCTTAGCCAGACTCCAATAGAGGTATGGCCACCAGTATTGTCAGACTTCTGTGAAAGTCTAAATTGATAAGTTTTTAAAAACATAATTTTTAGTATATTTGTGATGAATTTCGTTGATTTTAATTTGTTTGACCAAAAAAAAAATCTGTTTCAGACTTTTCAAGAATTCTAAAGTTTTTGAGGTATATGGATACTTTAACTAACATTGTTTAATTTGATTCAATTTTACGAAATTTTAATTTATATACTACGAAATGTCTATATTTAATTTATGTATATAATGTGTTAACAAAATATTTTTTATAATTTTAAAATTTAAATTTACTAATTTATTTTATTTTAGACTTCTACAAGAAGTATGATAGAAGTAAGTCATTTAGACTTCTATTAGAGTCTATTATCAAACATCTATAGAAGTCTGACACATCACAAAGGTTATAATGGTAAATGTGGTTTCTATTTTTTGCTTGGTCGTAAGGGGGTAACTGCAATTTAATGCCCAAATAGATAGTTTTGCATTTGTTTCAAGTGGCGGTGTAGTTTTGTCTTTAAAATCAAATTGTGGTATCTTTTAAGCAATTTGCCCATTTTCTAAATCTACTATTTTCATACAATAACTTAATACCTTGAACATAACACTTCAAATCCTATACCCAAACCATAATCATACTCTAAATCTTAAAATTATTAGTCATAAACTATAAAATAAATATAACAATTAATTTTCTATGCATAAAACTAATATTTAAACCATTGACATATATACCTACATATAATTAATTAAAAAAAATTAGTTTCAACTTGAAGACGACGCATGGCGGAGTGGATCGACGAACAGCGGCCTAGGTAGGCAGTAGCCCGGCGTTGTACAATGATGATCTCTGCAGCACGCCGCGGAGTAGCTCGGGTACATGGCTCAAGACTCCCTACCCCGAAACGTCGCCTCGGAGTAGCACAGGTACATGGCTCAAGACTCCCTACCCCGAAAAGACGTTGGAAGCGACACGTCGCCTCCAATTATGGAAGATCTGACACCATGACTCCCTATATAAATACTCTCCAAATATCATTTATGAGGGACACACTGAATTTATTACACACAACTACCATCACTAGTATCTTTATGCTCTGATAAACTCACTCGAGCTTGGTTTACAAAACTGAACTGATCTTTCTTCGGAATTAGTTCGAAAGTCTAAACACTTTGTCTCTTTTCGGCTATATTAATACAAATATGGCTCCCGTCCTACTCCCAAGTCAACCTCCGACATGTTCTTATATACTCTCCTCTCGTCAAAGTCAAAGTCAAATCTTTCTATTTAAACTAGAAATTAATCAATATTAAAATATACCTCGTTATTCCTTCGATCAACAATTGGTGTTAGAAGGAGGGGAATTCATAGATATCCTATACGCAAAGAAAGATTCAAAGATGACAGGAAATTCAACACCGCCAACTCAAAACACCAACCAGGCGCCTGCAAGTCAAAACATCGGAACTTCTCCGAAACCGGTACTATCACCAATAGCGGAGAACTCCAAGATAACTCACGTGGCCCCAGCCACAGGAACTGTGCCCCTGCACTTTGGTCCACTGTAGGCGTTGGAGCATGTTCCTCCCGGTAACTTTGGGCCATCATCGCCTGACTTCGAGCATGTTTTGTAACGCAACCACCTGCTAACACGTTCCGGACACCCGGAAAACCACATGCTCCAAACTTTCATCACTATTACCTGATGGGAATGGAGGACGAGATGACATCCGCCATGATCGAATGTTTCTCCAGATCAAGGATTGGTAGGGCTTTCCTCCATGACCGCTCGGACAGCCTCAGGCCTCAGATTCACAAAGTTTGAATATGCTCTTTGAGGACAGGTGTAACGCACTTTCATTGATGCTTGTTCGGTGAATCATCAAATCCCAAAGGAGTAGCCCAGAAATCTTTGATGCGACCAACAACCTAGTGAACGTTGGTGCTGGCTCCTCAGACATAAAACAAGAAGTTCCTCAATGGCCCCCCCTCGATCGCCGACCTCTGGGAAATACCTCAAGGACCGGGAGAGCCCCTAACGATCTACATCAAACGGTTCAAGGCAACCGTCTCGCGGGTGTCGGCAAACACTTCCAGTGCTAAGGGCATCTCCAATGTACAACTACATTTTTTACTCTAAAATGGAGTAACTCCAAAATGCAATTGTGTTTTGATCCAACCCTACTCTAATTTGGAGTAAAAAATGCAGTCATGAACAAATAAATGGATGTATCCCATTTTTTACTCCAAATATGGAGTAATCTCATTTCTTATTCCATTTTGCATTTGAAAATGGAGTGGGGTTGGAGCACACATTAATGCAAAATGGAGTTTGGAGTAAAAAATTGAGTGGGGTTGGAGATGGTAAGGTACGGACTTGCATTCGTATCGGGTCTGAGCGAGGATATGATGTTCTGACAACCGCACTCATTGGAGGCTGCACTATAGCGGGCCTAGCTATTCATCAAAAACAAAGAAGAGGAAACCGATCTCCTAGAATAGCTGCTCCTTGACGAAGAGGACGACTCGCCTCAATCGTCACAAGTGACCGTCATCATGATCATGGGAGGCCTCCTCTCATATAACGACTCACTACGATCGATCAAACAACACGAAAGAAGGACCAGTACCCTGTAGATATGGAAGAGAAGAATAGGCGACGGCATCCAAGGGACGAGTGGTGAAGGCTTGACCTTCACCAAGGCCACGCAGAGGGAGTCAACAAACCACACAACGACCCCCTCGTGTTTCAGCTCTGGGTGGCCGATTGCGATGTCAATCAGGTCTCGATTCCCGATCGACATGAGCGGCTCGGTGGATTGTTTCGTTATACGTACGTGGTTATAACTTTTTATTTCTTACGGAATCTTTTTTTTTTAATATATATATATATATATATATATATATTTATATTAAATATCAAACCGATCTTAACCGGGATCAACCGGAGTACAAACCAAAAGGAACCGGGCTAAAATTACAAATCCATCTAAACCTAAATAACCGGAAAAAGGAACACTCGAGCCACACCCGAAATTACGAAGCAGCCCTTCGCCACTCTTAGAAGACATTCCGAATCTGAAGCCGCCGCCGGCGGGTGCGAGCCGGCGAGACTCGCGGTGCTGAGCGGAGGCTTCCAGCAAGCGAAGGGACCCGACCCTTGCCGGCTTTCCGACCCCACCAGCCCTACTCCTCTCTCCTTCTTCCGGCGCTCGACTCTTCTCCGGAACCTCCGGGTCTCACCCCGTAGAACCGCTCCCAGCAAGCTCCCGCTGGCGAATCCTCCTCCGCATCCCAAGCCCGGCGAGTGTCTAACCTTTCCGATCTTCTCCGACCTTTGCTCCTCCTGCCCGAAAGCTTCCCCGAGAAAACCCGGCATGCAACAAGGCACCTTACCGCCAGTCTTCCTCGCAGTCACGGCGATGAGGCCACCACCTCCGTGACACTTTCCGGCATGTATCGCCCCCTCCAGCTTCTCTCCGACGGCAACAACCGCAAATCCCATGGATCCGCACTCCCTTGCGCTCGACCTTTCACCGCACGTCCTCTAGCGGCTCCAAGCTCACGACTTACCCGGGGATGACAGATCTAAGAAGATCCACGACTGCGCCGCCGCGGTGGAGAAGCGCCACACCATCGCGATACAAAGAAAACGAGATCTGAGGAAGCACCGGACTCCTTTTAGCCACCACGGGAAACACTTAAGCACAAACGAACCATCAAACCAACAGGAGGCCTCGCCCGGCACCGACGGAGACCGTCGACAACCGGAGAGGCCTCGGCGAACTCGAAAACGAAAAAAGGGCGACGAAGAAAAAAAGGGAGAGAATTCGATCGGGCGCGTTAGGAACACGCGCACGAACGACTTCTTACGGAATCTTATAATAGGTTTAAGACTAATCTGAAAACCTATTACTGTCTTGTGAATTCTCTCACACAAAAAGTCCTTGATGGTTCCACTTTTTGCAAATAGACAATCTTCAAACTAATGGTCCTTATTATAAAATTCTAATGTTTTGCAGCTAAATGCTTAACTTTGGTAAATTTTTCTAATGCATAAAAACGTAGCTAAACTTTTCTTTCTAACATACATGCCGAATTTGATTCAGATTATAATACAGCGGCAACATGCACTACTACAACATTGCTCGAGTAATATTTTAACTTTAATAACTTAAATTTCTTATTAATAGTATCCGTTGCATATCATCAGAGTCAGTGATCAATCGCAATTGAAGTAATACATTTGTTCTTGTATCACTACAAGAAAACAAGCCTTAAACCGACGAAATTTCCGACAGAAAATTTGCCGTCGGAAATTTCGATGGATTTCCGACGACGTATCGACGGATTGGAAGTCGTCGGATTTGCGTCGGTAATTTCCGACGGCAAACATTTCCGTCGGAAAATTTCCGACGGTAATCCGACGGTATCGTATATCCGTCGGAATTCCGTCGGAAAAATCCGACAGATTTCCGAGGGATAGTTTGATTTAGGGTTTAGGGTTACAAACCCTAAATCTGGTTCTTTGTAAAACTCCGGGGTGATTAGTGTAGGATTTTAATGAGTGAAGATCAACATTCTATATCACTCAAAAATTGTTTTACACATTCTCAGAAATACGAAGTACCATCGTCGAATTCACTTCTTAGTAGACAATGTCATTTGTCGATATGTTGAACGGATCTCTTGTTTGATTTACGGAAATCTAATTTTGTATTATATAAGTCATACGATCCTAAATATTGTATCTGAAATGTATTATTTAACTTTTAAGCTTTCGTAATCCCGGAACCCTAAACCCTAAACATACCCTAAACTTATTTCCGACAGAAATATTACATCCGTCGGAAATCCGACAGAATCAAGTTTATAAAACTGGGTATGTTTCCTAATTTATAAAAATCCTATACTAAATTATATACTAAATTATAAAAATCCTATACTAAATTTTGTGTTTAATGTATGTTTAATGTGGAATATTTTATTTAAAATATTATGTTTTATGTTTTTTAATATGAATTATGAAGTAATGTATTGGTTTAATATTTTTATTTTAATTAATTTGTTTCTTAAAATGGTATGTTTTGATTTTCTAATATATTTTCCGACGGATAATTGAGATCCGTCGGAAATCTAATTGAACCGCCAAAATTTAACCGAAAATTTCGTAATACCGCCTTATAATTTTAGAAACCGACGGATTTCCGACGGATCTTAATTATCCGTCGGAAATCCGTCGGAAAACTTAAATATCTTTTCACCGACTCATCTTCCTCCTCATTTCTTCGACAGCTCTCTCTCTCTCTCTACTTCTTCTTCTCCGACTTCTCTCTTTGTTGCACGCACGATTCCGGCGAGATCTCTCCGAAACCAACCGCCAACCACATCAAAATCATGTAAGCTTTGATTTGAACCGATTAATTTTGGAGAATAATGAGATTTTAGGTGTTTGGAATTTAGGATCTAGGATGCATGTTGTTTGAGTGTTGATTCTAGGAGCTTAACATCCTTTTTAGGTTGTTAGATTGATGTTAGTTTGTTTAGGAATGTAATTTTTATTTATCTAACATTTTTTTGGTTTGTATAAGTTTTATTTCTTTATTTTTGTAATGTTTAAAAGGTTTTTAAATTTTTTATGGATTATGAAAATGTTTTTAGTATTTGTAAAAACATTTTTAAATTTTTTGATTTATAAAAACGATTTTATAATTTTTTAGATTATAAAATCGTTTTTAACTATTTTATAAAAACATTAGATATTTTTTATTTATAAAAACGAATTTATGATTTTTTAGATTAAAAAAACGGTTTTAGTATTTTTTTTTAAAAAAATTAGATGATTTTCTCTTTATAAAAACTTTTTCATAAATTTTTAACATATTAAAAAGTTTTTATATATAAATGAAAACGAGTTTATATTTTTCAGATTTATAAAACTGTTTTTTTTTAAATTATTAATATTGTAATAAAAGTTTATATAAAATTATGATTATATAAATATTTTTATAACGGTTTTGCTTGACTCTAAGTGTTTTTCACGTGATGTAGGAATGACTACGGAGAGTTCGAAGCTTTCTTGTCCGGTACCGGCCAGGACCGTGGACCTCTTCCGGGTGAGCCGTCTCAGCCTCCTCAAGCACGGTCGGCACCTCCACGGCGAGCTCGATCGACTCAACTTAGACCCTCCCGATCTGTACCGTCGACTCGGTTGCAAGAGGAAAGGACGGAAAATGAAAGAAAGATGGCGGAGATGCAAGATCGAATCATGTACTTCATCCGGTTTGGCGGACCTGCTCCAGGAGGAGGATCGGGCGGGACAACTCAAGTGATGGAACCGAGAGTGGGAACAGGAGCTTCGGGAACGGGGACAGGGACGAGGACGGGGTCGGGTTCGGTACAGGGGACGGGAACGGGATTGGGACCCGATGGGAATCCCAATGTTATGTAGTTGAAATAAATACTTTTAATAAATTTAATAAAAAATTTATAAAATATTTCGTATATAAAATATTAAAATTTATTATTATATATATAAAATATATATATATATATAATAATAAATTTTAAATATTTTTAATATATATAATAATAAATTTTTTAAAAAATAATAATTTTAAGAACCGTCAGTTTACCGTCGGTAAACCGTCGGTTAATTGTCCATCGATAAACCGTCGGAAAATAGTTTGTCGGAAATAATCGACGGATTTCCGACGGATACTATTTCCGACAAAATAGAACCGACGGACTTGTTCCGTCGAAATTACGTCCACCGTTTACCGACGGATTACCGACGATTATGGCCGTCGGTAATCGCGTGTTTTCTTGTAGTGTATAAAATAGACTACAGAAAGTACGAAAAGATCATGTGTTTGTTTTTGTATTTTGTGTATGTGCTTTAGTTTGCTGCCAAAGAGGACAATATGTGGTGGAGCTTACGTGTGAAGCTCCACAAGAATGTATTTTAATTGGACGACGACCAAATAATATACAACTAACATTTTATGGTGCACTCATGGGTACGTAAACAAATATTATCTGTATATATTATTGTCTTTTTATTTTGAACTTGTCTAGTATTGTCTTTGTTTCATTATATTTTGATTCACATGGAATGCATCATTCATTCATTTGTGTAATTACTTATATATACTTATAACTAGATAATTACATATAAAAAAACAAATTAGCGGGAAACTAACGGTTGACAGTTAGGTGGATGACTCATGTACACCTCACCAGCTGAGTCCTCATTTTCGTCTCTTCCTTAATTTCTGGGTATAGTTTATATATATATATATATATATATATATATATATAATTATTCGTTATTAGACATTTTTGTAAGAAAAAAACATATTTTTGTTTGTTTTGGCAGGTCACGACTCTAGCCGAAAATTCTTAGATATGTTCCCGTTTTCTTCCCGACCCCGGCGCTCCTTGTCGGAGCCGGGGAGTGCTCTTGTAAGGGCCCGATTCTTTTTCAAGAAAATGGGCTTGTTTTTTTTGTTAATTTTCCATCCCCAAGCCCATAAAGCCCAAAAGCTTTTTAGAAATCCTAGGTTCCCCTTCTCATTTCCCTATAAAAGGAGAGCCACCCCCCCTTTAGAAATCATTTTGGAGAGAACAGCGAAACCTTGCTCGTGACCGGAGGCAGCCACTGACCGACGACCAACCAGCAGCCGCCGCCGATCAGCCACCGGAGCCGACGACCAGCCGCCGGCCGGAGCACCCCGCCGTCGCCGGACCGCCGCCGCGCCACCGCCCGGAGCCACCGCGAGTCGCCGGAATTCTCGCCGGATTTCTCTTCTCTTTCCCGTTTTCGATTCCGAACCCCCAGCCTTCGCATTCTTGAGGTGAGAATCTCCAGATCTCAGATCTACCTCGTTTCCTTCTTCCAAATCCCAGATCCGTTTCAGATCTATGCTTCTAGATCAGATCTGATCCGTAGAAGTCGTAGATCTGAACCGTATCTATCTCTTTCGCTCAGATCTGCTTCAGATCTATGCTTCTGATGGATAGAAGTTGTAGATCTGAACCGTATCTCTCTCTTTCGCTCAGATCTGCTTCAGATCTATGCTTCTGATTTATAGAAGTTGTAGATCTGAACCGTATCTCCTTCATTTGTCCAGATCTGTTGGCCAAAACCCTAGATCCGTTCTTTTTCTTTAGATCTATCGTCTAAAAACCCTAGATCTGTGTGCAGGATCACCAGATCTATAGCCGAATCCGCCTGATCTTCTTTCTTCTTCAGTTGAGACTAAGGTGAGGACCGGTCGTGATCTTTTCTCAATCTATCTCAATATCGGGACGTGAGTCCTTGTTTAATGGTATCTTTCCTAGGTAGTGTAGTTCTAGCGGATGATTTGTGTTGATGCGATTGACTGCACCTAGAAAAGTAGGTTATCACTTAAACCGAAAACGTTGCTTGTGTTTGAAGGCTTGTCTGTATTAGTTAAACTAGGCGCCTGTGTCAGGCTTTTATGGTGGGCACGTGTCTGATACCGAGAAGGAATTCACGTGCTCGGAAGGCTGTCGGAGGAGGGTGTGACGCGCCTTCCCAACGGAGTGATGTGAGTGTGGCCTGCGCGCCGGAGTGTTATGTGGAATGTTAGTTGTGTAGGTTGTGTGTGCCCTCGGGCGTGGGTGCAAGGTGTTATTAGCCTTGGACTTGCTTCTTTGATGTTGTGTTTAGCTTGTGATGAGATCGTGGGTTCCTAGAACCTGCACTCACTGGGTATTGGTGATGAACCAATTACTCAGGCCTCCTTCGTTGTTGTTTTGCAGGTAACCCTGGAGCGTTGCAGGGGTAGACGGACGGTGTGTTGTTACGTTTGGGAATGGGATTTCCTTCTCTTCTTTTTCCTTCTGTCTTTTATGCGTTGAGACTTATGCGGTTCTTCCGTTTTCGTTAAGTTATTTCAGTTGGTTCGGTTTTCCTGTAAGACTCGGCTTTTCATTTTAATAAAGTAAAACCTTTTCAGTTATTTACGTGTTGGTTCTTGGTTTATGACTCGGTTCGCGGTTGTGAACTATGACTCGTGGAGTCAAAGGGTCGTTGACTTGGGATCGAAGGGACGGGTGTTACAATTTGGTATCAGAGCCAGGTTAAAACCTAACCAGTCCTGCCCTGGTTAGGTAGTTTATATTCGGATTTCAAAACCATTCTTCAAAACCGTTTTCAAAGTTTTTCCGATTCTTTCTAAATGGGGATTTTCAGAAAAGTTAGATACTAGAAGCACCACTCCGACCTCCTCCTTATATACACTCCGGAAGTGAGTTCAGTGTTCAGCCGTTAACTGACTCAAATCGTCCTTCTTCTGCAACAGGATGCCGCCTAAGAAAAGAACCGCATCAGTCCGTCTTGACATCGAAGCTCCGTCACCAACCACGTCGACAGGGATCGCTACCAGTGTTCATGGGAGCCAGGAACCACCAGCCGGAAACCCAGCAGGGATAGTATTAGGATCCGGACAGTTAGCCGCTCTTTTGCAAGAGCTGGTCGCTCTTCGAGAAGCGCTAGTTGGAAATGTCAGAGCTGCAGGAGGGGCTGCAAGAGGTGTTGCAGGAGCAGGAGCTCCACTGGAAGCTGCTATTGGAATAGCAATGGGAGTTGTAGGAGCAGGAGCTCCCGAAGCTCTGGCAGAGAATGCTAATGTGGCGCTTGAAGCCGTAGGAGGATTCAGAAATGCAGGAGGAGCTGGGAATGCACCGGGTGGAGTAGGCTTTGTTGCTGGGGGAGCAGGATTTGATCCTATTGGGTTTGGATTCGTTCAGCCTCCACCAGGGGTGAATCAGTACCCACCACCACCGCTACCACAGGCGCCAGGAGTGGTGCAAGGGATGTCTTACTGGAGTATGTTGAAGCATCTGCGGGAAATGCAAATGGAGCATTTTGCCGGTGGAATATATGTCATTGCCGCAAAGGCAGGGGGAGCACCAGGAGGGAATGGAGCAGGAGCACCAGGAGTGATGCCGGTGAATGTTAACGGGGCGCCTGGAGCCCCAGGAGGAGTTGTGAATGGTCAGGGAGGAGCGATGAACACCACAGGAGGAGTTGGCTTTGTTGCTGGGGGAGCAGAAGCCGCTCAAATGGGGTTTGGATTCGTTCAGCCGCAGCCAGTGGTGAACCCGCCACCGCCACCACCGCAGGTGCCAGGAGCGGTGCCAGGAGTGACCTACTGGACCATGTTGAAGCATCTGAGGGAGATGCAGATGGACCACTTTGCTGGGGGTGTCAGCGCCATTGCCGCAGACAACTGGAGAAGGAAGCTGGAGCGGAGTTTGGATACTGCTAGGTGCCCGATGGAGTTTCGTGTGGAGATAGCGACCTCCTATCTCAAGGATGATGCGTTGGTTTGGTGGGAAGGGATAATTGAGAGTGCTCAGGGGCGTCAGCTGACATGGATGGAATTCCGGGAAGCTTTCAACCGGAAGTACTTTCCAGAAGTGGCCATGGATAGGTTGGAAGGGGAATTCCAAAACCTCTGTCAGGGAAATCGGAGCGTGCGGGAGTATGGAGAAGAGTTCAACCGGTTGAGGAGATTTGCTGGCCGGTACCTGACCGAGCGAGAGCTGATTCGTCGGTTCCTCGCTGGGCTGAAGATAGAACTCAAGTGCCGCTGCAAGCTGAGGGACTATTTCGACATCCACGATCTGATTGAGAAGGCAGTTGATGTCGAGACTGATTGGGAGGAAGAGCAGAAGCAGCATAGGAATACGCATGACCAAGGAGCCAAGAGGAACTGGGAAACCGCGAATGTTGCGGCGCCGGCAGTTCCGATGCAACAGGCACAACCACTGCAGGTGCAACCGTCGCAGCATGTTCAACAGCGGACATGCTTTGGGTGTGGTCAAGTAGGGCATATTCACCGGGATTGCCCGCAGAACCATGCCAGGACTGGAGCGCAAGGAGGAATAATGTGTTACCGTTGCGGAAAAGTGGGACACTTTGCGAGGGAGTGCACCACCCGTGTAGCAAGAGCAGGAGCGAGAGTGCAGCCAGCACGTCCACCACCACAAGGGGGCCAGGGAGCAACTGGGTTACTTCCGCTAGCGCCACAGCCACCAGTAGGTCGAGCCGAAGGACCTCGAATGTATGTTGCCGGAGTTCTTGAGGGAGCTGGGTCGATCGCGGGTACGTAATTCCTACCTTATTGCGTGAATTCTTTTGGAGTCGTGATTGTCGAAAATCTAGTATCTTAGACTTAGCAACCAGGTAGGATCGGTTGTGGATGGGGGAGTAGCCACCCACACCATGTTTGACACGGGAGTTACGCATAGCTTTACAGAATCCAGCAGCAGAACGAATTCGGGGACGAATTCACTATTGGTGGGGGAGAATTGTAAGGGCCCGATTCTTTTTCAAGAAAATGGGCTTGTTTTTTTGTTAATTTTCCATCCCCAAGCCCATAAAGCCCAAAAGCCTTTTAGAAACCCTAGGTTCCCCTTCTCATTTCCCTATAAAAGGAGAGCCACCCCCCCCCCTTTAGAAATCATTTTGGAGAGAACAGCGAAGCCCTGCTCGTGACCGGAGGCAGCCACTGACCGACGACCAACCAGCAGCCGCCGCCGATCAGCCACCGGAGCCGACGACCAGCCGCCGGCCGGAGCACCCCGCCGTCGCCGGACCGCCGCCGCGCCACCGCCCGGAGCCACCGCGAGTCGCCGGAATTCTCGCCGGATTTCTCTTCTCTTTCCCGTTTTCGATTCCGAACCCCCAGCCTTCGCATTCTTGAGGTGAGAATCTCCAGATCTCAGATCTACCTCGTTTCCTTCTTCCAAATCCCAGATCCGTTTCAGATCTATGCTTCTAGATCATATCTGATCCGTAGAAGTCGTAGATCTGAACCGTATCTATCTCTTTCGCTCAGATCTGCTTCAGATCTATGCTTCTGATGGATAGAAGTTGTAGATCTGAACCGTATCTCTCTCTTTCGCTCAGATCTGCTTCAGATCTATGCTTCTGATGGATAGAAGTTATAGATCTGAACCGTATCTCCTTCATTTGTCCAGATCTGTTGGCCAAAACCCTAGATCCGTTCTTTTTCTTTAGATCTATCGTCTAAAAACCCTAGATCTGTGTGCAGGATCACCAGATCTATAGCCGAATCCGCCTGATCTTCTTTCTTCTTCAGTTGAGACTAAGGTGAGGACCGGTCGTGATCTTTTCTCAATCTATCTCAATATCGGGACGTGAGTCCTTGTTTAATGGTATCTTTCCTAGGTAGTGTAGTTCTAGCGGATGATTTGTGTTGATGCGATTGACTGCACCTAGAAAAGTAGGTTATCACTTAAACCGAAAACGTTGCTTGTGTTTGAAGGCTTGTCTGTATTAGTTAAACTAGGCGCCTGTGTCAGGCTTTTATGGTGGGCACGTGTCTGATACCGAGAAGGAATTCACGTGCTCGGAAGGCTGTCGGAGGAGGGTGTGACGCGCCTTCCCAACGGAGTGATGTGAGTGTGGCCTGCGCGCCGGAGTGTTATGTGGAATGTTAGTTGTGTAGGTTGTGTGTGCCCTCGGGCGTGGGTGCAAGGTGTTATTAGCCTTGGACTTGCTTCTTTGATGTTGTGTTTAGCTTGTGATGAGATCGTGGGTTCCTAGAACCTGCACTCACTGGGTATTGGTGATGAACCAATTACTCAGGCCTCCTTCGTTGTTGTTTTGCAGGTAACCCTGGAGCGTTGCAGGGGTAGACGGACGGTGTGGTGTTACGTTTGGGAATGGGATTTCCTTCTCTTCTTTTTCCTTCTGTCTTTTATGCGTTGAGACTTATGCGGTTCTTCCGTTTTCGTTAAGTTATTTCAGTTGGTTCGGTTTTCCTGTAAGACTCGGCTTTTCATTTTAATAAAGTAAAACCTTTTCAGTTATTTACGTGTTGGTTCTTGGTTTATGACTCGGTTCGCGGTTGTGAACTATGACTCGTGGAGTCAAAGGGTCGTTGACTTGGGATCGAAGGGACGGGTGTTACAGCTCTCCTTGCTTGTTTATAGTCTTTGCGGGTAACCTTGCTCTGCTCATTCCTTGCTTCCGGATGTGTCTCTCCATTCTCCTTATGCACCCTCTGATGGCTTTTGTTGCGGTTGTGGTTATCTTCGTCTGATGGGTGGCTAGCTTTCTGGTCTGCCTCGATGGTGAAGATAGCCGGTAGGTTTTTATGGTTATTGCTTTCGGCGGTCTGCGGCGTGGATCCGGTGATTGAGGAGATCCCCTTCTCCTTTACCTCGAGTTTGTTGCCGTTTTGTTTTGAAGGTAGCTATGTTCTCCGGCGAGCGTCTGTTGAGGTCTTGGGTGAAGAGATCTAGGCGTGAAGTGGAGATGGAGAGGTTTTGGTGTTTAAGCCTCCGGCGTGTCTCTCTCGTAGGCTGGTGTCAGGTTTTTTATTCTCCTGTCTTGCAGTCATGGTTCGGTTTATGTGTCAGTGGTTGGGTTCTTTGGTCTAGATAGAGGTGGCTTTTGGTTTAGGTAGGGTTTAGACAATCGTGACTTTTGGTGGGCTGGGTTGTTTGAATTCATGGTTTAGACTGTGATTTTGGGTCATGTCCTCTTATAATTTGTTGGATGTTGACATTGTTGGCTAGTCCTAGAGTTCTAAGGCCTTATCTTGGATCATGGGTTTTGCAGGTGTAGTTGCTTCGCTTGAGCAAAGTTAGATTTTGGTTATCTTTTATCTCGATATTCTTAAAAAAGTATAATCCTTCCACCGTCCTTTAGATTATTTGAATAAATAGGTTTTCCTTTAGGTTTATCAGTCGTTTCTTGTAAGGTTTACCCCTACGGAGATGCATAGAGTGATTTAGGTTCTCTAGGAAAAATTTGGGTGGTTAGGTTGTAGATTCTCGTGTGTGGTTATTAGGTTGGTTACCAGTTTTTCTACGTCTCTGTTCCACGTTTTCCATTGTCCCCGTGATCATCCGGAATCTCAGTTTCTCGGTTAGCATTGTTAGCTTCGTTTCGTTTTTATGTCTCATTCCGGTTTGGGCCTTGCTTTCCCTTTTTGGGCTTTATTTTCTCTTTTTTTGATCTTTAATTACGGGGACATCTTATCGTCCTCCGGCTATGTTTAACAGTAAAAACTAGTCTTTTGTTGTTCTTGAAGTTACAAAAATGTTTGTTGAAATCCCAACGTTGATAAAAAAAAAAAAAACAAGTCACGACTCACAAGTGCATCGTTATAAAACGAAACAAAATTCATTTTTCTCTAAAAAGCGACACATAAATGCATAAAATAGTTTAACTTGTCTTTCAACAAGTAAATAGTAGATCAACGATTAGAACAGAGCCAGCCTCGAGCATAAGTCAGGTAAACGACGGATTAGGGCATCCGATTAAAAAAAACATTTATATATATATATATTTTTTCTCTATTAGTATATATTAATAAAAAAATTATAGGGGCATTTTAAATACATTTTCATATATATATTTAAAAATATTTAAAAGGATATTTTTAAATATATTTTTCCATTAAGATATATAAAATAAAATTTAGAACCTTAATTATATTAAATAATATTTTAGGTTTGAATAGGGTATACGAAAATGTTGGACCGACACTGGATTAGAAATATAGTTTTTAGTTAAATTTTAGTTTAAACATGGTAATATGATGATAGCTAGGTGTCCTTGTTTTTATAATCGCTGGATTTCATACCAAAACCAAACTTTTTAAGATAGAAACTTCTTTGGGAAACCAACATAATCCAATGGTAAAAAAATAGTAATAGCTCTTTTTGGGTTCAATTTCTGTCGGTCACAATATAATTTACGGCATTTAAATAAAATATTACCAATAACTGGTATTAAATTTAGGGGAATTAATACCAAACATCCGAACCTCCTGATTAATCAAAAAATAAACATATTTTAAAAATGTGTATCATTCTAAAATAATTAATACAATAAAAACTATTATATAGAATTACATATACAATAAATTAAGTTTGTGGTCAAAATTAAACTGTTGCAAAATATAACACAACTAAATAAAATAATAAATTAAAACTTATGTATAAATATGTCCCTATTAATATCATAAAGAAGTAGCTAGTTTAGTATTTATATATTAAAATATGATTTCAATGTTATCTCTTAGTTTTGTTGTTTTGAAAATAATTTTTGGAACAAATTTGTGACGTTCCGACCGCATATGTCCATGGGCTCCAGGCTTATTCACTCGGTCTTTGTCCGATGTATTAGTCTCGAAGGTTCGAAAAATGTGTTTATTATCCTTGTAATCATCATACAATATTTCTCCATGATTTATCTTTACTCGCACGATACTTCAAATTACTTTTCGGTAAGTCACCCATCATTCAACTATCTCAACTCAAGCACATTTACCATTGACGTTCTCTATCGACAAATAACTAAAAATATAAACGGTGCTACAATTTTTTAAACCTCTTTGCATATACCACAAACCAAAATATTACATTATCTTTAATTTTCTTTGGTTGCATCAAATTTTTTTTAATGTTGTTTCTCAATTTACATAAAAATTCTAAAAACTTTAAAACGCTGTAATTTTTTATTTTATATAATTGCTTCGGAATATATCATAATACAATATTCAAATTCATCATCGACAATAAAAAATAATTATAACCACAATTCATGTACACTCTAAACTTGAAAATATGTATCACTTTCATCAAAATATCAAATAATCTATTTATATCCATTTTATTACAAATAATTACTTCTAAATATCTCATAAACAAAAAAAAATAAAAAAATAGCCATCTTCAAATACCATCTTCAAATTCATCATACCATCTTCAAATACCATCATACCATCTTAAAATAATAGCCATCTTCAAATAGCCACTTGACCAAAAAGAAATCTCATAATACCATCTTTAAATTCATCATAAACAATAAAAATAATAGCCACAATTCTTATAAACTCTAAAATTGAAAATATATATCATTTTATCAAAATAACAAATAATCTATTTATATCCGTTTTATTACGATAGCCAATATTATTAATCTTTTTTTGGCATCAGCCAATATTATTCATCATGACATCAAAATAATAATTTTTTTTTACATTTGTGGATTTCTTCTAAATTGATTTTTCATTCCTAAACTAGTTTTGTATTGTCAAAAAAAATTTACTACTGAATTTTATTTTAAATTAAAAACTATACTTTTAAAATAAATATTTTAAATTAATAATTCTATAAATTAATTAAATATAAAATATTTTGTATTGTGTTATGGTAGTAAGGTTTTGTAAATGAAAAAAAAAAAATTCCTTAAATCAGTAGAAAAAGTTTTATATATTGAAATCTGCAACTACACCACAACTGTTTCATTAATAAAAAAATTTCTTTTTCGTTTTATATTGATATAACTTTCAGAAAATAAGATAAAACATAAAGCAATAATTTTATTAAAAAATATAGTCATTTTTTTCAAAATCAGGGTAATTGTATTTGTTTTAATATATATGTGGTTAAAGTCCATGGTTTAAAACATTTTATCATCACGAAAATTTTAGTGTTCGATTATCATATTTTTAGAAAGAATATTAATTAGAAAAATCGAATTATGAATTTGGTGAACGATGTAATAGAAAAAGTAGAAAAAATTTGTGTGTTTAAAGTTTTTATATAATCATTTAATTTATATATTGTTGCTATTTTGTACTTTCAGGCAATATAATACAATTTTCACTTGTTTATAATAACGACCACACTTTTTGAACCTGTCTTAAACCTTTATAAACCTAAGAAAGATGATCACTTTATAATCCCTTAGATTTAAATTTGGGGGAATTGTTTAAAATGCCACATAATTTGATTTTAAAGATAAAAACTATACCGCAATTTCAAAAAGAATTGCAGAACTTTTTTTTTGGGGGGGGGGGGGGGGGTAAAGAAATTACAATTACTCCCTTATGACCAAATAAAAAACAGAAACCGCAAATACCATTATAACATTTGTGATGTGCTTCTATATATTTTTGATGCTTTAGACTCTAATGTAAGTCTAAATGACTTTCTTCTATCAAAAGTCTGATACATAATAAATTAGTAAACATAAACTTTAAAATTGTATACAAAATAATTATTAAAACTTTTATAGACAAAAATTAAATATAGACAATTTCATAGTATATAATTAAAATTTCGTAAAAAATAAATCAATTAAACTATGTTAGTTAAATTATGTATACCCCAAAAACTTCAGAAGTCTGAAAGAGGTTAAATTAGTAAATTTCAATTTAAAAATTGTAAAAACAATTATGTGAAAAGAATATATATATATATATATATATATATATATATATTGAAATTAAATTTAGACGATTGTGAAATATATAAATAGAATTTCGTAAAATTAAATCAAATTAAAAACATGTAAGATATAGTAGGTCTTAAACCTCAAAACATGCTTTATAATGGAACATTTACATTTAACTTTAGGGTTAGATTCGCGGTTTACCAAATGGGTTACATTTGAAATTTTAAATTTGTACATATGTATTATAATGTGCATATATTTAATAAAATTTGATGTTTCCTAGATGTTTTGTTTAAATATTTTTCACTTTTAAATGATAAATATTAGAATTAAGATTTCTCAAACTTCGCAGCGAATTCTAAATTTTAGTTGAAAAATATATTTGAACCAAATTTACCTAATGGTTTAATTTGATTAAATTTTATGTAATTTTAATTTATATACGTAAAAATGTGTATGTGTAATTTATGTATTAAATTGTAAAAACAAATATGATACAAGTTTTTAATTCATAAATTACACATAAGTATTTTTGATGATATAAAATAAAATTACATAAACTCTAATCAAACTGAACTATTGAATGTAAATTTGGTTCTAAACCCTATGTAGTTTGATGTATGTTTGACATATGAAGTTGGATATCATATTTTTATATGTAGGGTTAGATTAAGAGTTTGTGAACTTTTCATTCATAATGTTAAATTTACCTATATTGGTTAATTTGTTACTATGTTAAACAAGTTTGTTTGTTATGAGTTTTTCTATGATGGTATTTAAGTAGTAATTATTAGATTTAGGGTTTCTTACACTTCTAGATAAATTTGTATCAAGTACAAGGTTTATCAGACTTTTTGTGAATTCTGATTCAACCTGAAATAAGTTATCATAATTGAAAATTTACCCCTATATATAAACGAAAGTTACCAACCCTAATTTGTAAAAGACATTATCAACTTTCTCTCTCTAAAAAGACTCTCTCTCTCTCTCTCAAAACTCCCTCCGGAAACCCTCGTCGCCACTGCTACCACCGTCGTCATCTTATCCATATGGTAATTATACCTCTCCTTTTTCGTGTCTCCCTTCTAGTCCCTCCACCGCCGTCGACATATTCTAATCTATTTTTTTATGCAAAAGTTTTAGATATATACGAAAGAAGTCATTTTTCTATGTTCGTTTCTTAGATCTAAACAAAAAGATGAATTTTTTATTTTTCTTATTTTAGAACTAAACAGAATACATCATTTTCTGTGTCATTTGCATAGATGTAAGCAAAAAGATGGATTTTTTACTTTTTTCATCTAGATCTAAACGGTATTTGTTAATCTAAATCTTTTGTCAAACAAAAGTTTTAGGTAAAATATGATTTTGATGCTTGTTTATAAACTTCTTTGCTACTCTTAAACTAGACTCTATTGAAAGTTTGTGATACACTCTAAAATAAGTTTGAAAATTAGACTTCTTCTAAATTAGACTCTATTAGAATTTTTAAATTAGACTTTTTCTGAAATAGATTCTATTAGAAGTATGAAATTAGACTTTTATGAATTACTCTATTAGTTTGAAATATAGACTTGTTACGAATTAGACTCTATTAGAAGTCTGAAATTAGACTGGTTTTAAATTTTGCAATTATTTTATGGTACACATGATTGGGCGATTCAGTCACCTCAAAACATCAAGTAGTTCCTACTCAAGTATGAGTTCCACAGCTTGAAATCAGTCTGAATCATTGATAGGTCAAGAAATATCTCTATTCTACTGCAAGTGCACAGTTATGCTATTGTAGTATAAAAGGTATCGAATCCACAGAGACTCTAGTTCACGCGATGGATTGTATGCAATCGAATTAAGCTAAGCAAGACAGATGGAACACAGTAAAGAAAGCAAGTAACCAAACGATGTGTGATCAATGAACGAAGGCGCTAGACTTAGGGAAGTTCTCAGGAAATCAGGAACACAGATCAGTCAATCAACAGGATTCATATATCGATGTTCTAGAACTAGAATCACAATTGTATAACAAAACAACTCTCGCTGCGAATGCTAACAATGTCTAACAACCTAGAAAACCAAATCTCTTTGCGAATTCTAGAGTTCTAAACATGCATTTAGTTTAGGTTCCTTCGTTCACAAATTCCCTAAGCCAAATCTCTTTTCGAATAGGTTATTTGCTCAGTTAGGTTCTTTTCTAATCAATTAACCAACTCTCGCTGCGCTAATCGATCTGATATCAATAATCTAAGTAGCTAATTCAGATTAAGCGTTAAGAACAACCTAGATGAAGAACTAGATGTTTTGAATCCTAATTAATCAATCAATCTATAATTCCATGAAATCCCTAATGAGAATCCCTAAATCTAACAAGAAAACTACTCAGACATGGCAATCATAACAATAGACATAATCAAAGTAGAAATCATATAAATCAATAGAATAAGAAAAGGGGTTCGAAATCAAGTCTCTCTCGAGTACAAGACCAGCCCCTAAATCTCCTAATCTCTGATTAAAGAAAGCTTAGCCTAAACAATGGCTCAAAAACCTAATTAATAGTGTAAAACACGATTTGGGTCTTTCTGTAAATATGGGGAACTTCTGGGTAAATATTGCAAATCTCCAAAAGCTGTATTTTTGACGCGCAGAAATTTCGTCTTTTAGTGGCGTCGGGCAACACTCAGCTTAGTGTCGCCTGACACTCAGTGCAGACGCACCCAGTGAACTCTGTGAAATCCATGTATGCTGTCAAATCACTCCAAAGGCTCCCAGAATCTCCAGATAAATTCCAAACGTACCTAAACCTGCAAAGGACTCTAAAGACTCCTAATACAAGGTTAAAGACTCAATATATACACATATATCATGGTTGAAAACCTTGAAAAACCATGATATATCAACTCTCCCACACTTAGCTCTTGCTTGCCCTCAAGCAAGTAAAGAACCAAAGCATAAGAAAGAGGTTTGAAAACACAGAAACTCATTTCGTCCTAGGAACTTTCGCATTCACATTCACTTAGTAATCCACTGAAAACATTCCTACAGAGATCAAGACCACAATGTACTTCCCCCCCACACTTAGCAATTATCCCAAGTAAACTCCACAATCAAATTAGGACATTCAAGTTCACCACACTAGCCTCTGTATACAATTAAGTGCGGTCTCAAAGAGGGAGTATCGAATCAAAGGACACATGGACTCAACCCATTCAGTGTTTGACCACCAAACTGTTGGTTTCTGGTTTCTTTCTTTTCCCTTTCTCCCTTAGCACTGATTTTTCCCCACTGGGTATCATTTTATTTTTTCTATCAGTGCTCTTCCCTTTTTATTGGGGTTTAACTTTTGATCTTTCCATGGATACACAGGAGGTAATAAGGGTCTCTACCAATCCTGTGACCACTTCGAAGCTACTAGCTTATCCTCGGTTTTTATCTCTCTTTTTTATTTTTACTTTCAAGGGAGGGGAAAATCAGGAACTATACTTTAGACAGGATCACAGGCTGTGTCAAACACATCAAAGGAATCCGACCCAAAGATTGCCAAGCCCCTAAGTGAGAAATTAAAGTTAAGATTAAGTGTGAGACTAGTGATGGATCCTTTGAATACCTGGTTAGATATGGATGTCCTTGGTAAGCTGATCCGTGTGTGGTTTTCTAATAGTCATATCGCTTCAGCAAGTCTGTCCAATGGTTACTTAGATCCTGTGAAAATGAAAGTTTCCTCGAAAAATCCTTGTTTCCAACTGATTTCGACTCAATAAAACAACTTTTAAAACAATGGACTGACTCTAAGAAAGCAAAACAAATGGTGGTCGGTAAACAACCTCCCCCACACTTAGACTACACTGTCCCCAGTGTAATAGAAGCACGGGTTTGGGAAGAACAGGGAAAATCAAGTGAAAATTCGGAAAAACAGAATTTGTACCTGCTAGCGAGGTAAGTGTCGACCGACACACAGCCAGTGTCGATCGACACTGGCTTTGGTCGACACTTCCTGACCCAAATCGAGCGTCCTTGATTATGGTCCGTGTTTTCGAGTCGGGTGTCGACCGACACTAAGGAGGGGTTATTGGTAGATGAATTTCAAATGATTGTTAAAATTTTCAAAGTCTATTGTTATTGGTTTATGAATTTTAACATTCTTATTAAAGTCTATTGTTATTGGTTTGATGATTTTGAAAATCCATACAAAATCCATTGTTATTCAAAAAGTTTGGTTTTTAATGATTTTATGATTCTACTAAAATTTTGTCTTATTGGGACATAGATTTTAAACAAATTAACTCATAGAGAAAGATTTTCAAAATACTATGTATATCCCTTAAATTCTCAAAATCAATATAGTAAAAACATTTTGATATATTTTATAAATATACAAACTCTTATCAAATCTAACAAAACTCTTTAAAATTTTAACAAATCTCTCAACTCTTCAAATCAACCAACTCTACATAAATTCATCTACCAATAAGTCCCCCTAAGTGAGTGTCGACCGACGCAAATGTCTTCAGCCTGTTCTTGACGTTTCTAACACACCAAAACACACAAATCAAAGAAACAAAAACCAAAAATCGAAAAATAAAAGAAAAACTGACTCAACAGTGGGTTGCCTCCCTCTCAGCGCTTATTTTTAGTCAGTAGCTTGACTATGGGTCGGAGAATCAGACTCATGGCAGTTTCAACAGAGACTTTGAGTGTCTCTGTGAATGTCTCCTCATCCAAGGTGGTGACTATGCAGTAGGATCATGAGCTTGACCAAGGAAGGATGGAAAAGCAACAGGGTGGGAGTGAAGCTTGGGTGTTGTCGAGTGTTTATCTGGATTCACAGCAATAGAGTTATGAGGTTTAAGCTTAGAAGATGAAGATGGGTACCTTCGCTTTTGAGGATGTTTGATTTTCGGAGCTTCCTGCTTATGAGCAGTTGCAGGTTCTGAAGATGTTAGAGTAGATTCCTGACGAACCACCATCTTCTCCTCTCCAATATCAACTACATGAATCCCACCAATATGGGCTTCTTGCTCCATCTCAACACCAAATGTTTGACCATCAATGGTGGACCTTCGCAGCTTGTCCATCTTGAAATGCAGAGGCTTATCTCCTAGGTGGAGATCAATCAGACCATGCCTCACATCAATCACTGCTCCAGCTGTAGCTAAGAAGGATCTGCCAAGTATCAGAGGATCATCCGGTTCCATATCATATTTCAGCACCACGAAGTCTGTTGGAATCAAGTAGTTTCCAACTCTGATAGGGATGTCCTCTAGAACTCCTTCTGGGATCCTCTTCGATCGATCAGCCAGGATTAGAGAGATCCTAGTCTGCTTGAAGTCCGTCAATCCCAATCTCTCAACCACAGAGTATGGCATGAGGTTCGCACTAGCTCCCAAGTCGCATAAAGAGTGCTTGAAGCTATCCTCGAAGATAGAGCAGTCTAGCGCAAAGACTCATGGATCTGAAAGCTTCTCTGGAACCTGATCTAGCAGCACAGAACTGACTCGCTTAGATACAATCATCACCCCTTCTTTCAAATGACCATCAGTGGAGATCATCTTCTTCGCATATCTTCGCACACAAGTATGAACTCGCGAAGCATCAGCTGGTGGAGTTTCATTCAGCTTCTTATCCATCACTACCATGCATTTGAGTGCACTCTGCTCCTGTTTAGACATCATAGGAACTCTGGGGAAAGGTATAGGAGGTTTGTAGACCTTCTACTTAGCAAAAACATCATATTTGGGCGAAATTGGGTCTGCCCGACCGTCGCGTCGACCGACGCAGAAGTGGTATCGGTCGACATTGAATTGGTGTCGACCGACGGTGTCGAGCATGGTCGATTTCTGTTCGTCGTCAGAACACGAAATTGCCATCCGAACTGCGTGTCGACCGACACTAAGGGGGTGTCGATCGACACCGAAGGATTTTATCAAGAGATCAATGTCGATCTAGGTCGATTTCAGCCCGTCGAAACTCTAGAACTCTGGGCTTTCAAGGGGTGTCGACCGACACTGAGGTGGGGTGTCGATCGACGCTTAGGCTGCAGCTACGGATTTTCGACTGTTATCCACGATTTTCACAGTCTTAACCTCAAATTCTTCTTCCTGAATCAACATATATTCAACTTGAACTGAGATAGCATTGACGTGGGCATTCTGAGTATACTTCCCCCCTTGATTGAGCTTGAAATCTGACCCACTTGTGTATCCAGCTGTCTCATATGAGTGTTCAAGGACTCAAACTTCCCATTCAAATCAGTGTACACGGCATCAAGCTTTGAGTTGAAGGACACAGTGATCTGTTGTTGTCCCTCAAGAAACTGCTCCATCATGGCTTCCAATCTGCTCTTATGTGTAGGTGCAGGAGGTGCTTGGTAAGAAGAAACACCATAGTTCCTCGAGAAGGAGTTACTCTGTTGCTGGAAGGGCTTCTGAAAAGCAGATTTCTGACTGTAGAATCCATTCCCTCCAACGTAGTTGATAGCTTCTTGCGCATACTTTCCAACATCCAATACTTCAAAATCCTGAGCAAATTGGACACTCTTCCTTCCAAGTAGAAGACTATGCAGAGAGTCAGCTTTGTTCTTCAGCCTAGCTATCTGCGAGCTGTCAATCCCTGGGCTGAAAAAACCATTCGGATACATCATCCTTACAGATCTATTAGTCTTCTTGGTTGCTTCTGCGAAAGGTGTCGACCGACACTAGGTTGGTGTCGATCGACACTAAGTTCTCTTGGTCGCTGTTTCTCTGCAGAAACAAGAAAAACGCGAAAAAGAGATTAGTAACAAAGAAAAGAAATCACTTAGACTAAATTCAAGTACAAAATCTATCGGCGAACTCAAAGAGTCCCCGGCAACGGCGCCAAAAACTTGATAAGTCAAGAAATATCCCTATTCTACTGCAAGTGCACAGTTATGCTATTGTAGTATAAAGGGTATCGAATCCACAGAGACTCTAGTTCACATGATAGATTGTATGCAATCGAATTAAGCTAAGCAAGACAGATGGAAAGCAGTAAAGAAAGCAAGTAAGCAAACGATGTGTGATCAATGAACGAAGGCGCTAGACTTAGGGAAGTTCTCAGGAAATCAGGAACACAGATCAGTCAATCAACAGGATTCATATATCGATGTTCTAGAACTAGAATCACAATTGTATAACAAAAAAACTCTCGCTGCGAATGCTAACAATGTCTAACAACCTAGAAAACCAAATCTCTTTACGAATTCTAGAGTTCTAAACATGTATTTAGTTTAGGTTCCTTCGTTCACAAATTCCCTAAGCCAAATCTCTTTGTGAATAGGTTATTTGCTCAGCTAGGTTCTTTTCTAATCAATTAACCAACTTTCGCTGCGCTAATCGATCTGATATCAATAATCTAAGTAGCTAATTCAGATTAAGCGTTAAGAACAACCTAGATGAAGAACTAGATGTTTTGAATCCTAATTAATCAATCAATCTATAATTTCATGAAATCCCTAATGAGAATCCCTAAATCTAACAAGAAAACTACTCAGACATGGCAATCATAACAGTAGACATAATCAAAGTAGAAATCATATAAATCAATAGAATAAGAAAAGGGGTTCGAAATCAAGTTTCTCTCGAGTACAAGACCAGACCCTAAATCTCCTAATCTCTGATCAAAGAAAGCTTAGCCTAAACAATGGCTCAAAAACCTAACTAATAGTGTAAAACACGATTTGGGTCTTTCTGTAAATATGAGAAACTTCTGGGTAAATATTGCAAATCTCCAAAAGTTGTATTTTTGACGCGCATGAATTTCGTCTTTTAATGGCGTCGGGCAACACTCAGCTTAGTGTCGCCCGACACTCAGTGCAGACGCACCCAGTGAACTCTGTGAAATCCATGTATACTGTCAAATCACTCCAAAGGCTCCCAGAATCTCCAGATAAACTCCAAACGTGCCTAAACCTGCAAAGGACTCTAAAGACTCCAAATACAAGGTTAAAGACTCAATATATACACATATATCATGGTTGAAAACCTAGAAAAAATATGATATATCAATCATCCCATGGATTCTCCAAGAAATTTTTATGCGGTCTGGACCCTGACATGCGAACATCCACTACTGCCGAAAATCCGGAAAGAAGATTCTATGGATATCGTAACTATGATGTCATGGCCTTTCTATGTTATGTGGGTTGTTTTTTTATTATTCCAACTTATATTTTGGGGTCCAAATATGATTGTATATTTGAAATGTGGTTGTATAAGATGGTGGCTACCATATAATGAAGTGCTGGAATGAGGCTATGATGGAGGAGTTTCACGAGTTAAAGCTGTCTATGGACCAACATGGTGAACAAATTGATCACAACTCTTCGCTGGATTTCACCGCTTACACCATGTCTTGTGTCCTTCAACGGTAAGATTCATCAACTCTTCTCTTCGCCACGAACCGTCAATTCTTCATTATTGTTTTCTTGAACTTGCGTTGAGCTTTTGTTTTTTAGAATTCCAGATCAAGTTTCTCTCTCCTTCGCCGTTGTCACTGGTCGTGGTCGTAACTTTGATATATCGCAAGTTTGATTCGTTTGTATACTTAGTATAACTAATGTTAAGGTTTAGTATTTTGGGTTGGATTGTTGAGTGTTATTTCATTTATGGGTTTGGGGTAATATTCAGATTGAGAAATCTATGGTTTGGGATTCATAGTGTTCTTTGGATTTTTTCGGATTTCGACCGATTTCTTCTCATTTTTTTGGTCTGGCTATTAGTACTCAGATTGCAAATGGTGTCTGACTATTAGTAATCAGTCTGCAAATGGAGTCTGACTATTAGTACTCAGAACTCAAATGGTGCCTGACTCTTAGTATTCATACTGCAAATAGAGTATGACTATGAGTAATCAGACTGCATAATCATTTTGACTATGATTTGGGTGGTGGTTGTTGTTGCAGGTTTTCATAATGGCAGAGCATGAATTCCCACAATTAATGTTCACACCCGGTTATGAGCCTATTCCAGATAAAAGTATACACTACTTCAGTGGTATGAGAGATTATATTGAAGAGCTTAAAGTAGCGTTGTGGGCAGGAGAATATCAAGAGCTCATCAACTCACCCTTTAGGATTTTTTTGAGATTCCATGACCTGAAACTCAAATTGTGTTCGGGGATGGTGCACTACATGCTCTCTGTGCAGGTAGATTGCAACAAATATCATGAGATATGGTCTCTTGTTGGCGTTAAGCCATCTAGATTTTCCATGAATGAGTTTCAAGACATAATCGGCGTCAACTGCAACTATGTTGAGAATTTTGAGTACCCAAAAGTTGAATATACAGACCAGATGAGAGCAACATGGGAGTTTCTTGTGGTGGATTTTTAGTTAGTCCTATTTTTCGCAATTACATGGAGCTCGTAGTAGATGTGGTGGTTGGGATTAGAAAGATCGGATTTGGTTGGGCTATCTAACCATCTATGTATCTTTTATTGAGGCTCAACACTGAAAAACTGCCTCAAGGGCTAACACTTCTAAGCTACTTCTGGTTCTAGGTTTGTTACAATCATATCTATGAGGAAGATTGACCTTTAAATTTCTAACATAATTTGTCAAGGATGCAAACAAAAAACTCGTAGATGACAAAATTATCAGATTAGAGGTTTTGCTAAGGTCTTGAACATTTGGATATATTGGGCATGTCCCGCGATGGCTATAACTTATGGAGAGCCCATACCGAACCCCACGACTGTTGGCGTATCAAGGATCAAGGAATCAGAAGAAAGTCGATGAAACCTTGCGCGAACATGTATTTTCATGAGCCTCCATTTTTCTTAGAATTGATTTGAAGTTTGACGTATTGTACCCAAACTGGATACAAAGTTTAACATTGTTTACCTAGACTGAGTATGAAGTATGGCAGTCTGGTATTATGATTTTTTAAATGCTAATATTCATATTTATATGTGATTTGTACTTGCAGACTCGCATCAAAAACTTCATACCCAAATATTTTGATGACATGTTCCCCGAGTGGGACAATGATGATGAAGATCATGAGAAAGTTTTGGTGAAAGCAATGCTCGGACAGCTTGGGATTACACTTGGACGTGGAGTTCTAAAAACTGGAAAAATGAATGTGTGTTCATGATTGTCAAATCTGCCAATCTTGTTAAACTTGAGGTTTTTAAGTCTAAGGATGTAGAGTCTGAGATGGGTTCAAAAGAAATTGAGAGTTAAGAGGAAGTTAGTGCATTCTTTGGAAGGAGAGGTTGAGATTGTTACGAAGAGAGCTAAATCAAGCAGGACTGCTCCGACGTAGGGTGATGTTTTACAAATGATTGAGGGTTTCAAACAACAAAATGATATTGGGATGAATTCATTGGCAGATTTTTTCAATGTAGGTTTCCGTCTGATGGGAATCAAGATGCATGGTCTTGGCAAAGATATTAAGAAGTTGAAGGGAGAAAGAGACAAAGATGGTGATGAGAAGAAGAAACATGCTATAGGTGAGAAGGGAAATGATAAGAAGATAGAAGCTACTGGAGGGAAGAGAGATGAGAAGAAGACAGATATTAGTGGTGTACTTGATGACTTGAAGAAGTCTGGAGGTGATAAGGATGAATATGAAGATGTTTTAGGTGATGAGGATGAAGAGGATTGATGATGAAGAGGAAATAAAAAAAAAAGGGATAAGGCTCTGTGGAAAGTGAAGGCTCTCAAGAAAGTGATACAAACGATGAATAAAGGGAAGCATGTTGTTTATACTGAAGCTGAAGTTGTAGGGAGAGGTTAGGAAAGGAAGTGGTGGCTGCAAAAAACCCTGCTACGCCGTTTGAGGCCAACATACTGTCTATGGATGATGATTGGGTTAGTCTCCAAAACTCTCATACTCTGAATGTAAATAAGGAAAAGAAATATGAGAAAATACTTGGTGAAGTTAAGAGAAGTAGAAGACTTAAGGAGAAAGCTCTTAATAAGTAGTAGACCTGTTTAGAAGTATGAAGATTGTTGTTTGTAAAAACATGAACATGACCGCATTTTTTCCCTTGTTGTTTTGTTTGCTCTGAACATGAATTTATGGTATTAGACTATATTGCAGTCTGACGGTAATGTGATTTTAAATCAGCACTTCAATTGCTCTCAGACTTCTGTTATAGTCTGATGGTGATGGATTTTTAGTATTAGACTTCTATTGCAGTATGATGGTGGTGTCATTTTAAATCAGACTTATATGTTTAACACGGGTTGTCAAATTATATATGCAAAGTAGTGTCAGGAGCAATGATCCGAGTGTTTTAATCGTTGAGCAAACGGCTATGGGCATAGACTTCGATGCTGTTAGGATGTTGAAACAAGACACTAAGAAGACAGCAGTTGAAGCGTATATTCAATCAAAAACTAAAGAGCTTAAACAGTAAGAGAAAGAGAAGACTCCATGTAAACATGTTGTTAAAGCGTCGATTATACAGAGATATGATCCTTCTGCTGTTGCAACCAAGATGCAACTGAAGACACTTAATGACTATAACAAAAGACAGATGTGTATCTTAACACTCTACCTAGAGGAGTAAGCTATATAATTAATCTATTAACTTGATGTTTAACAAGCTTATCCTAATTTGTAGGGGTTGTCCGAAGAGGAGAGTGAACACATCAGTCCAATGGTATTATGATTTGTGCACCCCCAAGTAATGGTTGGATGACACAATCAATATATCAGACTTCCTTTTCAGTCTAGTTATGTTGAAATTCTGGTATTAGACTTATATTTCACTATGACAATGATGGGGTCTGACTTCTATATGGGTCTGTTATCAGACTTCCGTTATAGTCTGATTATGAAATCAAACATCATTTTCTAAATCTCCTAATACAATCTTCGCTGAATGCACAAACTGATGTCGAGAAAGATATGTTGAGGATTCGACAACAAAAACATCTGGAATAGTTCAGGAGCGAGAGGTTTTGCTTCATTGACTCACTTCATGGTTCATTGTGGCTGAAACATTATCCAGATTTTTTGAAGAGCGGTACAGAGGAGAATAATTCAGCCACAACTAGTAGGCTTCTTCCTGGTTTTTGAGATTACCATACTGGTCATATACCCTTATTCTGCAAATCAAAGAAGACTTGGGGCTGGAAATTAATCATATCTACACTGCATTGCACATTGGCGAAAATCATTTGATAGATTATGATTTCTATATCGGATAGGCGAGTAACAATCTATGACAGCATCCTTGGACCGAGAATTGATAATTTGGTAGGAGCGGCAATGGCACCAATCTATGAGATGTTTCCTTATGTGATGCACATATTGGCCCCAGCTGATGATAAGTGGTATTATCCCTTAGATCGATATACCTACATGATTTTTTGGAGCGAAGATCTTCCCCAAAACAAGCAATCAGGTGGTTGTGGTGTGTACTACTTGAAGTTTATTGAGTTCCATTCACTTGAAATGGTGTTTCCAAAGTATCTTTGTGATAAGAACATCAAGAAAATCAGGGACAAGCTGGCTTATGATATATTGATTGAACTCGAGCGAACATGTGAAGAGAAACGTACCAAGTATGATTTGCTAGACATCTACAAGGGAAATAGAGTTCCCTGATATCTTTTGGATTCCCGAATACAATGGATTCGTGCTTATATTTATCTTTGTAGATGTATAAAAACTCATCCATTTTTTGGCTTACTTTTGCGGAAATTTTTCGTGCCATGCTAATTGTGATTTCAAAGCATGTTGGGCATATGCAGGGTTTTTGGGGTGTTATGTAACAAACTCATGAATTATATTAATAAGTTTATGTGTTACTATGCTTGATGAAACAGATGTCAAATAAATGAGACAACAAGTTTTTAGACTCAAACACCAAAAGCTAAAAACGACTTAAAAATGAAATATTGTCCTAAAATTACTCTATCAGACTTCTCAAACACTTCCAATACTCCATCATACTTCACTATCGGACTTCTCAAATACATCCATTACTCCATCAGACTTCTGTAAAACTTTAACCATATCAGACTTCCACCAGTTCTAATCAGCCTCAGGTTTGGTCTTCTGGATAATTAGGTTGTGTGTGGCCTGACTGTTTTCGATTCGAACAATTATATTGCTTGTGTATTTTTCAAGGTTTATTTCCCTTTGTCTTGGAAATTTCTATCCCAAATTGCTATCTCGAGTGCTTCTGTCTTACAGGCTTCTGCCTCTCTTCCGGCAGAAGGACATGTACGGTATCAGAAGCTTTGATAGTATAATTCTTTGGTAGTATGTTGCAAGAGTATGCAGTGAACGAATATTCCCTTCCATAAGATGGGAATTCAATCGTAGAAATGTGTAGATAAAGTTCTGGTTCAGCGCAAACTGCATGTGACCAAGGTATCTTTTCATAAGAAGGTTATGTATCGGTTAAAATTGCACATCGTATATGAGTACACCACGTTTTTTACCAACTACAAAAGATGTTTTCCCTGACTTGGTGACTATGTTATTTTGTAGATGGTAATAGCATATCCTTCATTGTGCCAAAGGAAAAACTGCTTCACTCGTATTATTGATGGAGTCGTGCCTATCTGCGACTATGACCAACAAATATTGGTCTGAAATTCATTCTTTCAGCTTGGTGAAAAACCACTCCCACGAGGTATCATTCACAGAGTTTACAATTCCGAAAGCCAAAGGAATTAAAAAATTTATGTCTTGCGTGGCTGCCCCTAGCATAACACCGCCATATTTTTCTGTAAGATGAGTACCTTCCACCACAATGAATCTTCTAAGAAACGTAAACCCATGTATGGAAGCTCCAAATGTTATAAATAGATATTTAAATATTCTTCTCATCAAGTTTAAGTGCAATTATTGTTCCCGGATTGGTTCGCTTGATTCCATATAAAAAATAAAGCAGTCTCACGTACCCATCTTCCAATGATCCTCTCACCAACCTATGATCATGTAACAATTCTCTATATGCGGTTGTGTAACTCATCTTAGTCCCAAATTGCTTCCTCATTGATGCTTTGACATGCTTTTGTGTAATATGTTCAATTATATCAAATCATTCTATAAACAACCAACCAATATACTACGGATTATAACGTTCACGTTTAGACATCAGGTCTGCCACTGAACATGTACAGGCTTTTAAATAGATCATCACCCAAAAGTTGTTTGGTTCGTTTTCACAACTGCTCGAAGCTTCCACTTTCATCCTTCCACATGACATTTAGCCACAAAGCGTTTCTTTTTAGACTTCTCTATTCTGAATGTGTGTTTCCTCATTATCGTCGTCAAACGCAGCTCTGATATTAGATCTTTCTTGCTATCAAAACACTTGTCAACAAAGATACGTCGGACCAGTTCTCTTTTCCCACAAATCGATTAGTCACACCCTCCAACTCATGTTTCTTATAGTCTTCATATTCTTCCACATCTTCATCTTCATCTTTCACTTTCCCATACACGCTATAATCAACATCGTCACAGTAAGCCTCAACGTGTTTCTTGAAAACTTGACAGGCCCATCCAAGTTACCAACACCATCATCACCGCCAACACCACCACCACCACCACAAATAGAATCATCCGATACTGAGTCCACATCTTCCTCATTCTGATTTTCTTGTCCAACATGTAATCCACTTGTACCATCTCAACAAGTTCATGATGTGTAGAACCATCGTGCAAAGTGATAAACCGCCCTATTTTGAGATTATCAACCACAAAATGCCAAATATAGTCTCTCACAATCCATTCACCAAAATTAACAGGTAACTGAACTATTATCTGTAAAACCCAACATGTATAAACCACATTACCAATCTTATCAGAAAAATCAGATTTCTTTGTGAAGTCTGATTTTATTAGCTACATTACCAATATTCTTCAAAATTTGATTAAGAATAATTATCAAACATAAGCATGTCAAATTCACGCAGGAGGAACATATACAACTAGCATGCGTTTATAAAAATTAAAATCAACGAAATTCATCAAAAATATACCCCAAAAATGTGTTTTTAAAAAACTTATCAACCCAGACTTCCAGAGAAATCTGACAATATACCGGTAGTCATACCTCTATTGCAGTCTGAAAATGAGGATCTTTCTAAAATTAGAAATTTTCAAAGAATATTGCATACGCAATCTGACAATGAATCATAATGCGTACGCAGTCTGTTTAAAAAATTTTAGGGTATTTTTGAAATTGACCAAAACGTTAACTTTTCTATCAGACTTCTTATGAAGTCTAAGAAAAGAAAAAAAAAATAGTTTTGCAGTTGATCAAACTGTTGACATATAGTATCAGACTTATTCAAGAAGTCTGAAGTGTGTCAAACTTCTCATGCAGTCTAACCGAAAATTATGGGGTAGTTTTGCAATTGACCAAGTTTGATTTTTTAGATCAGACTTCCCCCGCAGTCTGATAAAATTTTCAGACTACGAGAGAAGTCTGATGAAAAGTTGGTGTATTTTTGGTTTTAACCAAAATTTTAGATTTTACACTTATGTAGCAGTCTTATTTTTTCCTTTGTTTTCAGACTGCTATAGAAGTCTGAAAATTTCTCTCTTACTCTAGTCAATACTTAAAAAATTTAGTCAATTACTAAAACTACCTTGTTTTAGAATCATATTTCTGTTGCAGTCTAAAAAAAGATAAGATTCGGTCAAATTGACTCAATTTTTAGTCAAATTACATAAGAAGTCTGAATAAAAATTCAACCTTGAGTCAATTTCAAAATTACCTTCTACTTAGATTAAACTTCTTGGTGAAGTCGGATAAAAGAATTGATTACAAAATAATTTCTCAAACTTCAGTAGTGGTCTGATTAACATAAAATTCAATTGTAAAACTATCATCTCGTTGACCATCATCATCCATATGAATTTTACGAAATAAATCAGACTTCAACGAAAATCTGAGTTTAAAAATTCAGATATGAAAATCGATGATATGCAAAAATTCTACCTATGTCCATTTTCAATTTGTTTTTAGTCTCATCGATTTTCCATAACGTCTAATATCACCGAAACTCTGCAAGCCCAGTTACGTTTTACCATTTTTATGATATAATAAACGATTCGCTACATTTGAATCAAAAAATCGGAAGAAAAAATGGAGAATCGAAGAGGAGAACGAATGAGCGTTGTTTGAGAGAAAAAACGTGTTAGTACTCACATTGATTCGACGACGATGGTGGTTGTGTGGTTGTTGAGTATCAATGACGATGATATTTTCATGAATACCCAAAATACTTTGAGGTTTTTTAGTCTTTAAATTTTCTATATATATATATATATATATATATAATGGCAATTTTGTGAATACTCAAAACTTTAAAGTGTAATTGTTGGAATTTTGAAAAAAAAAAAAATGAAAAGAAGATAATAGATGTGAGTAGTTTTATATTTGACTTTAATTGAAGGCATCCTTTTATATTTGATATCTAAAGACTAGCTGTATATGAAAAACAAAGATTTCCAATATGTACATATATCTCATCATATGTGATGAATCGGCCTTAATACAAATCACAAATGTATTAAAAATGGATAACTTGATTCGTTCCTCGAAGATAACTCTTAGTTACACGTAGAAATGGATTAGTTTCTTGTAATATATATGTTAATACATTTGCTTAGTATTAATGAAGGGGAAACCGTTTAGCCAAAAAGAGTATCATCTTTTTTTTGGTCGAAAAAAAGAGTATCATTTAATATTAGTTATCATGTAGGTTCTCAAAACTAAGGTTCATATGATCATTATTTACAGTACTTTATTTCACGTGAGTCTCGAAGTGCGGTCCATTAAAAGCTTATGATATCTAATTTAGAATGACGTATCAAAAACATCACATGGAAGAGTACATATAAAGCTTAGTTTATCAAATACGTTATTTAAATACTAACTCTTGCAGACAAAATACATAAATTTTTTAATATAAAGGCTTTTAAAACCACCCTAATCCATCTCTATAAATACCTAAACTAACTTCACACAAAGCACATACTAAATCAAACCTTTCATTTACAGTTCTCTCTTCCTCACCTTCATCTTGTAAGGTAAGTGATGGCAACCAAAATCAATGTCTTGTTTATCTTCCTACTCGTCACAATATTTTTCAATACTTCCAACAAAACCCAAGCAAGACAACATAAAAACCCTAGTTCCTCATCATCATCTTCCTTTCTTGTTCTTGCCTTGACCAAATCCAGTGTTTCTCTTCCCCAACCAAAGTCTGAAAGGATCAAGAAGCCACTAGAATCATCAGTAGATGTTGTAATGGAGCCCTTGAGAGAAGTGAGAGATGGTTATTTGATAACCTTAAACATTGGAACACCTCCGCAAGCAGTCCAAGTGTACATGGACACAGGAAGTGATCTCACTTGGGTCCCATGTGGGAATCTAAGTTTTGATTGCATAGATTGTTACGATTTCAACAACAACAATCTAAAATCATCCTCAATATTCTCTCCTCTTCACTCATCCTCATCTTTTAGAGCCTCTTGTTCTAGTTCCTTTTGCGTTGAGATCCATAGTTCAGACAATCCTTTTGACCCTTGCGCAATAGCTGGCTGCTCTGTTGGTATGCTTCTCAAGTCCACTTGCTTAAGGCCTTGTCCCACCTTTGCTTATACTTATGGTGAAGGTGGTCTTGTTTCTGGAATACTAACCAGAGATATACTGAAGGCTCAAAGCAGGGATGTCCCAAGATTCTCTTTTGGGTGCGTTGCATCCACTTACCACGAACCTATTGGCATTGCCGGGTTTGGAAGAGGTTTACTTTCTCTCCCATCGCAGTTAGGATTTGTTCAAAAGGGATTTTCTCATTGTTTCTTGCCTTTCAAGTTTGTCAACAACCCTAACATCTCAAGCCCTTTGATCCTAGGAGACTCTCCTTTATCCGTCAATCTCACAAACTCTTTGCAGTTTACCCCCATGTTGAATACCCCAATGTACCCTAACAGCTACTACATCGGCTTAGAATCCATTACAATAGGCACAAATTTAACTGCCACACAAGTTCCCTTAACGTTAAAACAGTTTGATTCATATGGAAATGGAGGAATGTTGATCGATTCAGGTACAACTTACACCCATTTACCAGATCCCTTCTACTCACAAATTCTCACAACTCTCCAATCAACCATCACATATCCTAGAGCCACGGAAACAGAATCAAGAACAGGCTTTGATCTATGCTACAAAATCCCTTGTCCTAATAACAATCTCACGAGTCTCGACAACGATGTAATGATTGTCTTTCCTTCAATCACATTCCATTTTTTGGACAATGCAACCTTACTTCTTCCGCAAGGTAACTCGTTTTACGCAATGGGTGCACCTAGCGACGGCTCGGTGGTGAAATGCTTGTTGTTTCGAAACATGGAAGATGGAGACTACGGTCCAGCCGGGGTTTTTGGAAGCTTTCAACAGCAGAATGTGAAGGTTGTGTATGATTTGGAGAAAGAAAGAATAGGGTTTCAAGCTATGGATTGTGTCATAGAAGCTGTTTCACATGGACTTTATCAAGGTTCGTGAAAATACAAAAAAAAAAAAAAAATCATCAATCTTTTGGAGTTGGTTTTCGAGTTTTTTTATTGTTCTTGTTCAAGCTGTTTCGATGTGTGTGTTTGTGTTTGTTGGATTTCTTTTGATTAAGTTATGTTTGTGAGTTTATAATTATGAGTGTTTTTGGGATTAATGATTAGGGTTTTTTGAGCTGGAGACCTTGACCAAATATAGAGAATGAGTTGGGACTTTTTCTTTTTTGGTAATTGAATGAGTTGGAACTTATAAGGAACATGTCGTCATGGAATACGAGGTGTTTAATTTTATACATTTGAAATGTATAAGTGGACAAAACCACATGATCTGTTAAAGCATAAATGTGTGTGTATATATATACATATCCATATTCTAATATATATATATATATATAATTTGTCAAACATATTGGTATTCTTGGGAAGAATTTTTTTTTACGTTTTAGCGTTTTCTATTACACCAATTTACATTTTACATCAACTTTTATTATCCCACTATGCATTGTGCCTTTCGACCCAAAAAAAAAAAAAAAAAAAAAAATGCATTGTGCCAATATAACTAAAAATTAAAACAAATTAAAACGGTAAATTCTTAATATATATATATATATATTGAAACTGATTGTTTTCGTTTAACATTTTTATCTTTTCTTACTAACATATGTTAGAATAATTCACATCATAAGTGAGGTTGTATCTAATACAGTTAACAGCGGAAATGTGACTCTCCATTCATTGCTAACTAGTTTTAAGTCTATACTAGATTTTGACCCGCGCTAATGAAGCGCGGGTTATGTTTTCTATCACGTATTTTAGTAGACAGGTTTTGTTTTTAATAGTATAGATAATTAAATTTGGTTCATCTATTTTTTGACCCGTTTAATAATGGTCTAAATATAAAGATTTTTATGTTTATTTTATAAATCAAAATGTAACTAATATATAATAACCCGCTCATTTAACATTTTGGATCGATTAAGTTTATTTTGATGTGTTTTTATAATTAAGATAAAACCAATGACACAAAAAATAATATTCCCCGTAAGACCAAGGGTAGTTTCAAAAAAGGTCACATATTTTAATAATATAGATAATATTACTATATATATCGAATTTATATAAAGTTATAGTTAAATTATAATATATATATATATATGTAGATATAAAAAATAATATTAACAATACATGGTTACATTTATTGTAATAAAATAAATAAAATATAATAGATTATGTTAAATATATCGATTATCAATATTATTATTGAGTTTAAACTATTATTTCAATATTATATTCTATTTTCTTATTTTAATAATAATTTATTAATTTTAATGATTATATAACTTATAAAATAATTATGTATTAGTTATATAATTATATGTACCAATTGATTTAGTGATTTAATTATGCTTGATTTTATTTTTTAAGTTAAATTTTAGTTAAGAATAATTTATAATAATTATTTTAATATTAATTTCGAAATTAATTGTTATTTTATTAAATTTTTGAAAAAGATTTTTGTTAGATATGATTAAGATAGAAAAAGGAAAACAAAAAATATTATAAGATATTATGAATAAATCAAATATAAATTGTTTTACAGTTTTACCCTTAATGAAGGTTACAAATCCTAATAATATCAAGGCCAAATTCGGGGAACAACATTTATGTACCATGACAAACCTTCTTGTTTTAATAGATTAGATTAATTGTTATTTTATTAAATTTTTGAAAAAGATTTTTGTTAGATATGATTAAGATAGAAAAAGGAAAACAAAAAATATTATAAGATATTATGAATAAATCAAATATAAATTGTTTTACAGTTTTACCCTTAATGAAGGTTACAAATCCTAATAATATCAAGGCCAAATTCGGGGAACAACATTTATGTACCATGACAAACCTTCTTGTTTTAATAGATTAGATTTCTTAAAACAGTATCAGAATCCAATTCTGATTTGAGAAATTTCCATTTTATAGTTGCCTGCCTTGTATTCCCACTGTTACGGAATGTATGTCAAGATAGCGATGAACATCTCGAGGATCCATAATTTTTTTTGGTATGTACGAGTTGGAATTTAGCATCCCTCAAAATGGTCTTTTCAGAGTCATGATCGGCTTGTTGGATAATTCCAACATTAAAGGAAAAGATATTTCCAAATAAGAAGATGCATATTTGAAGATTTAAATAAATACAAATAAGTTAAGAAGTTAGAATTTAAAAAGATTTTCTTTTATCTTTACTAGGTCTTTTAGGAAATAGCCTAGTCTATATAAACAATAGGTTATGGAGAGATGTTCCATAAGACTTAAGAGAGATTTAGTTTTGAGAGAGTTTCTAAATCAATAAAAGGAGAGTTGTTCTTTTATATATTGAGTTCTTTGATTTGGTATCAGAGCTATGGTTAGCGACGATGAGGCTCGACCAAGAGGGGATGAACCACCGACCGTAAAGAGGGATCTCAAATGTAACGCCCCTTTCCCGTTATCCGCTGACCATCGAGCTGACCGGTAAACAATAAAGCAAGAACATAACCGATCAAACCCGAGTAGGCCAAACGAGAAAAGTTCGTCACAATACAAAGCCAGAGACAGTTTGGTTTGAGACAAAGGCTCGCATCAAACCGTCCTTGACCTCGTTTACCTCGCTTCCACAATACAAAGCTTTTCAACATGTATTGCTTCTACGAGTTGTGTCGGTTCGACTAAACCAAATATCAGGGAAGCGGTTTCATTTCTAAGTAATTTAAGTCTTTTACAACAATTTTGCCTATTTAAACTAATTACAAACAATCGGAAATAATAGGCACCATGAAAATCCGAACTGAAATATAACAAACAAAACATTGAATCAAAAATCTTCGGCCCACAAGCAATCTCGAAACTACACCGAGGACCTCCCACGTCCGTCGCTGCTAAACTTGAAAACAACAAAAAAGTCTAATGAGCGGTCTAAGATCACCCAGCGAGTCGGTTCCCACTAAAGGCTTCTAGTCTAATACTAATTCCCGCCCCAAAACCAAAAATAACAATCAAAAAGAAAGAAATAGTTTATCACATGCCACTGTGATGTGATAAACCCACAACACACAAGCATTCTCTACCAAAAGGAAAGACTACAGATATCGAAGTCACTGCGGCACATGCTCTTGATTGGACTCGATATATCTATCGCGAAAACCAACCTATCACCATTGGGCCCACTATGCGAATTTGGTAACTTCCACGAGAATACTTAGCTACCGCCATGGTAACTATCTATATAGCATGCATTTATAATCCTAGTCAATTCATTATTAAACCGATACCAATCAATTATCAATCAATTACGGATATGCATTTCTAAACTACGGTTAAGGATTTCCCAGATCTATATGAACTATCTATAACGCAATAACCGACTCACTGTGATAGTGTGACGGATGAAGGAAGTGATGGATGGGAACCCCCGAGACCGAGCAACTGGAACCCTGAACTTTTTCCGAACCTCACGAACCGGATCACGAACACTCCGAGACTAACTGCACACAAACAGGCCATTGAGAACGTGATGTCCGACGTTGACAGAGCTGACCAAGCATTGAGCATTGACTGTTGACTTCTGACCGTTGACCAAGCTTGAACCGAGATGAACCAACTCCAATCTGAACCAGTTTGAGATAACCGAATTGAACCGGCTTTGACCAAATAAACCGGTTTGACCAAATTGAATCGTTGACTGATTGCTTAACCGGTTTGGCCAAACCAAACCAAACTTAACCAAACCCAATCAAATAACTGAACCGCTCCTAAACCGGACCGGCTGAAGAAACAAAAAAAAACCGCGTTGACCGGCGGCGGCGAGCTTCTCCGGCGTTGACCGGGGACGGAGGAACGTTGACCGGCAAAAAGAAGGGTTTTCCGGCGACTGAAAAGGATCTCTGGCGACTGAGAAGACCACTGAAGGGAGAGAGCTATCTGAGTTGAAAAAGAGAGACTGAAGAACCGGCTGAGAAGAGGAGAGAAGCGGCGGCGACTCGCCGGCGGCGGCTTCTCCGGCGAGCTCTGGCGGCGGCGGCAAGACTGATCGGAGGAGAATTATGAGGAGAGTGGGGTGAGTTCAGATATGCTACTGGTTTGAGAAGATTCATATTACTTTGGGAGTTATTTTGGTAACTTGTTCTTCAAGTCTTCAAGAACACTATTAGTTCATGAAGAACTTCAAAGAAAAGGATGAAGATGCATGGGTTTTGGGATAAATGTGAGGAGAGAGAGAGAGAGATGGTAGATCGAGAGAGAGGGATGAGAGAGGTCATAGAGGGCCGCTTGATCAATTTTTGAGTGCCAAATGAAGTGAATGTGTGAGAGACATGATTTGACTCCTTTGCTTTGCATGTACCAAAAACATGGATTCTTTGAAACAAGAGAGGTTAAGTGGCGCCATCTGATTGTGAGGGAGTGGACACTTGTCTCCATAGGGTCTAATATGCTCCCATAAATTAATTCCAGCAACTTAAATCGATCCAATCTCCGATTCAATCCATTTGACGCAAAATAGCCAATTCCCGAGTTTAATTTTATAAAAACCTCATATCCTCAGAAATAAATCATCCATGACACATTTTAAAATACTAGATGATTTTAGATGCATTTAGAAATTTAAATCACCTCAAACGGACACCCGTAGCTCCTGTTATGAATTTTACAAGTTTGTCTGTTTTATGGTTTCCTTTCCTGATAGTCCGAAAAATTCATTTTAAGTCCGCTTCCACCATTATTTGTCTTCTAAATATTTTCTTTACTTAAAAATAGAAATATTTGGCCCGTCTCGGCTTCCGGCTCGTATTTTGGTAAAATTATCAAAATGCCCCTCATCTTCTGAAAATTACAAAATTACCCCGATTGACTTTTCTGCTTTCTGTTGACCCAATTTGAGAGACTGGGTATTACATCAAGTGTCCCATGTTGTCATCAACAAACTACACAGTTTGGGCGATGAGGATGAGGGTCATGTTGCGTATATATCAAGTCTGGGAAACCATTGAACCAGGATCAAACGATCCGAAAAGTATGATGTGGCAACGGCTCTCATATTTCAATCAATCCCAAGGCGTTAATCCTACAAGTTGGTGAGCAAGACACGTCAAAGAAATTTTTGGATGCCATAAAGGCACGTCATCTCAGAGTCGATCGTGTGAGAGAAGCAAGACCATAGACTTTGATGGGAGAATTTGATAAGTTGAAGATGAATGCTAGCGACACTGTTGAGGACTATGCAGACAAGATTTCGGGTATAGAAACTAAGTCGGCATCATTAGGAGAAATCGTATAAGAGCATAAATTTGTGAAGAAGTTCCTAAAGGGACTTCCTAGAACCAAATACATTCATATCGTAGCCTCCTTTGAACAAGTCTTAGACCTAAATTCAACAGGGTTCGAAGATATAGTTGGGAGACATAAGGCATATGAAGAACGTGTCAAAGAAGAGACACAAGGAGAAGACCAAGGGAAACTCATGTTTGTCAACAATGACAAAACCAATCGAGGAGGATTTGGGGATTCTCGAGGTTACCGTGGAAGAGGAAGATTCGGCGGCAGTAGAGGCAGAGGTCGAGGGAGATTTAAATGCCAAAACCAAGGAGGAGAAGCCGCTGAATCATCTAACAAGGGAAAGAAGGATCACTCTAATATAATATATTGGAGATGTGACAAGATGGGTCACTTTGCATCAGTGTGTCCCACGCGATCAACACAACAGCAAGAGGCAAACTTAGCTGAGACATAAGAGGTTGATCCACTCTACATTCATGAGGTGGTGTTCCTAAACGAAGATAAAGTCTTTCCAGAAAAGTTTGACACCAACGATGGCAACACAAGTAATTGGTACTTGGATAATGGAGCTAGCAATCACATGACGGGAAACAAGGACTTTTTCTCAAACTTAGACGAAAGTGTCAAAGGAAAGGTAAAGTTTTGTGATGGCTCATATGTTGATATTGTAGGAAAGGGTACAATTATCTTTGTGGGCAAGACTGGAGAGCGGAGAGCATTCAAAGATATTTATCTTATACCCCACCTAAAACACAACATAATTAGTCTCAGACAAGCAACCGAGAGTGGATGTGAAGTGCATATGAAGGGAAACTTGTTGACGCAACGAGATCAAGGTAGTAGACTGCTTGTACAGGTTACTCGATCGGCTAACCGCTTGTACAAAACAACAATGGAGGTTGACTACCCTATGTTCTTACACACGGAACGGGATGATACAACAAAGACTTGGCATGCTCGGCTGGGTCATATAAGCTATGGGTCACAAAAAATATGATTGACAAAGATATTGTCTTAGGCTTGCACACATAACACAAGAGAAGAGTGTATGTGATGCTTGACTTGTCGGAAAACAAACAAGAAACTCGTTTCCGACGAAAACTACCTATCGTGCGTCCCAAGTATTGGAGCTAATACATGGAGACCTATGCAGACCAATCTCACCTCTAACTCCAGCAAACAATCGGTATGTCTTTGTCTTAATAGATTATTGTTCCATGTATATGGGACCATGCTATTAAAGGAGAAGAGTGAGGCATTCAATCGGTTCAAAAGGTTCAAAGAGAACATTGAAAACCAAACCAATTTGGCAATCAAAATCTTTCGCACCGATAGAGGGGGAGAGTTTACCTCAGCTGAATTTGTTCGAATCTGCGATTATAATGAAGTCAAAATACATCTAATAGCACCTTACACACCACAGCAGAACGGTGTAGTGGAAAGAAGGAATCGAACATTGATGGAGATGACTAAAATCTTACTCAAAGCAATGGGGGTTCAGAACCAATTATGGGGAGAAGCAGTACGACATTCAACTTACCTCATAAATCAAGTTCCGACTAAGGCTTTGAGAGAAAAAACTCCGTATGAAAGCTTCAGATCCAAGAAACCAAACATCGAACATTTGAGGGTTTTTGGGTGTGTTTCTCACGCAAAGATCAGTGGACCACATCTCAAGAAGTTAGATGACAGATCAAAGGTCGTGATCAATCTTGGAACTGAGACGGGTTCCAAAGCATATAGGCTGTATGATCCAATCGCGAGAAAGGTGATTGTAAGCAAAGATGTCATATTTGACGAGATGAAGGCTTGGGATTGGTCGAAAGCTGAAAACAACACCAATGGAGAACCGGGTACGTTTAATCTTCCTTATGAGTGATTTATAGAAGATGGAGAAGCTGATCATATCAACGATCATCAAGATCAGGAACAAGATGATATAAATGAGGTCGAAGGAGAGTAAGAAACCACGGTCAATGATGTGGTGCAGGAGGATGAAAATCAGCAAGCAGTATCAAGGTATGGTCGTACTCTTACGAAACCAAGATATTTAGATGATTATGTATTGATTGCTGACCATGAAAGCGAGATGCTACTACTCACGGTTGATGGAGAACCAGAGAATTACACTGAAGCAGCACACAAACAAGAATGGGTCTATGCGATGAAAGAAGAGCTAGAATCCATTGTGAAAAACAGAACATGGGAGCCATTGAAAAACCGATGGGAGTTAAGCCTATAGGGTTAAATTGGATCAACAAAATCAAGAGAAAAGTGGATGGAACGGTGAATAAACATAAGGCAAGGCTTGTGGCTAAAGGATATGTACAACAACATGGAATAGACTTTGATGAAGTATTTGCTCCGGTAGCTCGAATAGAGACTATATGACTGCTTATAGCTTTAGCTGCAACGAATGGATGGGAGATACATCACCTTGATGTTAAAACCGCATTTCTAAATGGAGAACTACACGAGGAAGTGTATGTAACACAACCCCAAGGCTTTGAAAAGAAAGGAGAAGAAGGTCAAGTGTATAAACTGTACAAAGCATTGTATGGTCTACAATAAGCTCATAGAGCATGGAATATAAAACTTGATCAGGTGCTCAAGGAGATGGGATTCATGAAATGCACTAAGGAACCATCAGTATACGGAAAGGAAACTGAAAAGGGTTTCTTGATCATGGCCATAACAGGAGGTGCCTGATAGGAGGATGATCCATAAGTCCTCTGGTAAGAGTTGTTCTGCTGAAAGGGCTTTTGGTAACCAGCATTCTGACCATATCCAGAAGAGTTTTGATTGCTTGTGAAAGCACTCTTCTCTCCACCATTAAAGAACTTGTTGTTCTTCTGGTTTCCAAACCTGTTTCCTTGAAATCCAGAACCACTAATGTAGTTCACATCCTCTTCTATGCAGCCTTCTTCAGGTCCAAACTCTTCAACATCTTGAGCAAAATGGACATGCTTCTTGTTAGTCAACAAGTTGTGAACAGAATCCAACTTGTTTTGCATCTCAGCTATCTGTAGATGATCTAACTTTCCACTAGACTCTTTCCTTCTCTGATCTGCAGTCTTAGCACTGTTGCTGCTCACCAAGTTCTCAATCAGCACTCTAGCTTGTTCAGGAGTCTTTTTGTTTAAGTTTCCATTGCTGGCAGCATCTAACAGCAGACTGGTACCAAAGATCCACACCTCTGAAGAAAATTCCCAGTAGCTGAACCTCAGAGAATCCATGATGAGGACAATCTCGTTGGTACCTCTTAAATCTCACCCAAGCAGACTTAAATGGCTCTGTAGGTCAATGAGTGAATGTCATAAGATCTTGTCTGAGCTGATCCGAGCGAGCATCATCATAAAAGTGCTGCAGGAATTCTCTCTTCACTGCATCCCAAGTAGTTAACTTCCCAGGTGGAAGTTGCTTAAGCCAAGCTGCAGCTTCTCCAGCAAGAGAGTATGGGAAAAGCTTAAGGTACAGGAAATCATAACCCACTCCATTGTGCTTCATCCCAGTGACGAAGGCTTCAAAATCTTCAATGTGGTCCATGGGTTGTTCATTGTGAAGACCATGGAAAGGATTCTGCCTCAGAAGTGTGTAATAGACAGTCTTGACTTCAAAGTCATTCCTCTCAAAAGGAGGAGGTACAATTTCTGACTGGTTAGCATAAAACTCAGATGTTCAGTTGTAATCAGCAAGAGTCCTCTCAGCAGCAGGAGGATTAGGTTGTTGTCCATTACCTCCAGCATTGACCATATGCCTCTCACCTTGAGGCTGTTCAGGTTCAAGGATTACGCGTCCCTCAGCGTCAATCCTTTGCCCATGATCATTGTATGGGTCTCTCAGAACTCCTTCAGTATCTGGTCTCAAAATCAAACGGTTGTTCATCATTCTTGTTCTTTGACCCTTTTTGTTCTTTCTCTCAAGTTTAGCAAGCTCCTCAAGTCTGAGGTTCAAAAGTTCTTCGCTATGGTTGCTTCGGGTGTGACGATTAGGCATACACAGACTTCAAAACACTGTCTCGAGGTCGATGTCGGGCGACACAATGGAGGGTTTCGGTCGACACTGGATGCGGAAATCGATTCATGCAACACAAAACAAGCCAAACCGAGAAAAATCAGTAACAAGTAAATAAAAACGACTTAGACTAAACTCTAAAACAAAATCTATCGGCGAACTCAGTTGAGTCCCCGGCAACGGCGCCAAAAACTTGATAGGCTCAGAGTTTTATCCTATTCTACTGCAAGTGCACAGTTATGGAATGTAGTACTTAGGGTATCGAATCCACAAGGACTCACGGCTCACACGATAGATTATATGTTCTAAATCTAAGCTAAATCAATCAGAAGGAAGACAATAAACGAAAGCAAGTAAACAAAGAAGTGTTTTCAATAAGAGAAAGGCGTCAGACTTAGGAAGTTCTCGGGAATTATGCGATGTCAGATACTTAACTAATCGGATTCAGATCAAATACAGGTTCAAGAACTAGAAACACAATGCTAAACAATCCAACTCTCGCTGATATTGTTTCTATATCTAGCAACCTAGTGATCCAAATCTCTTTGTAATCCTAGAGTTCTAAACAAGCATTAAGAACAGGTTCTATCGGTTCACAATTCTCCTAAACCAAATCTCTTTGTATCTAGTAAAATTTCTCACACTAAGTTTGTTCAGATTATAACTCACACTCTCGTGCTATTGTCAATTATCTCAGATCTAAATCCTAGGTGATCAATCTAGAATTCAGTATTAAACGCAACTTAGGTGATGAACGAACAGATTGTGAATCCTAATAAATCAGTTATCTAAACATGCATAAAACCCTTATGTGAATCCCTAAATCTAACTAGGTTACTACTCAGACATATTATCAATCAAACAACACATCATGAATAGAAAACCAAAAGGCTGAATAGATAAAGTAAAGGGGTTCGAAATCCTTCTCTCAAAGGTTACAAGTAGCAAGAATCAGCCCCTTAGCAAATCTCTCAATCTCCAAAAGCAAGAACAAAGTAAGAACAAGATAAACTGAATAATGAGTCTGAACTAATTAAAACTCCTAAACTCGTTTTGGGGTTAGATTAGAATTAGGGGAAACTTTGGGGTCTTTATGCAATTCTTGAAAATTTGTCTCAACTCGGCGTTTAACATCTCTCGCGCTCAGTGTCGACCGACACCAAGGTCAGTGTCGGTCGACATACAGTCGTGACCGAGACACCAACTTCAGCTCCTTGTACAAATCACCAAAAACGTCCTATAATCCCGCTCTTTGCTCCAAACGCAGTCTACCTGTAGAAGACTCAATAGACTCGAAAAACCAGGTTAAAGACTAAATATACACAACTATATCATGGTTGAAAACCTAGAAAAATCATGATATATCATTAGCCTCATCCCACCACTTCATTATATGGTAGCCACCATCCTATACAGCCACATTTTAAATATACAATCATCTTCGAATTCCAAATATAAGCTCGAATAAGTCAAAACAAAATAAAACAGAAGAGAAAGGCAATTACATCCCAGTTACGACATCCAAAGAATCTTCTTCTCGGATTATCGGCAGTAGTGGATGTTCGCATGACAGGGTCCAGACCGCAGAACCATTTCTTGGGGAATCCATTGCATGAACCGGATCGTTGTCGAAATGTGGAACTTGAGAATGAACTAGTACTACTCGAGGTTGGAACCTGACTGAATCGCCCCATCCTTTGTACCATAAAACAATTGTAAACAGTCAGATTTCAGACTTCTAAAAGAGTCTAATTCAAAAACAAATCCAATTTCAGACTTCTAATAGAGTCTAACTCAAGCATAGAACCTATATATTTTTGTTCAGATCTAGACAAAAGACATATGAAAAAGGGGATGACTCGGACTCAAAACAGTATGGATCTAAAACGATAAATATATAAAAACCTATCTATTTTTGTTCAGATCTAGACAAAGTACATGTGAAAAAGGGGATGACTCGGACTCAAAACCGTATGGATCTAAAACGAGAAATATATGAAAACCTATTTTTGTTCAGATCTAGACAAAAGACATATGAAAAAGGATGACTCGGACTCAAAATCGTATGGATCTAAAACGATAAATATATAAAAACCTATCTATTTTTGTTCAGATCTAGACAAAGTACATGTGAAAAAGGGGATGACTCGGACTCAAAACCGTATGGATCTAAAATGAGAAATATATAAAAAAACCAATTTTTGGTTTAGATCGAGATAAAGTTCAAAGAAAAAATGACTTCTTTCGTATAGATCTCAAACATTTGCAGAAAGAAGAGCTTAGAATACGACGATGGCGGTGTAGGGACTGGTCAGGAGAGACGAAAAAGGAGAGATAATTACAAGAATGAAGAAGATGACGACGGGGGTGGCGGTGGCGGTTGAGGGTTTTCGGATAGTTTTTAGAGAGTGTTTAGAGAGGGAGTGTGTTTCCGTTTTAGAGAGAGAAATTTGATAATGACTTTTACGAACTAATGTTGGTAACTTCCGTTTATATATATGGGGTAAATTCCCAAGTAGGGTTTAGTATTTGGTCGAGTTTAGTCAGACTTCTTCGGTAGTCTGAAAAGTCATGTACGTGAATCAGATTAACATGGAAGTCTGATATACCCTAAATCTACTAATTACTACTTAAATACCATTATATTATATAGAAAACTTATAATAATAAAAAATCAAACTCGTTTAATATAGTCACAACCTAAAAAGTATATGCAAATGTAACAATATGGATGAAAATTCACAAACATTCAGTCTAACCCTACAGATGAAAATATGATATCCAACTTCATATGTCAAGCTACATGGTGTTTTGAACCAAATATACTTTAAATGGTTAAAATTGACTAAATTTTATGTAATTTTAATTTAAATATGTCCAAAAGTCCCATGTTTAATTTATGTATCCGAAATTGCGAGAAGTCTGAGAGATAATTAAGTTGGAAATTTAAATTATAAAATTATTAAAAAAAATATTTTGAGGGAAATTTTGGATACATAAATTAAACATGGGACTTTTGGACATATTTAAATTAAAATTACATAAACTTTAGTCAATTTTAACCATTTAAGGTATATTTGGTTCAAAATATTTACGAAACTCCAAAATTCAGACTTCTATAGAAGTCTGATAAACCTTAAATCTAATATTTATCACTTAACAGTGAAAAATATTTAAACAAAACACCTAGGACACATCAAATTCATTAATTATATCTGCATTATAACATATATGTGCAAATATAATTTTTTTTCAAATGTGAATTTCCTAAACCATGAATTTAACCCTAAGGTTATAAGTAAATTATATGTAAATGTTCCATTACGTTCCATTACAAAGCATGTTCTAAGGTCTAGAAACTACTCTACCACTTTATATATTTTTAATCTGATTCAAATTTAAGAAATTTAATTTATATACTTTAAAACTGTCTATATTTAATTTATGTTTAATTGTTTTTAACAAAATATTTTTTTACTATTTTTAAACTAAAATTTACTAAATTAATCTGCTTCAGACTTCTTAAGAAGTCTGAATCTTTTGGATGAAGACATACTTAACTAACATTGTTTAATTTGACTCAATTTTATCAAATTTTAATTTATATACTACTAAATTGCTAATATATAATTTATGTATATAAAAGTTTTGATAAAATATTTTTTTATAATTTTAAAATTTAAATTTACTAATTGATTATGTGTCAGACTTCTATTAGAGTCTAACTAACTTCTCAGACATCCATAGAAGTCTGAAATAGTCGAAGGTTACAATGGTAATTGCGTTTTACGTTTTTTTAATTGGTCGTAAGAACATCGCGGTAATTTCCTAAGGTCGAAAGGGCAGTTTTGCATTTGATTCAATTTCGAGGGTACACTTTTATTTAAAATCTATTTTGGGGGCATTTTAAGCAATTTCCCCTAAAATAGTTGTCTTTGTGTTTAAATAATTATTGGTTTCCCAATTTATTTTAATTCTGGAAAATTAATTTAATTTTTATTGCAACTAGGAAAGAACACGTGTAAACATGCGGATTTTGTTTAATATGTAAATATTTAATTTATTTGATATTTATTTTGAATATTAATATTTTCACATATCTTTAATTTATAGATTTGTATTTTTTATGATCATAAATATTTGAAGAAAAAAGATCTGTCAAGCAGCATTACTCTAAATTATATTATAAATAATATGTTTTATAAGTTTTTATTATCAATTTTGATGTTTTTTAATTTTTATTTTCTTCAACATTCTTATCATCCTTTTCATACATTATTTAAAATATATGTATTTGTTGTTTATAAATTTTCAGTCATCCAAGTCCTAACACTACAATAATATGTTTAAATTTCGTTAATTTTTGTATATATTTCATTGATTTCGTTTAATTTTGTATTTTGTACATATTATATTACTTCTTTGTTTCTATTATCATGTTATCTCATTTTATCATATTTTATTATATTACTAATACTTATCATTTCCATTGGTTATTAAATATTTTTTGTTATATGTTTTTGTTCTGAATTTTCAATTATTTATTTATTATAATTTTATATTTATTTTTAGTTTTATTATTTTGTATTTTCATTTATATGAAGATTTAATTATATTTGTTAATTCATTGCACAAAAATATAAAAGATGTATTTAAATTTTATAATATATAATATTTATATATTTATGGAATTTTAAATTTCAATTTCAAATTAATTTATATTTATATTTTAATGATTTTAAGTAATTATATTGAATGATTTTAGATATTTTATTCTAGATTTATTTAATTTAATGATGATTTAGAAAATTAATTTATGAGATGGACCAATGAAGAAGGGTTTAATTTTCGGTCATACAAGTCCTAGTATTACAGTAATATTTTTAAATTTAATTATTTATGTATATATTTCATTGATTTCATTTAATTTCTTATTTTCTTTGTTTTTATTATCACTTTATCTCTTTTTATCATATTTTATTATATTCCTAATAACTATCATTTCCATTGTTTATTAAATATTTTTTTGTTATATGTTTTTTGTTTTAATTTTTCAATTATTTTTTTAGTTTTATATTTATTTTTAGTTTTATAATTTGTATTTTCATTTATATTATATTTGTTAATTCATTGTACAAAAATATAAAAATGTATTTAAGTCTTATAATATATAATATTTATATATTTATGAAACTTTAAATTTCAATTTCAAATTAATTTATATCTATATTTTAAAGATTTTAACTAATTATATTCAAACTGAATGATTTTAGATAGTTTATTCTAGATTTATTTAATTTAATGATGATTTGGAAAATTAATTTATAAGTTGGACGAATGGAGAGGGGGTTGATGTGGCAGTTGGAGAGAGCCTCCTCTTCATCTATTATATATAGGATTTATTCATTTTTGTTTAAATTGTAAAATTTAAATTCTATTGTCTTTTCGTGTGTGTTAGTATACTAATTTAATTTTGGTTTTTTAGTAGATTTGATTTCATGTATGATTATAACTGAGTTAACAACTTAAATTGAACATATGTAATATCAATATATATATTTGTATTTGTGATTTTGAAAAGTTGTTTAACTAAACGTTTAAGATGGTAACAAAGGTGGTGAGTCCACATCCCAAGTTGGAAATGGTCTACCACATGCAATCTTGTGTGTTTTATAGATTGGAATTCTAAATATTTATTGGAATGTACATATTCTTTTTCGGTGGAGATGTTGGGTACGAGTATAGTGAGTAAACACACCAAATTCAATTTGGTAGTGATATGCCACATATGACCACCAAAATCTAATATTTATCAGATTCTTATGTTAGTGTCTAGTGTTGTAAGCATAGGACTAATGCTAGACAAAATTGATAGAACTCGATTCATTACATGATATGATAAGATTTTTATCTTCATGACCTTTCTAAAACTATAGAAGTAATTCAAGGAGGATATCATATGCTTTCTCTCGAGAATACTAATGTTAGAACTCTAGTCAATTTTGAATATTATACCACTAAGATCGTTATATGCAAAATGGTTTGGGATAAGAAAAAAAATGATTAAGGAGTCAATGTTGATAAGAATAAAATGCATTTTCTATAAAATGACATTATTCTTCAAAAATTGATCCTTATTCATCTCATTGAATGGAGTTGCGGAACAAAAGTTCTAAACTCTTAATAAAATGATGAATGCAAAGATGAATGATTTTAAATTACCTCGGAAAATATGGGGAAAGCGTTGCTTACCATATAATGTCATTGATACGACATCACATGACATGCGAAGAAGTTAAATACATTCGTACAAATACATGAAAGTGTAGGAGTGCATAGAAAAGTTTGTTCATGTACTACGTTGCCACACGGGTAATCCAATTTGTAAACAATGGAAAGCTATAACTAGAGTATTGAACTACGTGTAATATACTTAAAGTTATGAGCTGTTTTAAAAACTTGATCTCAGTTGGATTAATCTTAATATATTATATTCAAAAAATAACAACATTGGATCCAAATATTAAAGGTGTGCCACAAGATCAAATTGTAAAATTATCGTGATGAATGAGTTTAAAGCCTATGACCTAAGAGGAGGTTTGGCGATAACCCTACCTAAATGACTGGAGATGCCAATAAACATGTTAAAAGGGAAAACTAAGTCAAATTGAATATGCCAAAAGCACTGTGAAACTTTTGTCATTACCCAGTTCCTGTGATTATAAACACTGCTTCTTGTAAGTGTGAAAGGATAAGCATAGCTTTTAATGATTTGAGTCCTTAACTTCGATATACATGTGAAGTATTACATGATACTTTTTAAAACAAAGCTAGTGGCAATCACCTAGTGAATATAAAATGCGTCTGTTTCTAAGAGAAAGGTCAGACTATATTCTCTAAGTTCACTCATGATTAACCAAGCATGTTTACGACTACAATGAAGACAATAGAGAACTTATTTCTATGAGAAAATGAAGTTGTGTTATATCTATGTTTTTGGTTTACATCAAATTCTAGGGGGGTCAAGACATCATGTTCACCACCTAGTCGAGTAAATCTGATAGTTATTAACAATAACTAGTTTAAGGCTGAAAAATGCTACCAACTCATCATGAAATGGATTTTTCGCTTGTACTCTCAAATGTCTTTTTGTCGAGTCTTGTTTAGGAAGTCAAGTTTGTCAAGTCTGTCGAGTCGTCCAGTGTCTAGAGTCATTTCTAGTCATGTGGGGGATTGTTGGAATCCATATTTAGACAACGGCGTTGCCCAACGTTCTGGTAGCCTTTTCGGGCAACATAGTTGTCGGAATGATCGGATTTTGGAATCATTGGATTCCTTGTTATGAATACTATGAAAAGTGTATTCATATGTCAAAAACAAAGTTCGTTTGAATAAGAAATGAAATTCCAAAGTAGATTGCTTGTAAAGTTTAAAATGTAAAATTTATGTAATGTCACATTGGAAATACGAAGGTAAAATCCTCTTATATATAAAGTGAAAGGTTATAATAAAGTTTAAAACCTTGGATACACTTTGGTGTATTAGAAGAAAAAAAATTTGAGATGAATTTGAGTTTTGAATTAAGCAAACAAAATAAATCATTTGCTAATTATTTGATTAAGTCAACAATATATAATATCTTTATTTGACTGACTTTATGATGATTGATTATCATAATGACAAATAATTCATTTGTGTGTTACAAAATTTACTCTCTTTATTATGAGAAAATCAGTGTCTCAATTTCCACTTTATGGCTTATGTGGAGTTTATGGGCTATAAAATACCCATCCCATCTCATTGTAAACATACATCAACATCACACTACAATCTCCCTATTTGTTTTTTGTGTCTGGGAGTATAACATAGATTTCTATGTTCGTTATTATATATTATAAGTGTTGTGAAATAAAGTACAAGTACAGTTGTATTATGTGATTCTGATTGTGTAGAACTGTGACATTACAGACAATTAAGGAAAGAGTGTTTCATTTTGCACAATTCATTCTTTGTTTATACAATATTGGTATTTGTATTGTATTTTTAATTTTTTATTAGTATATAAAGCAAGTTTTATCATATCGTAGAAATCGTAGTTCTACATTTATCATATCATTCATTCACAATTTAATTAGTACATTTATTGACAAATCTTTGAGAGTTTTTCGAGATCTTTGAAAACTTTTAAAATTATTTTTGACGATCTAATTTGATTACATCCACCGAACTAGTTTAATCAATACAATCTCCCGAAACCCTAAAAACATTAATTCTTACTATTTTTAGATAGGTAGAATTAGAATCCTACACTAAGATGATGTACTTAACTATTACAAAGTCTGATATTACATATGTATACCTTGAATAAGCTTTGTTAATTTTCCTGAGCTCCTAAAGGTTCTAACCTTCAAGTTGCATACTAGGTGTTTATTCTATTCAGTACAGTCCGATTTCATTCCCAAAACATTTACTAATGATGATTGAGCCTCATGAAAAAATACAAGACATTATATTACATAATATCGTATGCTTCTGGAGTTCGCCCTAGATGCTCCCAGGCACGCTTGCCGAGGCTACTGCCGCCGTCATCAATTTTCAGCCTCCGATGACCCCTTTCCTCTGACCGGCTTCTTCCTCCGACTGATTCCCCTCCCTTCCGCGATGTCTCCTGCCGGATTCACCTCAAGCTCCGTCATCCCGTTAGTCGTTGAACCCCCTGACCCACCTGACCCTCCACCTCCCCCGCTCCCTCCATCTCCTCCACTTGATCCTCCTCCGCTGAATCTGTCTCCGCCGTCCGTGCTCTATGTATTGACCATTCATGTGCTCGTACCTCCACCCCCACCTTGCCTCTGCCCGCGATTCAATCTCTGCAGCTCGAGCTATCCTCTCCGCCGCCATCACCACACCTCCCAGATCCGCCCTCCTCGCCTCTCTCAGCATCGACTGATGCCTTCCTTATCGCGGCCTCTCCTCATCTCCTCTCCGCCTAGCGACTTTACTCCAGATCTTCCTCTGACCATCGATGCCAATCTTCCTCTCTGTGCTCCATTTTGTGAGATTCTCGGACTCTCTTCCATGGATTTACAGGTGGTCATGTTGGGTTTTGGACGAGATTTCTGTTCCCAGATCTTGGCTAAGACTCTTCTCCACTCTAGCCCTTTCCGTTGGAGGTTGCCTTCTCCGATTCTGTGGACGATGCGCCTCCTGCCTGACCCACCAGACCCGCCGACCCACCAGACCGGAGCTCTGCTTCATCGTCAATGTCTGATTTCTTTGCTTGTGGTTTGATACTTACGGAAGCTGCTTAAGTTTGGTTACTAATTACCCTCTTGTAATGGGTTGTCTCCCGCTTCCTCCTTGCCCCAGTATGAAATTTCGATTTCTCTCTTGGCTCATTGACTCTTATCCATCAGGTTTGGTCCTTAGTACCCCCTGTTATACCCCAGATTTGACTGATCTTAACTTAGGATTTAATCCCCATGATATTAGAGCTCAATCCCTTCGATTACCTCTGTATGAGGTTCTGGTTCTGTGGCTGTTACTTAGCCCCTCTTTACCTCGGAATGAGGATCTTTATTGCGGTTTGCAGTCGCGTTTGAAGTCCGCTTCGGTTCAGGAAGTTTTGATATTGAATTTTACTCCTTTGTGGTTTCATGAGGGTTTGATTTATGACATAGAGGTCTCTCCTGTTGCTCGGGTTTTATTGGACTTTCGTTGTCCACGCTCCTCCTTTATGGAGATAGTTTGCCTCCTGATTCCACCTATTTTGTGTGGTTTTGATGTAGGGAGTATCATGTTAAAGATTTCAGAAACTTCGGTTTCCACTCTTTTCAAAGGCTCAGCAATTTGTGCTTCAATGCCTCTTTTGCTGCTGCTCTACTAGTGATTGTCAATTGTGCACTAGCTGATGTTTCAATTGCGGATTTTAGGACACTTCAAGTGATTACTAACTTCCAAGGCTGTGTTTTATCTTCTACTGCTTTTGGTGTTAAGTTCAGAGGACTACTTTACATCCTTAGTTGTTTGAGAGTTTCGTTTGCCTCAATCTATCTGTTGTTTTTCCTTTATTTGGCTGCTGTTCTAGCTAACCTTTTGGTCATGTTGGTCTTTTATTTCGTGAACAATTAAGTAATCTATAAAAGTAAGGTTCGACCAAAAAAGAATATCGTATGCTTTTGGCAACTTTATCTCTTGAAAGTCCAAGAAACATAATATGATATCTCATTCATCAGCTGAGTCAGAATAAAGCTATATATGGATTTTACTGTTCGAGAAGTTGAATGGTTAGTAAACCTACTCAAAGAGTTACAAGCACCATAGAGTCAAGTGGTTCTATTGTGATTCTATAGCAGCTATCCACCAATAATCATGTGTTCCATAAAAGAAGTAAATATGTCGAGTTTAATTGTGACAATGTTTAAGATAGAGTCACCAATAATTTGATCAAGACATTAAATGTCCGCAAAGATTATCAAATGATGGACATGTTCACCAAACCATTATTTTCATGACACTTCCACTCATTGGCAAAATGGCTTTTGTTTTAGAATAACTAGTCAAGTTGGTTTACAAAAACCATGTAATTCCTTCAGTTCACGGCTGGTAAACCAAATTCCTCATTTGAGATAAGGTGCTCAATGTAAAACGTTATTTTCAACTAGTTGTTTTACCCCCCGCGCACGCGCGGGGGTGCTGCCCACCCATGTGTTTCTTAACTTGTTTCTGTAGTTTGAGGTAGCTCCATGTTTACGTAGTGACATCTAGAGTTGATGTTTTTGCAATCCAAGAAGAACGTGTAGGAAGGGAACAAACTGAATATAATTTTTAGAGAATTCAAATATTAATTTATAGTTGTTTGAAGGTAGACATTAGTGGTCGACATTATGGGAGTGTAAGCTATTTTATGGTAGGAAAATCGAGAGGTAGGAAAAGTTATGTTGACGACGTAAGTTGATTTGTAACGCAGAAGCTTTTAAAAAAGTCAGAGCTGGATGCCCTCATGTCTCCATATATAAGAGACGAAAGCTATAATAATACTCCGGCACCGAAGAACGAACCATTATCACTACGAAGCCATCAGACGGTGGGAGGGAGAAGGATCTGAGTCGGCTTGCCAAAGATGAGAAGATACAGTTTTTTTTTTTGCTGAAGATGAGAAGGTGCATTTATTTGTCAAGAGCTCTATATAATGACCTACAATTGCAGTAATTTCAAAGAGTAAAGCAATCCATCATCAGCGAAAGAGGACACAAGTCCATGTCGTCCTAAAGGTGTGGACAACTTATTTGCTATCGTTTTTCTTGCCAGCCTCTGTAATTCTGGGAGCAGGTAGTCAGGTACATAGTCCATTTGAGATTCACTCTTGGCTCTGTATTCACACATCGAAAGACCAGCCAAGAAGAATTAGAATTTTGACCTGAAACTCACAGGAGCTGCAATATAAAACGCCTATCTACAGTCTTTGCTATTGTCATAAAGTCTGAAATAGGAATTTATGAAAGACTATAATAAAGATGATACAAAGTTGAATGGGCATGAAACCGTTGACCAGATGAATGCATTTGGACACATGTTGATCTCGGGAAAATTGAACAAAACTGAAATTTCAAAGTAATACAATCTATACATTACAAATCTAAAAGTAGGTAAGGAATACATTACCTGTTCTTAGCTATGTCCGAGAACTCATCTGGGTATTGATTGCGAAACTGACTGCAGTAGAGCAACAAATATCAAGACCCCAAAGCTACATTTCATCAGACCAAAAATTCAAACCTCTAGGTTAACAGTGTAATAGGACCACTAAAAACACAAAATATCGAAATTGAACTGCATAAAAACATTCTTTGAATTACATAATATAAGCTTCCCCCATTTACTCTCGCTTTCTCATCATTCGTAAACCAAAGTAAGGAAAAAATAACCATAGGAGAAGACGAAGAGGGAGAGAGGCCTTACTTGAACTCTTGAAAAGCATAAACAACAGGATCTATGTATAATTTGTAAAATATCTCAATCCACGCGGTTTTCTCTTGCTTCCATGGTTCCGGCTCTTAGGACTTCAACTATTGAAGTGACTGCACCAGCAAAAGTTATGAGCTCTTTGTTGTTGTCATATATAGAGAGGTTGAGAACGCGAGTGATTACATTTTCATGGTTCGCAGCGTCGCCTGACGTTGAAGGTTCACCAAAACAGGGATCGAACCTGCTTCTGCGATCAGATGCGATTGTCTGTGCTTCTCTTCGACGAATACCTGAATTCAGAAACTGCGTTCCTCTGTTCCTCTATTGACCGGCTTGAAAGCCTGTGGACCAATGCCATGATCACTGACATGTCTCCTCGGTTTTTAGACCCGCCGTTGATGTAACATCCTTGTTGCTCAATGTTGTGTAACACAACTTGTGTTCAGTGCACCAGCGACAGATCAAGCTTCTGAGAGCGTATTTTGGAGTAAGCGTAAAGTTTTTGAGTTTCTGCAGTGGTTGGACATGTTAGATTGCCACTGTCGATCCATATCTGTATGTACACCCTCTCATAAGTCTGCCACTGAAGAGAATATTTATCAGTAACCAAGCAACGATAGGAACAAAAGTATACAACTTTGAAATAAATTTTGAATCAGACATGTCCTGTGGCGACAATAACATGATCTTTCATCAGTTCCAGAGATGCCGGATAAAGAAAATCAACCTGAATCGTGAGTTTATCAGATTTCTTCGATTCATCAGTGTTCTTAGCGACCATTTTATCTAATCTATCTGTATCCGCATAGTTCGACTAATTGCGTTCATTAGACAATTTACCTATAAGAGAGTGAGAACACCATGCTTACCCATGGATGTTGTTTTGGACAGATGATGAATCGAGCACGAAAGACAGCAGAAGCAGCCAACATACATGGGCAATGTAACATGGCACAAACCTCACAGCTTTGTAATCTAATATACTCAATTCTGATAAATAGCAAGAAAGCTCTAGCTGCAAGTGTGACACCTGAAACAAACGAATAGAAATAAGAAAATTTAGAATACACTTGAGATTGAGAATCTTTATGGAGGCATATCAGTTTGAGCTTACTTTGAAATCTTCTTGTGCAACCCTTGTGAGTTCTCTGCACATAATAAAACAGGGCAAAACACACACAAAATAAGAACAATGGACCAAACAAAAGAAGAAGTATTATCAGCTAAACAAATTGTTTCATCACAAATCTAACCGTATAAAATAATTGAATGTGGGTCTTCCTAATTCAAACTGAACCGCAAGAAGTATACCTGCCTCCATCTTCACCACAGCTTGTTTGGGAGGACTTATCTCTTCATATATTTGAACCATGTGAGCAAAAACGATTCCTCCCTTGACCGAGTTGTTGAAGGTCGATTGATTGGAGCCTGAATTCTATCCTTATCGAGGCCTGCAAGCTTTGCTCTAATTATCTTCTTGAACTCCTTACTCACCACTGCAACAGAAGCAAGCATATATACAACTTGCATCCTCAGCCGTCGGGCGATCTATAAACCAAAATCCAAATATTAGCGTTACCGAACACTCACTATAACGTAGCCAATCTTTAAGTGGAAGCTCATTTTTTCACCTCCCTGCCATCTGTCCATACGTCATTGCGATGACTTCATCGTCCTGTCACAGAATGGGGAGAGGAAGAGTGGTAATTTAGATACGAAACCTATTAGATGTGGGAATCAAGTACCTGCTCATTCAACAGGAGAAAGACGATGCCCATAAGTTCCCCATTTTTCTTGAAGTTTCGTGCATCCCAGAAGCGAGAGATGAGACCGACCACCTTCTGGGAGCATCTCCCAAGCTGCAAGTCGGAGAAGGTGACATAGTCAGAAGTAGCAGGGACGGCGAGACCATCTAGCTATCACAGTTTTGGATCGGTTCAACCGAGAGTTAAAGATGAAGTAATATGGGATTGAGGGTTGAGAAGAGTGTCGAGATGAGTACCTGTTTCGGCAGTCTCGGATTTTATAGGTGAGGCAAGCAGGTTTGACGAAACGTTTCGGAGAGGTTTTATGACCGTTTCGGATTTGATGCGAATATTCAGAGATGGATTAATGAGATAGTGTGGAGGAGGATATTAGAGTGAGTGGAGGTTGCAGGCAATGGCTGTCGTTTGAGATTCAAGAGTTCGAAGAGGCTGCCTAGGGTTTCTATGGAAGAAACGATACGGAAGGTTGAAGACGACCGATAGGCTGGAAACAGAATAGTTTATGTTATTTTTGTTTGGGTTGGGCTTTTGGGAGAATAAGGTTAATCTGGTGAATATTTTAAGATGGGTTCCGTTTGTTTAAGTAAAGCGACAGTTAACTGGGCCAAGCCTTGCTCACCATCCGATCGAGCACAACCAAAATAAATTGCAAAGTTGATTTTTTTTTTTTTTAAGAAAAAGCCACGTCAGAAGAAGGAAAGTGCTGAGGTGGATGCATAAGAGGAGAGTAAAAATGTCTCCAATTATATATATGATAATGAATAATACAAATTTTCTCTTGAATCTTGTGATTCGTTTACTAGATCCCAAAAATCCCATCCCAAATTCCTGATTGCCCATCCCTGTACCTCACCGTCCAATGCGAAATCATGAACTTAGGACAAGTATTTTTGGGAAAAAATGTACAGTAGGCCTGGGCATTCGGTTACCCATTTGGTTTCGGCTCGGTTAATTTCGGTTTCGATTTTTTCGGTTATCGCTGTCTAGTAACCAAATAGGAACCGGGGAAATATCGGGTCGGGTCGGTTCGGTTAGTGTTCGGTTCGGTATGGGTAATTGTGTTAGGAACCGGAAAATACCCGAAATTTTTCGGATCCATTTCGGTTCCGGTTCGGTTTGGTTACTTTTGGGTTACTTTTGTACCCAAACTACCCAAAAATAACCAAATTACCCGAATTACCCGAAAAAAATCCGAACCAAACTACCCAAAAATATCTAAGTTACCCAAAAAACCAAAATATCCAAAATAATAAAAATAAAATTTGGTTATATTTAATAAAAAATGATTAATTTTAAAAAATATAACTATAAAATGTAAATATTTTAGTTATTTTGGGTATTTGGTTTAAATATAACACACACAAAAATCGTATTTGTACATAAATTTTAAGTATATTGGTTATTTTAAATTTAAATATAGTTAATATTTTGTATATGTATTATATTTTGGGTACCCAAAAGTAATTATCGGTTCTCGTTTCGGTTCCGGTTCGGTTCGGGTAACCATGGGTAATGAAAACAAGAACCGTTCGGTTAATGCTAACAAACCGAAACCTATTTTTCTCGGTTATTTCGGGTCGGGTTCGGTTCCGGTTAAAATGCCCAGGCCTAATGTACAATTTAGTAAATGAGTAGTCACCCTGAAGCTCTATTAGTTATGGGTGTTTTTAGAATTACAGATAAATAAATGGGGTTTTTCGTTATTTCGACTTTTTGGTGGGGTTTTTCCTCAGAGGTCGTATTCACGAGCCATATATTGTTGTTTCTTTGATTATTCTCTGTTTCTTTTTGCTATCGTCGTCGGGAGAGAGAGGGATTGTTTGTTTGTTGAAGAAGCTTCTCCTTCGCTCTCTCTCTTCTCGTCTTTTGGAACTTTTCTCCGTCTTTCGATCGTCAACGTGTTTCTCATCTTAAGCAAGAGATTTCTTGAGCTTCAGATCAACAACCATGGCCAGTGCTGGAAACAAGAACATCAACGCGAAATTGGTCAGTTTTTTACTTATTGCTGATTTGTAAGCTATAAATTATTTGTGGGCTAGTTTTGTTTATCCTCGGATCGTGAATCTCTACTTTTTTTGGAGAATTTGATTGGATCGATGATCTCCGATGTGGTTCTGTTTCCAATTTGGGGAATTTCAGCCGAGTTTTCTGATTACGAAATTGGATCAATTCTCTAATCGTTATACTTCCCTTCTTCCGATTTCACAGTTTTAATTGCATGTGTGATCACTTATCATTATAGAACTAGGGTTTGGAGTAAATTTCTAGGATTATCCGATCTTTTTAATCAATCATCTTCCGTGTGATGCAGACTATGTTTAGTATCTAATCGTTTAAGTAAGCTTTCTCTCTCTTTGTTAGTTTGTGTAGCAGAAGACAGCTTCTGTTTCATTCCTTTATTGTTGTTTTGGTGGTTGAGTCCTTCAGGTCTTACTTGGAGATGTTGGGGCTGGAAAATCAAGTCTTGTGCTTCGGTTCGTCAAAGATCAGTTTGTTGAATTCCAGGTTGGTGGAAATTCTCTCACTATTAGTCCTTTTCTGTGGCTGATTCTTGAGGTTTTGATATTTGGTTGTGTTGACAGGAATCAACCATAGGTGCAGCTTTCTTCTCTCAAACATTGGCTGTGAATGATGCAACTGTGAAGTTTGAGATTTGGGATACAGCTGGCCAGGAACGATACCATAGCTTGGCTCCAATGTACTACAGGGGTGCTGCTGCTGCGATTATTGTCTTTGACATTACAAATCAAGTAAGAATTCTCAATCCCGTGCTTAAAGTCAATAACGCGCTAACTTATTTTTCTGTTGTCACAGGCGTCATTTGAGAGGGCGAAGAAATGGGTTCAGGAACTGCAGGCACAAGGTAAGAAAATTGCTGACCATGGTTTTTAGATCATATATTGCTTTTAATGGGGATTTGACTATATGTTCTTGTTGTCGTGTCAATAGGTAACCCTAATATGGTGATGGCTCTTGCTGGAAACAAAGCTGATTTGTTAGATGCAAGGAAAGTGTCTGCAGAGGTAAAGCAAATCTTCCTCTAATGTTAAGCTCTTCTGTCTGATTTTGCTCTGTTATTGCCAAAACCATTCAAAGTAACACTTTGGGATGAAATCCGGGTGATGATAACATGGACTCAGCTTCTTGCATTGTTGATAGTTATACTATTTGTCTCATTTGCAGGAGGCAGAGACATATGCCCAAGAGAACAGCCTTTTCTTCATGGAAACCTCAGCCAAGACTGCAACAAATGTCAAAGACATATTCTACGAAATTGGTGAGTCATTCTCACATGCAAGTAAACAAATATCTTTGCTTTTCGACTAAATAAATTCCTTTCCCTTTTTTTCTTATTCAACCCGCAACAGCAAAAAGGCTACCACGGGTACAGCCAGCAGAAAACCCAACAGGAATGGTTCTCCCAAACGGGCCAGCAGCTACGGCAGTGAGTGCATCATGTTGTGCTTAAGAGAGATCTCTCTTGGTTAGTCACAGTAGAAAGAAACATGGAGACTTTATATGTTTTCTGACGTTGTCTGCTTGCATTGTGGAATCTAAAGATATTTGTATTTGAAGAGGTTTGGATCTCTTTTGTAATTAGATATCATAACTTACCGTGCGTGTGTTTCCTTCAATATATATATATCTTGTGTTTCTATAAGGTTGTGTTGTCATGATGAAGACAGTGTTTATAGAGTAACAATGGACATTGTCCCGTGATTTGTTTATTCAAGTTTCACAACACTGGAAAACAAAAGGGTTGATTTCACAAAACGCCCAAACTATTGGTTTCGCAAAACACCCAAACTATTCAAACCTACACTCAATCCCCCGTATTTTCAAGCTTTTGACTAACCAACCCAATGTTAACACCACCTATACTTTTGAATTTCTAATAAATTTCACAAATTCAATTAAATCCATGTAACTGAGTAGTTTGTAAAGATTTTAAATTGATTGAAAACAATTTTAAAACCCGTAAATCTAACGAAGACTAATTAATAGAATTTCGTAATGATGTGAAGAAGTAGTTTCGTGAATGTAATTTTTTTTAAAAGTGTATTATAAATGGTGGCCGAGTGGTCAAAAGCGGCAGACTGTAAATCTGTTGAAGTTTTTCTACATAGGTTAATCCTGCCTCTCCCACTTGTTGTAGACTGAAGAGAAGAGAAAGAAGGCATTCGTCCGCGTAGATTTCGGGATGAATTGGTTAACATTGGATGAATTTGTAAAGAGCTTGAAAATCTGAGGGATGGAGTGTGGATTTGAATAGTTTGAAGGATTTTGTGAAGTCAACTCAAAACAAAACATATGGTTCTTAATTTCGTATTCATCAAAAAAGGAGAAGAACAAAATTGCAGGATGTTAATATGATCCAACCTCAGAGGAGTTGGACAATAGAAGAATACCAAACGCCATCGATACATGTTAAAACAGTCTTGAGAGTTTGTCTACATCTCCCTGAGAACAAGACGAAGAACAACATTCATCGACTGGAGTTCCTGTAACCATGTATTGCACGGAAAGAAAGAGAAGAGTTAAAAGACATAATCGAAACAAGGCAGAAGAAAACTATAAAGCTTTATATGAGTGAGAACCAACATAAATCCCACAAACCAGTACAACTGAAAACAACACATGGTTCTTCGATAGTTTAATTAGAGGACTGAAAATGCCGAAAGCGTTTTACCTGAAAGAGGAGCTTGCATGCGTAAGGGAGTTTCATAGTAGCAATGCTATCGCCATTCTTACAAGTTGAGCAAACTGCCTTTTTCAGTTTGTAATCGTAATATCCCAATAAACCGCAAGCTCTGCAAACCTTCATTTACATGTTTGTTTTTGATATTTGATAATATCTTTCATACAATAGCTATTGGAATGATTTTATCAAAATAGTGCATTGTGATTTATTACCTGAACTTCAAAAGGATCACTAGAAAGCATGAGCCGCTCATAGATCAACATGCTGGCTCCGTAAGCAATGAGGCAATCTCGTTCCATTTCTCCCACTCTTAAACCTACGACACCATTAGAGATACAATTGAGAAAACAACAACAACTCATTCAGCAGTGAAGTTACAGAATTAAGAGGCACAAACCTCCATTTTTAGATTTCCCTTCAGTTGGCTGTCTCGTCATCATGACTCGGGGTCCACTCCCTCGCGCATGCATTTTGTCCAGGACCTATTCAACATAAGCAGATATTTTATGTTATTTTTCCGACAAACCTAACACTGATATATAAAGACGTATGTTTAGAAAAACCTCACCATGTGTTTCAGTTTCTGGTAATATATTGGCCCCATAAATACATATGTCTTTAATGGCTCGCCACTGAGACCTGCGAGACTCTCAAGGTCGTTAGGATGATGTACAAAGAAAGAATCTAGAAGCTTAGTCTAATAAATGTCGAATGTCTTAATCCAAGTTTATTGATCCTAAGCGACCTTGTATTCGAAGAATAAACTTTAACACATAATTGCACATTCTGAAATGTGTGAAGAATACCTGAGTATAACAAATCCTTCCCACTGTAGGAAAACCCATGCTTCACAAGGGTCTTACTGAAGTGATAGAACATCCGACAACATTAAATGCCAAAACAAAAGTTTCAACATAGAAGAAGAATCCTCATATTTACGAGAGAAATAAACAGTACTTTATATTCACAACCTTGTCAGCATGACCACTTTCTTCTCCAAAAGCACTACCATAATGAAATCTACCACAAGACACCCCAGCCTTACTTCCAAGAAGTTCTATCATCTTACCTACTGTCATACGACTGTGACAAACAAAAAAAGTGTTAATAAGTTCGCCATTTATAATACAAAATCTTAAATAATAAAACTTCCAAATTTTTTAACTGAAGGGATAAAACAGAAACGTTGCTCCAAGTTGGGTACCAAAATATAAAACGACTTGGTCCTAACTGGAAAAGTTTTTTTTTGGTAACTCAGGTGAAACATTGTTTAACAGTAAACTGGAAAAGTTCTTATAGCAGGGGCAATGCAAGGGTAACAATCAAGCAAAACCTCCACAATGCGAGGATAACACCCACACACACAAACTCGTAAACAAAATGAAGGAACTTTTTCATTTGGCTCTTCACTAAAAAAAGGTATATAACGTACGCATATAAATAGAAAGAAATATTATGTAGAATATTTAATAACCTTGGAAACCCATGAGGATTCATGATCAAATCAGGGCAAATTCCACGTTCAGAAAATGGAAAATCTTCCTGCTGAACGATTGTACCACATACACCTTTCTGCCCATGCCTACTGCTGAACTTGTCTCCAAGCTATATAAGAGCCACAACAAGACACAATTAACACTGTAGAACATGAGGCTTAGGGCTAGAAAGATATCAGTGCAGAAGATAAAATTTCTCACCTCTGGTCGACGAGTATGTCGGATGATATATTTTATGCACAAATTGCCGTTCTTGTCAGGACAGAGAGCAACTCTATCGACCACTTGCATCTCCCCTTCAGGACCTTTAAAATACTCTCTGGCCGGACGATATTGACTGAAAAGATCATACAGCTTTGCCTTACAGTTATAAGAAACAATCATGATCATAAATATGGGGAAAAGTTAAGTGGGATACCTATCCGATTGCGGAGATGTAATGTTATCTCTTGTGTCTACAGGAATTTGTTTATTTATATAAACATCATTCGGTCTAATAATTTCCCCTGGAGCAGCGATTCCATCATCATCCAGTATCTTAAAGAGAAAACAATAGTCAACATGAAAACATATTCAACATGTTTAAGCAAGAGCGTCAAAAGGAAGAGAAGGAAAACTGCCTAAATTCGGACACTCTCACTACGTTTGGTTAAGCACACATGCAGGAGAAATGTACTACCTGCATCTTTTCCGCGTCTGGACCTGTTCTTTGTGGCCTGAGTAATCTGTCTGCTGCATCGTTAGCATACTTCTGGCAAGTAACAACAGATCTGTTACACGAGACAATGAATTGTGAGAAGCAATAATAGTTAATGTAATGTAAGTGACGATATCTCAAAGGAATCAACTTTTGCCTCAAAGAGAAATCTGTTACATACTTTTTCATAACAATGCAGCGGCCAAAACCACGATCTAAGGAAGCTTTGTTCATCACAATTGCATCCTCTATGTCGTATCCAGTATTACTCATCACAGCAACTGTTGCATTTTGACCTGCTCCAAGTTTATCGTATCCAACCTGTTAACAAACATAATTTATGAGAACCATATTATTAAAACATCCCTATTAGAGCAAAGACACTTACCAATTCAATTGTCATTGTTGTCAACAGAGGTCGCTGAGGATACACCAATAGGTAAAGCAAAGAGTCCATCCGGTTTAACTATATACAAAGATGTAAAAAGTAATGTCAATGCCTGAGAGGAAGAACAATAGGCATGAGGCAACAACTGATCTAATTAAGTCATCAAAACCGGAAAAGCAGTATGCTTTGTCTCAATAAAATTGATATGGCGAGTATAAATGGACTTGCCTGGTTGTAAGCAATATTTCCCATAGCTTGTTTTCCCATAGCACACTGCACACAACGTAACACGACTATTAACGCGATGCAAACCAACAGAAATTTCAGTATCTTATGTCAGAATGTCTAGACACACAAACCTGATAAGTATTTCTAGGTGATTGATTATGGTGAGGGTAGGGGATAAGACCAGCAACAACACCTAAGATGGTGAAAGGTTCAATCTCAATGTGGGTTGTGTCTTTCTTGGCATCACTTTCGTATAAAGCTATCTTAAAACAAGAAAAAAGAAGAGTGATCATTTTCAACTGCCTATGGTGCTATATAATATAATGCATCTAGAAAAAACAGAGACTGACACGAACCAATGCATTATTTTCCTCATTGACATCGAGATATTCGATCAAACCTTCATGAATGAAGTCATTAAAAGTGCGAACACCATCCTTCAAGGAAATACAAACCAGTCAACCAGTGTCTTTAACTGATATCGTATGCATGAATCTGGGAGAGTATAACACATGTACCTGTAATTCCTTCATGTGGTGTTGTTTAACTCTTGATACTCCGTTATGGGCTATGACAAGTGGACGACACACCCGCCCACCATCAGACGCAACGTAAACGCAATGCTGATAAGTATTTTTCTTCCGAGTTAGTCCCAATTAACATTTGTGTATTAGGAACTAATCGTTTCCTTCAGGCTTTATTATCAACAATGTAAGAAGTTGTAATTTTTGAAATGAGATCATCGCTCAGCTGTATTTCTACTCTAAAAGTCACTCGAAAGAGGCTATTTTCAATTCAGAAAATCACTGAAGAGTTAACAATTAAATTTCTGTAGCTTCCTCCGTCTATTTTCAAGTCAGAAATCTTTATCTTCATTCCAAGCTATACCACCAATACATACTACCAAATATGAAGCTCAAATAGTACATACACAAGAACACAGGGGTAAATTGGATTATGCTTTAATTGACGAATGAATACAAGCTATACGGTGCATGTGGAAATACATGCTTTTCGTTTATGAACACACTGACGAACTCGCCGATTTTCGCAGCTCTACGCAGCCTTCTAAGAGAATTGGCGAAGTACTGAAACAATAGAAACTAGTGAGCAGGTGCAAAGATGTGTATTGCGTTCGTTGCAGATCCGTGTAATGATAAAAAGTACCAGTGGCCTTCAATGTTTGCCAAGTATTAGCCCATTGAATATGACCAAAAATGAGTCAGGAGTATGCAGCTCCTCTGCTGATAATACTTCCAGATCTGTGACACCCAATTTATAGCACTGCTTCGGGGAAATCAATTAAAATTCATGAATTCAGCATCTAATTGACAAAAAAAAAAAAAAAATCATCTAAAAACCAAATGACTAGCCGAAGGTAATGAGAAGGTATTGTGGTTCCGGAGGTACCCTTCTTAAAGCCGTAGCAAAGACGATTAATGTAATTAAATTAACTTGATGTAAAAAAGTAGCAACCACATACCATAGCAACCAATGGGCCTTCCTCTTCATCCGTTGTGACATGAGTCATTAAAGCCAAGTTCTTGACAAGGCCACAAGCTTCACCTTCTGGGGTATCACATGGGCAGAGCATGCCCCACTTACAGAGCAAATCACAATGCCAAAATCAGATTAAATGAAAGTTCAAAGAGAAGCAGTAGTTCTTTTTACAAAAATTTAGCAGGCTGATACAAACAGGATCATTACCTGGCTGGGTTGCAAAGATCTAGGCCCACTAACTTTTCGAATTGTGGCGAAATTTTCGTAATAAACCCCAAGCTCCCAATAAAAGATAACCTTGTTAAGACCTATATCAAAAGATTTCTTTAAGAATACAGTGGCATGAAGGAGGCATACACAGATGTATATAGAGAGAGAGTGAGACTGACCTGTGTCATGCCTTTCCTATGCATTCTGAACCTTTTAATATCGAAGTTTCCTGTTGAAAGGGTTCTTTCTAATCCAAAAGTAATATTATGATTCTTTTCTCCAGTGAGACACTACAAGCACATCACAAAAGAAATTGGAGTTGTAGTTTTGTACTATCGATTCTTTTCACTAAAGTAACTATTTCTGAAAATCGACTCCATCCATGTTATTCCAAGGCCAAAAGCTATAGAGAACAATAAATATTATAACTGTAACAATTCAAGATGCAGTGGAATATCCAAGAAATGTAAGTTCATAAAGCAGCAATACGTTTAGTTGCTTCAGAACTAAGAAAGATGACCGGTTCATAGCTACATGATAAACAAGAATAAAAATCTCAAAACATGAATACTTTCCTCTATTTTGACTGAAGATCATTTACAAAACCAAATGATAGGAGGTGTCTAAGGCACATGTTTTTATGGTTTAACAAAATTGAAAGCAAGACCTGAACTGGCAGGGCAGTATATATCTACACTTACTTGTGAAAAATCAAATCGGCTTGCCCGGTTAGGTTTTTGAAGAATGCCATCTACTTTTTTAATGGCCTCAGTGATCATCGTTTTGAACAAATCCTGTATAGCAGCGAGGAGGAAAATAATAGGTAAGGAGTAGAAAAAACTTACAAGAAAAAGGAAGAGAAAGTACTGCGTCTGGTAATATGTTCCAGTGATACCTCAAAGAGAAGAGATATAAGTTGTCCTGATAACTCCAACCGCTTGTTACCAACATAATCCTACAAGAAGACGCACATTTGAGAACATAGATACAAGCAAAATATGAATTGTCGTGTTATAATAAGACTTGTCTCCAGATCATCCTTAATTCTCAGATCATAGACTAACAAGTTAGCCACCATCATCACGGCAAGTCTCAACTCTCAAATATTAATGGCTGTTCTAAGAGACGGCCAAGACATTTTGTAAGCCATTATCAGCACGTCCCTCCCTAATTTTATTTGCCAGCTTTAGATAATCTTACATAGTTACATGCATACAGCAGTAATCCTAATAGTAAATAACCAAACTTCAAATATATTCCACATGTACAAAATAAATTTTCCAGATAGAAGGGTTATGGTATTACCTTGTCATCCATGGAATCTTTGTTTAACATTGCTTCAATCATTCGTCTCAACATCACCCCAACATAGAAACATTTTTGCCGATAATTGTTGTCACGCACCTAAAGGGGAAGAATCTAGCAATGAGTAAGCAAAGACTAAAATTTTAAGAACCAAAAGAAGTTGAGATACTTACAGTACGTGTGCAAGGAATAAATCTCTGAGAATGAATAGAGCTCTGCCGCCATCCTAGTAGATCATGTAAATATACAATGTAAAATTTTCAATTAGCATGAAAGCTTACATATTCAGATTTGGAGGACCAAAAACATATTATCCATCTGTCTGATGTTGAACAAGAGAGTGTAATAGCGGAGTAAGTGATAAAAACCTTTTCAGGTGGAGGTCCATACGGTGATTTTTTCACCTACGGAAATTAATAAATAAAAGAATATGTCAATCTTGCCGCAAATTTACAAAAAGTCATAACTACTCTTAAACTAACATAACCTGCTAGTCTACTCTTTTCTTCAGCGGGGTGTTTATTTCTCTCGTTACATAACAAAATGAGGTGGATACAACTAACTATAAAAGCATAAAGTCTATGCCGATTTCTTTTTAGCAAAGACAGAGACGAGCTATGGCCCTTTTAACACTAGGATGAGCTCCTTTCAACAGGGCAGTGATATATTTTCTATTTTCTATGCAACTTTTTAAGTAGACTATGTGTTTACTAGAATCGTTGAACAGGAAAACTTTCAAATAACTCTCTAAGAGGAATAAAACACCGCACCTTTGCCTCAAGATAGTCCAGTGCTTGTTGTCGTGTATTCACGCCTTCACTAATACACTCCTAAATTAGATACGCATTTTGAGGGATAAATATGACGCTTCGCAGATCAAGGCTCATCACAAGCCACAGGTTAAACAAAATGACATGAAAAAAATGCAACAAACTTTTAGAATTAACAAAACGGACTAAGAAATTGGCTTCTCATGGCAGACTTTATGTGAGCCACGTGGCAAGTTTACTTTCGCAGAACATATCTACAAAACTATTCAGCTGCTTTTAATTCCAGATTGATATTAACTTGAAAGCTTCACCCAAACACCAAACATCATTTCATAAAGGCCATGAACTAGATACAAAGTAAAAAGCGGGTGGCGATAATACTTGCCTCCATAGAAGGTAGTAGTGATGCGCTAAAACGGGGATCCCTTCCGACCATTTGTACGATCTCTTGGTCGCTCTCCATTCCCATAGCTTTTAGGACGATTATAATTGGAATCTAGAACAAAATTGCATGCTCAGCCAATAGAGTCCAACCCCTGAAAGATCTACAATTAAAGAGAAGGACGTGATGATGTATCTTGACCTTTTTTACAAATTGATGAAGAAATAAATATATCTTCTCCTTCTCCATCTGAATAACTGTTTTGCTTTTCGTCATTTCAGTGCTGCTTGTGACAGATGCATTTATGCTGGAAATAAGCAGGAAAAGAGAGAATCAGCAAACAGTAAATAATGGAACGCCAATGCTACAAGGACTGAAATAATGAAGAGATCACTTACTTCCCTTTTTTATCAGAATCAATAATTATCCTGTTCTTCGAAAGTTGTTCTTGTATCAACAACACCTGAAAAGAATAGCAAACACCAAGACCGTCAATAGCATGCCTTCAGATCAAGTAAAAAGGAATGAATTCCATGCAAAATGGAATAAGTTTATACACAAATAAATAGAAGAACTGTAACGTGCCAAGTAGAACAAAAACAATTCTGACCGGCTAAATAAACACACAATTGAGTCTGAATAAAGAGAGAGAATAATACACAACAGGTATCCCAAAGTCAAAATGCAGACAAGTAGCTAATCTATAGACTCCATAAGATAGCTGTAAGAAGGTTATATATAAAAAACATGAAGTATTATTACCTTCTCGGTTCCTTTGATGACAAAATATCCTCCAGGATCAAGAGGGCACTCACCTGAAATCCAAAATGGAATAGAAAAATGTGATGAACAAGTATAAAAAAATGCTTGAAATAAAGGTTCGATACAAACCCAATACTGCAAGTTCCGCTTCATCTTTTCCATGTAGTATACAGCGGCAACTCCGCAACATAATAGGCATCCTTCCGATAACAAAGTTATCCTGAATAAAGGAACATCATGCTCAGCCTGAAATTTTGTTGATAATCAGCATTATGTATAAATAAAATTTATTTATCATTTTTACCTTTGCACTTATTGACTGCTGTCCATGACTTCCATGAACATATTCTATATTGACATATATTGGAGCAGCATATCTGAAATGTAAAACAAGATGTTATAATGCATTTGAAACATCCAAGAGACGAAGAATGTAACATATTCTCAAACAGCGAACTATATGAACATGATGAATGCAAATAGAAGAACTCATTACGTCATGTCTGCTAATCGGCACATGTGCGGGTTGATTTTTTCCTCCATACCAACGTTTAATATACAGGGTTCACCAACTCTGATACCAACCTGCATCAAAATAACTCCGAAAAGTTTAGTTTAGTTTTTTTAAACAGCAGAAATCATCAAATAGCACAATCTCAATGTACTATATAAATGTAATGTTGTAGGATATACTTAGAAAAGAACTGAAAAGTCACGAAAATGATCTACTTTTTCTTTCCACGAAACAAGATATTAATATTCATATATATGAAATACAAATAAGGTTGAGATTAGAAGGATGATAAGAAGGATAGACCTTAGGTAAATCGATGGGTCCAAAGTGGATGTAATAAGAGAATTTGCACGCATAATCTTTTTAATCCCGACATTGATGAAGTAATTGAATGAATCAAGGTGTTGCTTCACAAGTCCTCTCACCTGCAAAACAAGACAATTACACAATCAATAATCTAAGATTGCACAAATGAAGATTTGTTGTCTTCTGTGTACCTTCAAGAACTCGGGGACGAGCTGGAATTTATCTGCTGTCAACTTGATAGGAGCTGAAAGCTTTTCCTTGTCGACGAAATTGTCATCGTTGATCAAGCTGTTTCTTTAAAATAGTAACATTGGAAGAATGAATGAACATACAGTTTGTTCAATTTAAATCTGAAATCGATGAAGGAATTAATAACAAATCCACGAAGAAACAAACTCTAGATCTTTGTCGTCGAGCACCATCACCGGAATAACGACGGAAGAACTTACCGGCGACGAGAATCAATCGATGACCGAGTGTACAGTCGAGGGTTTAGAGACGGCGAAGCAAGGTGATGGATGTGTAGTAAAAGAGTTTATTACATCTATAGTCACCTTCTACACACTTAATTACATTTATAGTCACATTCATGTAGGAAGTCACCTTGACTTAAGATTAATACTCTTTTGCCCCTTAATTCACTAACTAAAAGTTGTAACCGTTGTTTTTCTAGTCACAAAGTGTCTTTTCATTAGTTAGTCTTTACTATTTACTTTTTTACTTTTAACCTTCATTTTATGAAAAAAAATCATAAGTTTGAAACCCAAAAAAAAACTTCATGTTTCTCTCTCTGTCTTTTCGTTCCTCTCAAACGTCGTAACTCTTCGTCTTTATCAGAAGCCTCCGCCGTCGTCGCCTTAGATCAAGCTTTCCGCCGTCATCGTCTGAGATCTCCTTCTTCGTCTGTCTCTCCATAGCCGAGTCCGTCGTCTCTTCGTCTGTCTGTTCCTGCGCTGCTCAAATCCAGAAACTTCATGACAAGTATCTTTGATTTCTCTTGTTTTTTACTTAGATTCAGTTTAAACATCGATTTTCTCGGTTCCTTCTTCTATCAGTTCAATTTATCATGTTCTGTGCACTGCGGTCCGTGTGGATATCTTAAAATCGTTTTTCCCCTTATATCCCTAGATCTACTTTCTAAATCCGCCTGTCTGTCTTCTTATACCCATCTATGTGTGATGTGTTCTTCTTCAACTTACTTCTTAGATCCGTATAACTATGTTCTGTGTTCATGGATCTACTTTTAATGTTCATTGTCTCTTGTTCGGAAATCGTATATCTTGTGGACATGCATCCATAGATCTAGGTTATATGCTTTGTTCCGAGTGTCTATTCCGTTATTGCTAACCCTAGTGGACATTATCTCGTGGACATATATGAATGGGCTGATGTAGAACTTCTTTGATTTGTACTGCGTTTTTATGTGTGCTGCAATGCATGCATTGTAGACATGAATTGATGGACATGAGATCCTATCCATATTGTTATTTTACCCTACCCACGCATCATATGTTCACACGCATCATATGTTCATAGTCTCATTTCAGTAATTCCTAAATCTCGTGGACATGTTTTGGTGGACATACATTAACGGACTAATACTTTACTTGATTCCATTGTACTGCGTTATTATGTAAACAACTTACGACATAGTAGTCCGACATAAGTACACATGACTTGATGGACATGTGATCCAAATTTAGGTTTATATACCCTACCAATCTATGTATATGCACTTACGCATCATATGTCTTTGTGGTCATTCTGTTGTGGACATCTAATTATCGTCTTATGTTAACATACATCCGCCTTTTCCAGATACTTAGTGGACTTGCTATTGTAGACCTGACAACGGAGATGTATCGGAGCAGAGTTTGAAAGATGATGCATGGATGCGTGAATATTGGTCATCGAAAAAAGCATATATGGATAACAAGATGTGGACGACGGAAGTGGTGTAATTGAGTACGTGAAATTTCACCATATATTGTTATATTAGTAAAACATGTATTAGTGGATGGAATCATATAGATATGATGAAATTATTGTGTAGTAAATTATGTGATTGTGTAGGAGATGTTGTTGTAAGTTTGTACAATAGTTTCAATAATTGAACGCATAAAGATCCAAAACATAATAAGTTGTGTACAATATGTATTAGTGAATGGACATAGTTTCTACATAATGTTCTACCATGTCGATATAGGTTTATGGACATATACTAGTTTAAAGTTATTCACCTGTAGCAGACGATTAGATCTCATGGACATGTTCTAATGGACATATATCTTTATTCAGAAACTTGTCCATTATTACATGTCCATAAGTCTACTTCTATGCTTGGACATATATGTTAATTGCCATTGGTTTAGTTTATATGCTAGGGTTTATGGTCATTGTTTTAGCTTTTATGTTCGCGGTCGCATAATATTTTTCTTACTGACCTCGTGGACATGCATGAATGGACATAGTATCTAACTTTTTTGTGTATTGCGTCCCCAGATTTGTATGCCCACACTTTCCAACATACTGTTCGACCATGTGAATATAGATTTATGGACATATAATACTTAACATTAATTACCGATTGCAGACGATTAGATCTCATGGACATGTTCTAATGGACATATATCTCTATTGACAAACTTGTCCATTAACACATGCCCATGAGTCTAGTTCAATGCTTGGACATATATGTTAATTACTTTTCTATTGTTGTCCGTACGTGTACAGTCAACCATGTCGACAACTTGCAAATATGCATTCATAACGTTCATATATTCTACTTTGTTAGACATGTTATTGTGGACATTTAAATACAAACCTTTATATTAAAATCAAGGTTCACCGACAGTAGATTACTACAGACATGCCACAGACATTAAATTAAGATTACTTTATTTCTCACCCATCACATCAACTGCTGAGTTTAGAAAAGAATGGACAGGATTTAATATGCCAAATCGATGGCCCAGATTAAATAAGTACTACAAAACATTAGCTGGCATTTAGTTACACCTAGTTGGAAACATAACCGAACCATAAAACAATAAAAGGGGTAACTTGGGCATTAAATTTTCCAAACAGTGGAAAAGGACTCCCAAATAAGCCAAGTGACTTATTGTGTAAGACTAATAAGGGAAGGTGACTAAAGGTGTAAAGGACTCGTAGTAAAACGATCAAAGCTTCAAAGGGTTTTAAATAGTTAAAGCCAATCTTTATTTGGGTAAAAAGAAAATACTATTATTTACGAAACAGCCCCTCATCGGTAAATTGCAAACAAACCCCTCGACGTTTGATAAATAAATATTAAAAAAATAAAATATCATTTTAAGGAAAGCAAAAGAGACAGAAACTCGAGAAACAAGGTTGGTATATTTCTCGCTGCAATTTAGGCGGTTGTATTTCTCTCTCTCAATCTTCGGCTGCAACAGTGAACTACTGAAACCAAAATCGCCTGGTAAGAAAACGAAAATTCTCAACTGGTTTCTACTTTGCTGATGCATGTATGCTTGCAAGGAGATGAAAGTTTCGAACTTTTATGGAGTTTTGTAGATCCGTGCCAGTAGCGTCGATTCCCAAGAAAGAATAGGCATGGGGCAAAGCGAGGATTGTTGCTCGACTCAGCTAATCGACGGGAATGGTGAATTCAACGTGGAGGGTTTGGATAATTTCGTGAAGAAGACGAAGCTCTCTGATTGTGGACTTTCTTATGCTGTTGTTGCAATCATGGGCCCTCAAAGTAGCGGTATCAGTTTTCATTTTGCTAACTCCAGTCAAATATCCGGTTTTTCTTTTGAATCTTTATGGGTTGTTTTTGTGGATTCTGGAAAATTCTCAGAGCTACCAAATTAGAGGTTTTGATTTTGATTTGCTTATTGTTTTTGTTTTTTTCAGGGAAGAGTACACTTTTGAATCATCTTTTTAAAACCAGTTTTAGGGAAATGGATGCGTTTGCCGGAAGGTTAGCGATTGTCAATATTCATTTTTTTAAAATCTTTTTGGGGAAATGCCATTTTTAGGGTTGACATTTGTTTGACTTGTTAATACCCTTGTAGGAGTCAAACAACCAAAGGTATTTGGATGGCTAGGTGTGTTGGAATTCAGCCTTTCACACTTGCCATGGATTTGGAGGGTACTGATGGTAGAGAAAGAGGCGAGGTAAGATGAATAACCATAAGCAATCTTATATACTGTAACACTTTCAAACAATATGGTTTTGGCTAACTTTGCGTAGAATTTTGTTCGGAAATATATGGAGACTTATACCTTGCATATACTTATACGTATACTTGATATTTTTTAATTTTCTTATGTGTTTCTATCATTTCTCTTCTTATTATTGTTGTCAACGGTTCTTGTAATTTTCAGGATGACACTACATTTGAGAAACAAAGTGCCCTCTTTGCTCTTGCTGTTGCTGATATTGTACTAATAAACATGTGAGTCTCCATATATTTCTGGCTCTTCTTCTGATAACTATTGCTGATGGTATATCTTACATGGAAGCGGTAAGTTAACGGTCAGTGTTATTAGAAGATAGATATAATTTCAGAGTTACCACCCTTCGATACTTTTGCGTTTGATATCTTTTCTGGACTTTAAAGTAGTACTATGTTAAATTTTAGATTTGAGTAAACTTGGTAAAGATCGACCAACACAGTCATTTTGTTTTTTCAGGCTTAAAAGGTTCAGATTATAGATACCATTTTTTGTTAAGAGTATTAATGTAATAATGAACACCACAGGTGGTGCCATGATATCGGAAGGGAACAAGCTGCTAACAAACCATTACTGAAGACAGTTTTCCAGGTTTCATGATGTGCTTACGCATGGAACTTTATGTTCAATCAGTGGCTTCAATAACTTGGTCATTATTGCTTTTTTGTAGGTTATGATGCGATTGTTTAGCCCTCGGAAAACAACTCTTCTTTTTGTCATACGTGATAAAACAAAGGTTTAGATTTTGCAATTGAATACAATTCTTGATGGTGAAGTCATTTTCTTTCTTAGTTTGACACATGCTTTCATCCTTAGACTCCAATAGAGCTGCTTGAACCTGTTCTAAGAGAAGATATTCAGAAGGTAACACACACACACACACACACACTCTCTCGGTTTCCTTTTACTTACTGTTTTCTCCTCTTTGATTTCGGTACCTGATTATTTATTACAGATATGGGATTTAGTACGCAAGCCTGAAGCACACCAGAATACACCTCTAAGTGAATTCTTCAACGTAAGAAAATAGTCCTCTATCATAGGCGCTGCTTCTTATAATGATTTTCTATCTGATTAATGTTGTATTCATACCCATCAATATTCCTGTCTGTCTTTTCCTTATTTGATAAATGGTTCGATATATCCTTGTAGGTGGAGGTCGTTGCCTTATCCAGCTATGAAGAGAAAGAAGAAGTGTTTAAGAAAGAGGTATTCTTCTGATATGTAAAACACGTGTCTTTTGAAGCATCAAAGTAAACCCAAGACCGATTCCTTTGAATCATGCGAACTTCTAAAATAGGTTGCTGAGTTGAGGCAGAGGTTTTTCCATTCCATTTCACCTGGGGGACTTGCTGGTGATAGACGTGGTGTAGTTCCTGCTTCAGGGTTTTCTTTCAGCTCCCAGCAGATTTGGAAAGTTATAAAAGAGAATAGAGACTTGGACCTTCCTGCTCACAAGGTCTTCTATGCACTAAAATCTATGTGGTTAAACCATGTTTTTAATCATGTGACCTAATGTTGTCTAGTTTATGCTTGCAAGGTAATGGTTGCCACTGTTCGGTGTGAAGAGATAGCAGATGAGAAGCTACATCACTTGACAAGCGATGAGGTGTGCTTCTGTGACCTTCGTACCTACCTATTACTGATTTAAATGTTTTGTGAGAAATAACGGGGTAGACTTTATTTAGAGCTGGTTGGAGCTGCAAAAAGCCGTGGAAGGTGGTCTGGTTCCTGGTTTTGGCAAAAAGCTTAGTTCTATCCTTGAAAAATACTTCTCAGAGTAAGCTCCTCTTTTTTTGGTTCATGAAGTATCTACTTCCCGAGCAAAGAAATATTTTCTAATCTTGTTCCGCTTACCCCTTCTTAGATACGACGTAGAGGCAATATACTTTGATGAAGGAGTAAGAAAGGAAAAACGTCTACAGCTGAAATCTAAAGCTTTGGATGTAAGCATTCCTCTGTCTTTGGGTTTGCATTAACTGTTTTGACTCAGAATCTGTTACTTCTGATGATTATTGTGTCTCTTATTTTCACATTTTCTCTAAATTCCCAGTTTGTGTACTCTGCTTATGCTACCATGCTGGGACATTTACGATCCAATGCACTGGAATCCTTTAAGATCCGACTAGAACAGTTTCTTAATCAAGGAGAAGGATTCGCAAATGCTGTGCGGGACTCCCGACAGTGGTGTCTGCTTGTGTTTGACAAAGGATGGAAAGGTAAGAGTTCTTGTTTCAATTCTTGCTTCAAAAGTAGGGTCTCCTTGTGACAAACGAATTGTTTTGGCCAAAAACTACAATAACATTTAGACGAGACACTTCCTCCTTTTACAATTTCTGTTCGTCCCTTCAGATGCTGCGGTTAAACAAGCGACTTGGGATGCATCAAAAGTTAGAGATAAGCTTTGTCGTGACATCGATTCGCACACATCTTCTGCTCAGACTGCTAAGCTATCTGAATTAACTGCCAACTATGAGGTTCTGTTTTGGTGTTCTCTTATTCTGACTTCTTAGCTGTTGTTAAGCACGTATTAATGATTGTTTTGCTTCATTGTGTTTTACAGAAACGTCTAACTCAAGCACTGAGTGAACCTGTTGAGTCTTTGTTCGAAGCTGGTGGAAAAGAGACGTGGCCTTCCATAAGGATACTTCTCAAACGGGAGACTGAAACAGCTGTTACTGATTTTCTAGATGTGGTTTCTGGTTTTGAGCTAGATGACGCTACAATTGATGCTATGGTTCAGAATCTAAAGGACTATTCTCAGAGTTTAGTTGAGAAAAAGGCGAGAGAAGAAGCTGCCAAAATTCTGATCCGAATGAAAGATAGGTAAGAAAAAAAAATCAAAGTAGACTCCTAATAGCCCTTTTTGTCAGTTTTCTCTGCTTGATATTAATTATTCCAAACACATTTCAGGTTCTCAACAGTCTTCAGTCATGACAGAGACTCAATGCCACGGGTCTGGACTGGAAAAGAGGATATCAGAGCAATCACAAAAGATGCTCGTGCCGAGGTAATTCCTTATGAAATCAATGCAAAGAGGGCTAAGTTGATGTCATGAAACTCTATATCTGTTGATATCCTGCACTGCAGGCTTTAAGTCTTCTATCTGTGATGGCTGCGATACGTTTGGATGAAAGACCGGACAATATTGAGAGTACTCTTTTCTCTTCTCTCATGGATGGAACTGTCTCCGTTGCATCTTCTCACAACAGAAGCTTAGGAACTTCTTCTGATCCACTTGCCTCTAGCTCTTGGGAAGAGGTAAACAGTCTGATACAGTGGTTTCTAGTAGTCTAATTAATGTAGATGTGACTGTTCTGTTATTGACGCATCACACAAAAATGAAATACAATATTAACCAAATTAGACCACTTAACCAGAGATATTTAGCATTGTGGCGCATGGGATGGTAATAACGATGCCACTTCCAGTTGTAGTATAATAGAACTACTAATGTTATGGTTTTGTGGATGCAGGTACCTCCAAAAGACGTGCTACTGACGCCAGTACAGTGTAAGTCTCTGTGGAGACAGTTTAAATCTGAGACGGAGTATAGCGTTACCCAAGCTATCTCGGCACAGGTGATTTTCTAAGTCTACCTCAGAATTTATATACATTATTTAACCAATTGTACTCTACAGGAAGCTCACAAGCGGAATAACAACTGGCTTCCACCGGCTTGGGCGATTGTGTTGATGATTGTCCTTGGTTTCAATGAATTCATGATGCTCTTGAAGTAAAGATATCAATTTCCTTGTACTCCTTGTACAATTTATTCAAGATTCTCTCAGTGTTTCACCTTTTTAGACTCATCGGCATGTTGTAACAGGAATCCTTTGTACCTCTTGGGTTTCTTTGTGGCGTTTTTGCTCTCCAAAGCCTTATGGGTGCAGCTTGACATTCCTAGGGAATTTCAACACGGCGCTGTAAGCTCTCACTTAATTTTTTCAAACGCAAAGTTTTTCTGGGAGATATATCTGAACACCATCTTTCATGCGTCTGTTAGCTTGCTGGAGTACTCTCCATCACGTCAAAGTTTCTTCCAACTGTTATGAATCTTCTAAGAAAGCTGGCGGAAGAAGCTCAAGGAAAAACAACTCAGGAAGCACCTGAATACTCAGCTTCCCAAAGCTACAGACACCAAACTCCATCAAACTCCATCTCAGCCACAGTATCTGAATCTGTCTCATCAAACATATCATCATTGTCTGATGATGATGCAGAATGCTCAAGCCCTGCACTGGTACGACAAACAGAGATCTCACAAATGTAAACCAACTATAATAAGTGCAAGATTTACCATAAAAGAGTATATGTCGGTTCTGACACTGTTCATCATAAAAATCGTACTGTAGTTATAAATATGTAGTGCGTTAGCTTGAAAACCAAAACATATTATGTCATTTTGAATAAAACCTTGAAGTTTTGAGGACTCTCCTTTTGGAGCATAGGACTCTCCTTTTCAAAAGAAGTCTCTCATCTTCTTTGAGAACGAGCATCTTGTCATAAAAAAACACTTTTTCTTATCTTAATCCTCGAATTTGCTTATCAATTCGTGTTTTTACTGTTACTGTTCACAAGGGGCTTTAGGGTTTTATATTTCTCCTCTCTTCACTTCCGTCTATTTCTGGTCTCACTTCGCTACGGTTTCTCCGGCAAAAGTGTTCGCCAGAATTTCGGTCTTCTTTTTCCTCTTCGATTCCCTCACTCTCTGGTTTCACTTCGCTACGGTTAACTCCGGCAACAGTGATCGTCAGATTTACAGTCATGTCTTCAGCCATGGATAAAGCCATGTTAGCCTTGTCCCTTGAAGCTGATGATGAGGATCTTCCTTTCGACATGCCAGACTCCGATGATTTCTGCTCCTCTGAGAGAAACGCCAACAGTCTGATCGGACGGCTCCTCAACCCTGCCCATCAGTCTATGTCTGATCTTATCCTCGATATGCCTCGCAAATGGCAAAAATATGATCGCGTTCGTGGGATTGCTTTGATGCGAGAGAGATTCCAGTTTATCTTCCGCTACGAACACGATCTTATTGAAATCCTGGAGAAAGGTTTCCAGACCTACGCTGAATGGGGTCTTGCCATGGATCGCTGGACTGAAATCCCTTCCCCTGATTTTCTCAATCGAGTGGTGATCTGGGTCCAAATCAGGAATATACCTGTTAACTACTACACTGCGAAAGCTATCTCCTCCCTGACTGATCTCGTTGGCAAGGTTATTGTTATAGCTTTTGATCCTTCTCGTGCTCAACGTAACGACTTCGTTCGTGCTCAGATCCTAATTGATGTTTCTCAGCCCTTGAGGAAATCAAAGGTTGTCAATCTTCCTAATGGTGAAACCACATCGGTGCTCTATTTTTATGAGAAAGTTCAGAAACGATGCTACTATTGTCAACGCCTCACTCATGACAAATCGGTTTGTCCGTTTCTTGCTCGTGATCTTCAGTTGGCTTCGCCTTCAGTCTCTGCATCAAGTACGGTTCCCAGCAAAGCATCTTCCAAACCGGTCTTCGATGTTTCAGATCCACTTTATGGTGTGTTGGATGATAATCAGGTTGGTACTAACCCAATCTCAGGAAGACCTCGTATTGCAAATGACGTTCTGGAAGGTATGCGACAGTACTTGTCTGTTGCTAGTGGAGCTGAGAGACTTATCAGGGAAGACAGAGTTAGGAAATCTGTACGGGAAGCAGCATCTGATCCTCTTACTGCCAAGTCGGTCCTCCAGCTTGAACCTGTTCCGGTAATAACCCGCGACCTCGATCGTGGTAAAGGCATCGTATTTGGCTATGATTCAGAAGACTCATCCTCTCAGGCTGATCAACAGCCTCTTTCTTCTCCCAAGCTGTTATCTAGTGCTATTAAAGCTGGCAGTGTTTTGGATAGGAATCCTCACTTAATCTTTCAACCTAATCACTCTCTGGTCCGCTCGCCAGCCTCCTTGTACAAACCTCCCATTCGCTCTACGGTTTACAGGGTTGACAGCCAGTCGGGTCAATCTTCCGGGGCGTCTCTGGAAGCTCAAAGTCAGGGCAAAGCTAGAAAGCGTCCAGACAAAAAGCACAGACATCTCAAGGTTCAGGAAGTTTCACCGATGAGTATCTCTCCTCAATTTACTCAAGGCTTGGAGGAAGGTGTAATTGAGAAAAGGAAAGCGGAAGTAACTCTGGAGGTTGCATCCAAGGCTGCAAAGCTACAAGCAACAGAGGCGGTCCCACTTGAGGGACTGTCCCCGGTGTAATGAGCATTCTCAGTTGGAACTGCCAAGGTTTGGGGGATCCTCAAGGTTTGACAGTTCAGAGGCTCATGGAGATGCGGCGTACGTATTTCCCTGAGTTGTTTTTCTTAATGGAAACAATGCATAATAGAAATACGCTTGTTGATATTATGGTATGGTTGGGCTACGACATAGTATATACAGTCAACCCGGTCGGCACCCGTGGAGGCCTAGCAGTTTTTTGGAAGAATAGCCTCGATGTAAATATTATCTTTGCGGACAAGAATGTGATCGATCTTCATGTACAATTTGGTCAACTTAGTTTTTTTTGTCTCTTGTGTATATGGCAGTCCATCTTCTGGCTTTCGTTCTCATGTTTGGGAAAGACTTATCAGAATTGGCACAACTAGGAAAGAATGTTGGTGTATGATTGGCGATTTTAATGAGATTATGGACAATTCTGAGAAGATTGGTGGTCCTAATAGAAGTGATGCCTCTTTTCTCCCCTTCTCGGACATGTTAACCTGTTGTGAAATGTCCTTACTTCAAAGTACTGGGAACAGCTTCACTTGGGGAGGGCGTCGAGGCAACCTTTGGATACAGAGCAAGCTTGATCGGTGTTTTGGTAATAAAGAGTGGTATTCTCAGTTTCCTGCTTCTAATCAAGCATTCCTGGACAAGAGGGGCTCTGATCATCGTCCGGTACTGGTTAAACTGGTCTCATCACATGAATCATATCGCGGCTCCTTCCGCTTTGATAAGCGTATGCTTCATCAACCCCTTGTTCAAGAGGCTGTAGAACTAGCCTGGAATCTGGGAGCTGATAGACATTTGGTAACTGTTTCCACATGTTTGAGGAATTGTCGCAAGGCACTTAGCCGTTGGAAACACGAGAACAATGCAAATTCCCTGGTACGGATCAAATAAATAGAAGCAGCCCTTGAAGCAGAACAATCTTCAGATAATCCTTCAGCGCAGTCCTTGTATACCATGAAAGGTGATTTGGCTAGAGCCTACAGGGATGAGCAAAGCTTTTGGAAGCAAAAGAGCAAGGATGAATGGATATTACACGGCGATGGAAGTACTAAACAATTCTTTGCTTCGGTTAAAGCTGCCCGATCAAAGAATGAAATCACAGAGCTGCTGGATGTCAATGGAAATCCTCATACAGCCGAGGCATCGAAAGGCAATGTTGCCATCTCCTATTTTCAAACTCTTTTCACCTCTTCTCACTCACATGATTTTGCTTTCCTTCTATCTGGCATGACTCCTCGGGTAACTAGTACTATGAATGCGGCATTAACTAGTAGAGTCTCCCCCGCTGAAGTGAAGTCTGCGGTTTTCTCTATTAAAAAGGACAGTGCTCCTGGTGCTGATGGCATGTCAGGGATGTTCTATCAAGCCTACTGGGATACAGTGGGTCCACAACTTACGGTTTAAGTGCTTGCCTTCTTTGCCACAGGGGTTTTTCCGAAGGAATGGAATTATACTCAACTTTGTTTAATTCCAAAGAAACAAGACTCTCCTTTAATGAGTGACCTTCGGCCTATCTCTCTCTGCTCAGTCATGTACAAGGTAATCGCAAAGATCTTATCCTCCAGACTTCAACCTTTCTTGCCAGAGATCATTTCACCCAATCAATCTGCATTTGTTGCGGATCGTTTGATCTCAGATAATATCATCTTAGCTCACGAGGCAGTCCACAGTTTAAGAACTAATGAGACGATTTCTAAGGAATTCATGGCTGCAAAAACGGACATGTCCAAGGCCTTTGACAGAGTGGAATGGGGTTATCTTCAGGCTCTGCTTTTGGCTCTTGGTTTTGATCCAGTCTGGGTTTCATGGATTATGTTCTGTGTAACATCGGTGACCTACACAGTCCTTATTAATGGTCAACCTCATGGCCTGATTCAACCGCAACGAGGTCTCAGAAAGGGTGATCCCATCTCACCCTTTCTATTTGTATTGTGCACAGAAGGCCTCACGCATCTCATGTACAAAGCTGAATCTCAAGGGTTGTTACATGGCTTAAAATTCTCTGCCCATGGTCCCGCTTTACACCACCTTTTCTTTGCTGATGACAGTCTCTTTCTGTTTAAAGCTGACATGGCCGAATATGACACCTTTCAATCGATACTGACCATTTATGGAGAAGCTACAGGACAGGTCATAAATCATGCCAAATCTTCCCTTTCTTTTGGACGCAAGGTTTCCTCGGCTTTGCAACTTCAAATTAAAGATAAGCTTGGCATTCATAATGAGGGTGGAGCAGGTTCTTATCTGGGACTCCCAGAATGTTTTAGTGGTTCCAAGATTGACATGTTGGATTTCATTAAAGACAGAGTTAAAGGACGAATGTCGGGTTGGTATACCAGATTTCTCTCGCAGGCTGGTAAAGAACTGGTTCTCAAATCTGTTGTGATGTCTATGCCGGTTTATGCTATGAGCTGTTTCAAGCTTCCAAAGCAGTCTTGTGATAATCTAACCTCAGCCATGGCTTCTTTCTGGTGGAATGCTTCAGAGGAAAAAGGTAAAATTCATTGGTTGAGGTGGGAAAAGTTATGTCTCTCCAAGGCTCTTGGCGGGCTTGGTTTCAAGGACATCCCCCTGTTCAATCAAGCTCTTCTCGCTAAACAGGCCTGGCGCATCCTCACTGATGGAAACTCTCTTATTTGTCAAGCTCTCAAGAGCCGTTACTTTGCAGGCTGTTCTTTCTTAGATGCAGGCTTGGGATCTCGGCCATCCTTTGCATGGCGTAGTATTCTTCATGGGAGAGACTTATTAATTAAAGGCCTACGACATAGGGTCGGCAATGGAGAATCCTTGTTTGTTTGGACATCTCCGTGGCTTGAGGGTGAAACAATGCGAGCCCCATTGATGAAGAATGTTTTGACTAATATTGATCTTCGAGTAAGTGATCTGATTTTGACAGATTCTAATGTTTGGGATTTGGATAGACTTGCAGAACTTTTTTATCCTCAAGATATTGAGCTTATCAAGAAGATCAGGCCAAACATCCACTCTCAGGATTTTTGGAGCTGGAAACACAATAAATCAGGTGAATACTCAGTGAAGTCTGGGTACTGGCTTGCTTTTCACACTGGCAAATCAGATCTTATTAGCTCTGCACGTGCTCTTCCATCAATCAATGATATCAAGCAAACCATTTGGAGTCTACAGACAGAACCAAAGATCCAATCCTTTCTTTGGAAAGCCGTCAGTGGTGCCTTACCAGTATCAGACAACATCATTGCAAGAGGCATGAAGTTAGACTCTTGGTGCCAAATCTGTGGGATTGAGGGTGAATCTGTCAATCATGTTCTTTTCACATGTTCCTTCGCAAGACAAGTATGGGCCATCTCTCTTTTCCCCTCTCCTGAGAATGGTTTTGACCAGATATCCCTGTACCAAAGTTTCTATTTTTTGTTACTGATGATGAAAGATGCTGCAATCCCTATGGAAGTGCGAAGGATCTTTCCTTGGACTCTTTGGAAGCTATGGAAGCATCGTAACACCTTCATTTTTGAAGGCAAGATCTCCCTAGCAACTGATCTTTATGCAACGATCCTTGAGGAAGCTACTCACTGGTTCCTCATTCATTCTCTGGATTCTCATGATGAATCTTGTGATCAGAAAATGTTGGCTTTGCACACTTCCGGATGGCGTTCCCCGCCTACAAACTGGGTCAAATGTAACATAGGGACAGCGTGGGACAGGAAAACAAAATGCAGTGGTGCATCTTGGATTCTAAGTTCTTCATCTGGTCGTGTTCTGATGCACAGCCGCTGCTCCTTCAACAATATTGCCCAGAAAATTGATGCCTCTTTAGAAAGCTGGACATGGGCACTGGAAAGTATGAGGAGTCTCAATGTCAGGAATGTAATTTTTGCTGGAGAGGAATCAGAGCTTGTTGGTGCAATCACCCGGCCGCCGGCTTGGCCTTCTTTTAGACAATATGGTGACATTTTAAGGCCTCTTCTTAGGAATTTTTTGGCTTCGAAGTGTGAGACACAAGATTTTGTTGGCAACAAAGGACCTCGTCTCATTGCAAAGAGTGCAACAAAGAAGGATTTCTATCAATCATATGTGGCTTCAGGCTACCCTCGATGGCTTCAACACATTTTTGGTTAACCCTGATTTAGAACCTATCTGGTTTCTAGCTCTTGGTTAAAGTCTTTGTCTTTTGTATGTATGTCTTCAAACTGCCTCTTATGTATGTCTTAAACCTGCCCGTATCTTTTCTTATATATATTCAGTGTTACAAAAAAAGAATAAAACCTTGAAGAAATGAGTAGCTCACGTTATTTGAATCTTGAATTAGCTATAGAAAATTATGTTTCCTTCAAGCTAATTTTCTGAATTCAGTGGACAAGAAAGAAGTGCAGAGCTTTAGAATATTATAGATGCTTGTTGACGTTTGAAAAGTAAACTAACCAAAAGAGTACATTACAAAGAATCAATATGTTAGCTACAGATAAATATCAAGCCGAAACTTGGAGAAGTAACAAATGCTCGAAAGTATTTCAAGATTCTTATCTGAGACAGCTTTCTTGAATTGTTTTTTAAGACTTAATCTTGAGCCTAAGTTTTTTTATTGTCAAGTCTGCACCTCCAAACCCATCCATTACACCTTTCGCCGATGGAAACTCACCTCTTGCAGTTAAACTAGCATAATGAAAATAAGCAAATGAAGAAAAACTTTCAGGAATATAACCTTAACTTAATGAGGTAAGGTCCTTGAGCAACAATAATCAAAAAAGAGATATCAAAAACCGAACACCATAATACCTGCTTCGCATGACTACACATGGCATGCCTATCATCTTTGCAGCAGAAACTCCAGATTGACTACCGGCAACAAGTACACAGTTATTTACAGGTAATCCAGCATATTCAGCAGCAGCACGCAAAGCAACAACTATTTTCTCCAATCTGAACAAAAAAAGAAGTAAAGAAGAAAACGAGATGATATCTTATAATTCTTGTTGAGGTATGGTTTATTTTTTGTAGGGAAGAAGAGAAAGTTTTACCTCTCAGATGAGCTTGTGTCAATGTCCACACTTAGCTTTAGCATCGATGCAACTTCTTCTGCTATCCTCTGTTTCTCAGCGGATGCTAGCCAGAATAAAAAAATGTTTAAGAGGATGAGATTTTCACAAGAGAAGTTCTTAGAGCAAAAAGTACTTGCAGATTGTCTCCGAGTTCTGTACCTGCTTTTTTGACTTCCTTCACTAGTTGCTCCTCTAAACTCGAAGAAACTCCTTTGCCAAGAACAAGTTGTCCATACATACTCTCTTCCACCTCTTTGTCTCCGATAACCTTCACATTGGGAAGTCTTTCTTCGCCAAGCATCTCGACAATGGATCTGTTTAATCCTCACATCAAAAGAACAATCAACATAACAGAGCAAAAAATAAATGAAGGATTGTGTTTATGCTGATGGATTGTTTTGTAAAGACAGGAAATGTATAGGACGCTAGCTAAAATTAAAATGCAGAAAGAATTTTCCTTGGGAGCTTAGCTACTTACAAGGCTACTTTGTCTCCATTCTTGCAGTAGGCTGTTACGATAGCAACAGGTACATTCTCCGTGTATGCATTATCGATAAACCTATAAACCAGTTTGAATTTATTAAGCACAAGAAATAAGAAGTGTCTATTCTTTGATCTAAAGAGACTCACTCTTGGACTCCAGATCTCAGAGGTAAGCTTTTAGACATCAGAAACTCATCAATGGCATTTTTCTGCCAGCAAAAAACAAGTTGAAGTTAATCAATTGATGGAGTTATCAAACCTTAACTTCAAAAGAGAAGTTAAGCAGACAACCTTTTCTCTCAATACACTTTTTACAAAAGTTCCTTTCTCATTGGTTGGCAACGAGGAAGGCCATCCAATCTGAAAAGAGGTAGATAAACAAGAGAGAAGAAAGAAGCGTCAGATTTTGAGAATCATGTATGTAGTTGTATTACGCTAATGATGCTTAAGCGAAAAAAATTGATAACTTACCTGGTTGAAATACAAAAGCAACATTTTCTCTTCATCAGCAGCACCTTTTCTGAAAATAACCAAACTCATTTTAAGAAACCGAAATGCAATTGTAAAATGAACTCAATATATTCGTCTACTCATATCCGAGGGTAATACAAGGGAAAAAAGAAGCAAAAACAAGTTTGGATTATCAAATAGACTTGTATAAGTATCAGATATGAATGGAAACAACTTGATTGTTCAAGATCACAAATAGATGAAAGTAACTGCAACAAAAGAATCATTTGATTTAAGCATTTCAAAAAACGAACCAGAAGCATACAAGTCACAGATGGATACAATTATATACCTCAGCAGGTCTGAATAAACTGGTTCAGGCCAATTTGCACAATCAAGCCCAAGCTTTTGAAAAGCTGGAACAAACAAACATCAGATAAAGAAAAGAGAAATCTCATATCCTCTAAAAGAATGGATGATGTAGGCCTCACCTACATTGAACGCCTGGCGATTACTTGACCATGTATCAATCATTACCCTGAGAAACCAAAATCGAAAGTTACCCATCACTGAACCAAAACGAAGAACTTGCTCGATCTCATCATAAAGTTTGAAGCTTTTCTTCTTCATCGGAACTTACCCATCAACCTCAAGTATAACAGCGAGTTCTGCAGATGGGTTTACATCTTCTCGGCTCGCTGATAAGCAACGCGCAGAGAATTTCTGTTTCTGCAATCGCAGGCATTTCCCGAGAATCTGGGATTTTTCTGGGGAATCTGAAAAAGGTAAGCAATTGCGTCTTCTTCCAGTGTTGCTCAAACATCGAGCGAAAAGAGGAGTCTTTGTACAAGAAGAAAGTTGGAGATTGTTAAGAATCGAACAAGAAGCGATTTCCATGGCTAAGTTCTGTGCTTTTTCTGATTATTATCATTAGCATAACATAAAGCACAGATCTTTTATGACTTTTGTCACTCCAAATCCACGCTCCAGCTACAGTACATTTTCAATCCCCAAGTAAAGATTTCTACTTTTGATTCTCACTTTTTGATTGTTAAATCGAATTGTATACTGTTTCTTTACAATCCCATAATCGCTTTTTTTCCTTATAAATTCAATGGAAGTTCTGAGATTTGTTATATAACGAACTAATAAAACAAAATCACATAGATTAATTACATAATTCACTACAATACCGTACAAAGGTTTCTGTTTTACATCAAATAAAACTTACAAAAAAAGAATGTAACAACAAAATTTTGCAGATGCTATCAAAAGTACTCAGTTGAGCTACAAAGAAGTTATCAAGTGATTGTGGACTGGACCACAATTTATACTTCATATGATCAGTATCTCACAGCCAATGACCCAACTCTCATCTTACCATAGTAGAGGAAACTTTATCCCAATGAGCTACTTATAAGCAAATGGAAGTATAAAGTTGCCTAGCGGAATCAAACCGTTACCCGGTTTAAGATTAGAGGAAAAAAGAAACAGGTTATAATGCATATTTTAAGTTCCCTAGCATGGAGTAGTTATCAGAAGGAAACCTCATTAGCCTCTATCATTTCCTAGGACGATGAGACCTCGTTCAAGCCGTTGGATTGGGCAAAATGGCACAAATAGATATGTAATCAAACCTAAAATACATCGACCATGGTTCCAACGACTCAACCGACCCATGTAGAAAGTCAAGTTCACATGGTTCGGCATCAAAGTGGCAAAGGTCTTCGAAAGACCATAAGACGAAATCAAGAGTAGCAGTTTTAATAATCATTATCATAGTAAAGGAGGAACCTTTGTCCCAATGAGCTATATTATATAAGCAAATGGAAGTATAAAGTTGCTTAGCAGAATCAAAGCGTTGCCCGGTTTAAGATTAGACGAAAAAAGAAACAGGTGATAATGCATATTTTAAGATCCCTAGCATGGAGTAGTTATTAGAAGGAAACCTAATTAGCCTCTCAACATCTTTTTAGGAAGATGAGTTCTCCTTCAAGCCGTTGGATTGTGCAAAATGCCACAAATAGATATATAATCAAACATTAAATACACCGACCATGGTTCCAACGACTCAACCGACCCATGTAGAGGTCAAGTTCACATGGTTGGGCATCAAAGTGCCAAAGGTCTTAGAAAGACCATAAGATGAAATCAAGAGTAGCAGTAATAATAATCATTACCTCTCATGAATGGTTATTCTCTTGTGAGTGTCTTCTGTGCTCTCTGTCACCATGATGACTACTACCTCTGCTCGTCTTGTGGCCTTCTTCACCGTTCTCACTATTGTGGCGTCTCTTTCCTTCTGACTGCTTTTCAGGAGGGCTTCCCATTTTTCTCTTTCTGCTATGCATCATCGGGGACGCATCGTTTACCATTTCACCTTCTTCTGTATTTCTTACTCCCCCTTTAACATCCAGAATCTCACCATGTTCTGTACCCATGAGATCAGAGTTCTCGGCCTTTGGCCTGCTCTGTACATTCCTTTGCTTCGCCTTTTCATCCTCAACAGCTAGTTCCACATCTTCTAATTCTCTTTCAATCAAATCATCCTCATCCATCAATTCCTTTTTCCTCGTTCTTTCACCTAGCAACTTCTTAGCTTTCTCTCGTTTGGCCTTCACTTTATCTCGAAGCAATTTCAAATCTTTTGGCGATTGGCTGATTGGGGCATCACCTGTTTCAATGCTTCTAGATTTATGAACAGCGCCATCACCTGGAAGCTCTCCACTCTCTCTTTCTGAATTGACCTTCCCAGGTCCCTCAACTAAAGGTCTAGAGTTATGTGGGACTTCTCTCACATTGTCCTTATTAGCTGGATGACTTTCTTTATGCGTGCGTTCTTTAGTTTCTCTCTCTATCTCCTCTTTGTGATCGACACTGACGTTAGCTGCCTCAACACCCCCATTATCATTGTTCTGATTCAACCCGCCTTTTGATGAACCCCCATGATTATCAGAGTTTGAATGTTCATGGGTTGAACGTACTGATGCTTGCCTAAAACCAACATGCTCATCGGTTAAGGGTGCATTTCTGGATCCTGGCCGATGAGCTGACCCTCCACCTACACTACTCTCTACTTCGCTTCCTTGAGATGCAGGGACGCGGTTTTGCTCATAGAGCTCAAGCATTTGGTTGCTAACATCTGAAACATACAAAAGGCGATCACTCTAAAAATCATATGCAATAAGGGAATGTGAGTCAAAAAAGGAAACAAGAGCCATCAAATCATTTTCATCATGTACATACCCTCCAATTGTCGGGGAGTAACATCAAATTCTTGCCACCACACCTTCTCTCCATCTGATGGTAATTTCACTTTAAGGAACTTGGCCGCAAGAAAAATTGCACCAGCCGCAATGTGATGAGGCTTAAATTGCAGGCAGAGTGATGTCCGCAGACTGCAAGCCACTTTTCATTGTATGAAGACGAAAATACAACGCACATAGATTTATAGGAAGATTTAGAAGGAAATAGGACTTCAACGTACCCATCGTTAACAAAATTCCACGCAACTTGCGCAAGAGCATTCTGGGCAACCTTAAATTTCTTTATGGCTTCTACAAGGGGTTTATAAGGATGATAAACATTGAAGTCAAAGCCTAATGTAGAAAGTACTATTTTTTCTCCGTTCAATATTAGCTCTTTTTGTTGCTCATATAATTCCTGCAAAAGTTATATACACATTGATAACCAACCAACAGAAAATAAATCCGCACCGGACGAAAAATCATGCTTCTAAAAAACGAAGAAGAAGAGTCTGTAGCTTGTAGTACAACCTCAACGTCAAATAAAACAGAAGATGTGGATAAAAACGATACATTCACTTGTAATGGTAAATGGAGGCAAGAGATTTGAGAAGGCTCAGTAGTGTGATGAATACCTTTTGCTTGATTTTCTGTGCAGCACCAGGATCCTTCTTGTTTATAATCTCATAGGAGACAGAAATAACGTCTTTCAAGGGCCGTGGTGTTTCCTCAACCTTTCCAGCAAGGAACATACATACAGTTGCAATTGTCTGTGGAAACAACATGAAGAAAGGGCTCAGTAATATATATTTTTCCTGCTCTAGAAGAATAAATCATAACCAACAGCAATCAAAATTCATAAATCCTCGTATATAATAAATAAAAAGCTAAATCTAAATCAAAGTCACAGACAAATTATCTGTGAGAGAATCGAGTAGCGTGCCCTCTAGAACTACCAAAAAAATGGCAAGGAGATAGAGCAAATATATATAAAAGAATACCAAGGATCCAAACATTGCAATACCTTAATTCTACACTAGCCAGACTACAGCATGGTGATCTGAACAAGACTACATACTAAAGTCTATATTTTTTTAGGAATCAACTTATTTAGGTGCAAAACAATAAACTCACCCTTCTGTCATTCTTTGCATGTGATTGGCGAAAGAAGAATCGATGACAGAAGATTATGGCTGTAGCTATTGTAACCTGGGGACTGATCGGAAAACTATATCAGCCACTTTCAAGGAAAACCAAAAAAAAAAATTAAAGCAGAAACCATAACTGCAAGAAGTAAAATCCAGACAGTGTAACAATAATCATTGTATTCATGTCAATATAAAAAAAAAACTTGAGACAAAATGAAACTCTACTTGCCTTTCCGTGGGAAGGTGCTAGAACTAATGATAGTACAAAGGTATGCCTAAAACCATCAGCAGCACATCAAATTTGATCAAATTCCAATTACGTATACTACATCTATATGTAGGGAAGCAACTATATTCTGTACACAGTGTTGATGGGACTAATTGGAACACATATCATGCCAAGAAGTACCAAGCCAGCTTGAAGCAACTCAATGAAAAATGGACCAATCTCGGGTTACACAAACAGAAAGAAATCTAAGGTGAGTGAAAAAGGAACTTACACTTTCAATCTCATGCCCAAGTCCTGGAGAAACGTACAGTAGGATTTACGGAAGTAAGTTTCCTTCTTTAAATCAATTCCATCCAACCTTGACGGTGAATTTTCTTCTATTTCTTTTCTTCCGAAGTACCAGCGGGAAACCTCGTCTTGCTTTTCATGAGAATTCCTCGAATGAGATGAAAGTCCACTCTCACTGTACGAACACTCCCCAGCTAGTACTCCAGCCATTAGTATCTTCTAAAATCAAAATATCCCAACCTAGAAAAAACAGAACCATAAAATGCATCACTTTAGGATGGCTATTAAACTGATATAGAACCATAAAGCTAAAAAGGAGGTAAGTAAAGAGATCATAAGGAAAAAGTAGATTAGCTCCATCAAACTAAGTATGGTACTAGCTATGATCTTTATGATTGCATTAAAACTTATGCAAGCATTTAGACAAAGCAATCAACTGAGAGAGGTCAATGACAAAGAAAGCAGATTTTCAAACAGATACACGTAAGAGACTGGATTCGTGGATTTGACATAACCGCATAGTCTAAAACGATACTCAAAGATGTAAATCATCAAGCTTTGAACATGAAACATGGACAACGATAAAGCATTTGCGAATTGCAAATCAAAGGAAACGAATTTATTCAACATAATTCCGAACTAAGCCAACACATATCGGCAATTAGATACATTCGAGTACAAATTCGAAATTTTGCTTAATACACGAAACCACACCGAGAGAATTAGCAACTGGGCAGGGAAAATCAGATCCAAAGGGTTTTAAGATCAATCAATCGAAAGATTGAAACTTTCGTTAAAAGTTCACTTGACTGTGGGGAATAACACCCAAATCGAGAGAAGAAGAAAATCAACAAAATCCAATACAGTAATCGAACGAGCGAACGAAGGAAGGAAAGAGATAATAGATACTTACTTACCTTGTGTGCAATGAAACAACTTCTCCGGTCGAGAATTGCAGGAGAAGAATAACGCGTGAATTCAACAAACCCTAACCCTAGAAGCCGCGAGAAACAAAAGAAGAAGAAAGGGGGATATGGCGAGATCAAAAGTCTGATATAAAAGACCCAAAAGCTGAGAGAAATTCACTCTTTCACTTGTTAAAGGGATAATAATCGTTTTTTTCCCCTTCTATTTTGGCTGCAATAAGCTAGCTAATCGTTAATGTTCTCTTGACAAAAGAATTCGTTAATCGTCTTTATTGGCAACTAGTAGTAGTATTAATCCTCGTACGTTGTATGGCACATTTTTGTAAGGATTGATTTAAAAAAAATTGTGGTGATTGTATGGAGACGGAAACGGATATGCGGAAGCGAAACGTTTCAAAATACAGAAACGGTTTTTAAAAAAAATTTGGAAAAGAAACGTTTTGAAAACGTTTATATACATATATATATAGTATTTGAACAACATAAGTCCACCTATATTTAAAAAAATATATATATAGAATTTGGAAAACACAAACTTTAGTTGAAAAAAACTATAAATACAAACAAACATGAATCATTTTGACTTAATTTTGAAATGATCAACCTTAATATGATAAAAATACATGGAAAGTGGTAAAATCGTCTTCTTTCTCGGCATTTTTCTGATAGTTGTTTTAGGGTACGAATATGATTTAGACAAAGCTTTTATATTCTTTTTAGTAGTGACATCTTTTTGTTCCTATACAAATTATCAACTAAACTCTTACATTTTAAACTATTTATAATTAAAAAGAAAATATAATTTCTTCAAAAAATGGCGTTTCCGAAAATAGATACACCGTTTTCCTCGCGTTTCCAAATCATATTTTAAGGAAATGTGTTTCCATCGCGTGTCCATGCGTTTCCATCGCGTTTCCGTTTCCGAAACGTTTCCGAAATGGGAAACGATCCTCGGACGGAGTTTCCATGCAACATAGGGTGATAGTGAGTGGAAAGGAAAGAAAAAAAAGAATAATTAAAATTAAATTATGTATTTATTATGAAAAAATATCAAAATTTGTGGAAATGACACATAATCAAAAGCTGAGGTGTCAGATGGAGAAACATCTCCTCTTTCTCTCTTATGACTTCTGCTTTTATATAATAAAAATATTATTAATTCCCGTACGTTCTACGAGACATTTTTGTACGGATTGATTTAAAAAAATTGTGGTGATAATGAGTAAAAAAGAAAGAAAAAAGAATAATTAAAATTAAATTATGTATTTATTATGAAAAATACCAAAATTTGTGGAAAATGACACATTATCAAAAGTTGAGGAGTCAGATGGAAAAACATCTTATCTTTTTCTCTCATGACTGCTTTATATAATAAGGATATAAGAATTTAAATCTATTTTAAGTGTATTTGGCTTCTTCTTTCTAATCAGTGATAGTCAATATAAACGGTTTAAGTTTCTCTCTTTCGTGTCCCTCTGGCACAAAGAGTGCGATTTTCGATTAGTGACTCACCGTTTTCTTAAGCGGTGTTTATCCCTATTTCATCTTCCCCGATGATCATTTCTCTTCTCCTCCTCAGAACAACTAATCGCTTTCTACTCTTAATCATGAAATAGGATTTGTGGTTTTCTCTTCAAAATCTTAACCTTCAAAACCTTAACATAGGTTATGAGTGAATCCCCTTGAAGCTCTCTGTCGAAGCTTCTCGTAAACGGGATAAAAAACCACCATTTCAGTCTAGTTGTTAAAGGCTTTAAATCCGCAGCACCGAACCCGACTGGTCTCCGAATTGTTCTTCCCCAGGCGTGGCGGCTTGAAGGCAAGGTCACGAGTAGGGTCAATGATGATGGAACCGTTCAGTTCTTCTTCCGACAGGAGCACCACCTTCTTATTGTCCTGGAAAACGAGCCGTGGAGCTATATGGAGTGGATAGTTCTTGTTGATCGATGGACTCGTAGGTCTTCCCCTAACTTTCTCCAGTTAATTATGTTTTGGGTTAAGATTGATTACATTCCAGACGATTCTCGGGAGAATCGAGGAATACGGGAGGTTGTTAGTGACCTTGGACATGTTGAAGATGTAATAATCCAACAACCCTCATGTACCCAACCTGGTGAAGTTTGGGCCAGAGTAATTATGAATGCTTACCGTCGGTTAATCTTTGTTCGCTTTATTCGTTTTTCTGCTTATGCTGAGCCGACTCTGGTTCGTATCACTTATGACAATCTCTGTCGGTTATGTGCATCTTGTGGTAGCTTGCAGCATGATTTAGACGACTTTGATGCCCCCTCCCCCCCCCCCCCCCCCCCCCCGCTCATTCCAGCTGTCTTTCCCCTCCAGGCTCACCCTCCATCTCCTCCGCCTAGTCCGCAGCTTCCTCCTTAGCAGGAAGTTCCCTCCCCATCGTCTCTCCACAACACTCTGCTTCGCAAGCTCCTCTTGCCGCTTTTACTGATGATGATGAGGATGCTGAATCTACCGCCCAACAGTCCGCTTACTCAGGCAACCTTGTTCTGACAGGCTCTGACCTCATGAACCTCTTACCTGCTATGGAGGTTCTAATTGCTCAAGATCCCATTCCTCTGCTTCCTGAAGTTGGTTCTTCGTCTGCAGGGGCTGCTCTCCATGGGACTAAACGCAAGTCGAGTGATCTTGAAGCTGTTGAAGAATCCTCTTCCTTTCGCCAGAAGACTGAAGGAGTGTTCTCTGACCATGATTCGGGAGTGGTGGCGCCCTCGTAGCTACCTTTGCATCCATGAAGCTTATCCATTGGAATTGCCAATGTTTAAAGGGCAACTTGGCAATTACCTTTTTAAAGGATATCACCTGAACATATAAACATGATATCCTGCTCCTAGTAGAAACTAAGAATAATGACACCTTTGTACATAGTTTAGGTGCTGAGCTTCACTTCCCACATCATTTTGTTGTATCTTCTAACGGCCTTAGTAGGAGGTATTGCTATTTTTTTGGGAGATTCGGTGAAGTGTTCCTTTGTACCTGATCCCACACTTCACTTTTCTCATATAATAGTTAATGATAGTTCCAACTCTTTTTCTCTTTTCTATGTTTATGGTAATCCCCGAAGGAACTTACGACAGAAGTAATGGGATCATCTAACAGCTGATTTTCAGTCGGCCAATCTCCAACGTAAGCATTTGCTTTTTTTTCTTGGCGATCTTAATGACACTCAATCTAGTTTTGAGCAGCTTGGTGGGACTTTGAAACCGGAGTGGTATTATGCTCGTTTCCGTCGCATGTTAAATGTTGCTGATGTCCATGACATCAAAACCTTTGGTGAAACTTTAACCTGTCTGGGTACTCGGTCCACTGGTACCATTCACTCCAAGCTTGATCGTGCCTTGGCTACGCCGGATTGGTTTTCCCTTTACCCGGATGCTTGGATTCAACTGCTCATGTGGATTGGTTCAGATCATCGCCCTTTACTACTTCACACGGAAGATTCTAATTGGAAGGGTGGCAAGCACTTTTGTTATGATAATCGCTGGAGACACCTTGAAGTTGTTCATCGTTTGATTGAGTATACTTGGTCTTCATAGTGTGATCCGTTACATCCCTCTGCTTTTCATGAAGCACTTCAGCGATGTCTTCCCAGCCTTTCTCAATGGAAGTCTCAACATGCTACTAACTCCCACAAAAAGATTCAGCAGCTTCAACTTTCCCTTCAGTAGGCATATGACTCCGCGCAATTAGATCATCACCTCATCTCGGACTTAAAGTTGAAACTGAGTATTGAATACACACTTGAGGAGGAGTACTGGCGCCTTAAAAGCCGATTTATGTGGCTGGAAACAGGGGATAACAATACCAAGTACTTTTATGCAGTTACACAACAACGCCGTTGTATCAACCGGATTACTACCTTAAAGGATTCTCAGGGGCAGCTCTACTCTTCTGCATCGGATCTTCAGCGTCTCACTCACCAGTATTTTACTGAGTTGTATGCTTCCTCTCCTACTTCTGCTCTGGATCCCATTATCCAGCTTATTCAGCCCAAGGTTACTGCCGATACGAATAGGCAACTTACCTTACCAGTCTCCGAAGAGGAAGTCTATCATGCTTTGTCTCATATGAGTGTTGACAAGTCGCCTGGAGCCAATGGGTCTAATGCAGAGTTTTATCGATTCCACTGGGCTACTATTAAAGCGAGTGTGTTGCGCTATGTTCAAAACTTTTTGACACTGGTACTCGAGATCCCGAGCTCAACACTACTCAAGTTTTCCTTATTCCTAAGCTGGACTCTCCTACCCAAGTGAAGGATTTCCGTCCTATCAGCCTCTGTAATGTGGCGTATAAACTTATTTCAAAAGTGCTTGCGGACCGTCTGAAGCCTTTCTTACATCAGCTCATCACAGAGTTCCAATCTTCTTTTATCCATGGCCGACTTATTTCTGACAATGTGATTATTGGGCATGAACTTCTTCATTCTCTGAAGTCTAAGCAGATCAAGCATCCTTTTATGGCCCTTAAATTGAATATTACAAAGGCTTTTGACAAGGTTGAGTGACCTTATCTCAATGCTATCATGCACAAGCTCGTTTTCTCGGATCAGTGGTGTTCTTGGATCATGACCTGCATATCTTATGTTTCTTACTCTATTTTTCTTAATGGGTCACCTGGTGAGAAGGTCTTCCCTCAACGTGGTATCCGTCAAGGCGATCCCCTCTCCCCGTATTTGTATCTCCTTTGTACTAAAGGTCTTTCCGCTTTGCTCTCTCATGCTCAGCACGAGAACATACTTCATGGATTTCAAGCAAGTCGTAGTGGACCGGCTTTCTCGCATCTATTCTTTGTGGATGATTCCTTGCTCTTTTGTCGAGCCGATCTCCATGAATGTCAGCATCTCCTTTGCCTCCTTCACACCTACTCCCTTACTTCTGGTATCTCTAAAACTATCGGCTTTGGGCGCTATCTGGGTTTGCCGGAGGCTATTGGCCGTAACAAGTTCGACACCTTTTTCTTCATAGCTCAACGTGTTCAACGTAAGATTGGGAACTGGTCTACTCGTTTCCTCTCGCGCGCGGGTAAGGAAGTTCTCCTTAAATATGTCGCTACGGCCTTGCCGACTTACTATATTTCGTGCTTCCTGCTGCCCAAACGGCTAACTATGCATCTTTTCCGCCTTCTCCGCAACTTCTGGTGGTCTAATTCTGCTGACCGGCACAAAACTTCTTGGATCTCTTGGGATCATATGACCCAGCTCAAGCAATACGGTGATATGGGTTTTAAGGACCTTTTTTTTGGCAACATGTTTTAAGGACCTTCATCAGTTTAATATTGCACTTCTGGCCAAGCAGGGTTGGCGGTTGCTCAGTCATCCTCAATCTCTTCTGGCTCCAGTCATACAAGCTAAGTATTATGGTCATCAATCGTTGCTGGACTCTCGTTTGGGATCCAGGTCACACAAAAAAAAAAAAAATTTGGTCAACATATATATACCAAGTTATTAACAATATAAATTATTATTGACAAAAAATATAAATTAAATATAAATACTACCATATAATTTATTTCGTGAATTAAGTAAATATTACATTTCTACAAAATAATAAATTCATAACATGTTTGATTTTAAAATTTAAAAAGTAACAATGAGACCGCAATAATTTTTTGGACAAAAACACCCTCTACAATTTGACAATTATCTAACATAGACAATTAGTTTTTAGTCAATCGGGAACCATTGTTTTTTTTTTTTATATGTGGTCAATATAATTAACTATTTGATCTTCTATTTTACAGAAACATAGTTCAATTGAGTATTTAACTACTGACAAAATATATTTTTTGAAATGTAGATAACTATTTTATTATAAACTCGTTTTTGATGAAAAGTTAAGCATTCAAGTATTATGTTTACGTAAAATAACCGAGTAGATGAGAATATTTATCTATATTGGTGTATATATCTTTATTTTTTATTCTAGAACTTAGTTTTAGTGATTTGCAGATACTTTAGAAGATATTATAATTTTTTTTTTTGCTAAGATGTTTCTTTATCGTAATTTATTTGTCATATAAGCTAATTATTTTCAGTTATAATTTGTAAATTTTTAATCTTTAATTCTAATTATTTCGTTCGATCTAATTTAAAGAATCTATAGTTCACCTTGCAGAATTAGAATTGATCTCATTGTTTTAATATTTTCAAAATTAAAATGTATAAATGTCGGTACAAGATTTTTAGTAATATGTATAGCTAATTAGATTTATTGATACTTGATTAATAGTTTTTTCTAGAAAATAGAGATTTTAAATAGATAGTAAAAATTGATGTTAATGAATTGTTGTAAGATCCATTTTGAAGAAAAGTATTTTGATTATATCGACACCTTCGATGGAGAAAAAAATAGGTTTGTTATGTACAAAATTTGTTGCAAACAATAGTTTATATGTTTTATTATCGAATCTTGATGTTATGACTTCAATAAAAATAAATATAATAACTTCAAGATCTTGGTGATACGTAATGAGTAACGACAAGTTAGTGAGCACGAACTCGTTAAATCTCGTTTGTGTATTATTTTTTCTTCTTCTCTTCTTTCAAGTTCTCTGTTTTCTACCTGTTTCTTACGAGTTCTTCTTAACCATCTTCATACTCAAGGTTCATCTATTCTCTTGGTGTGTATGTGTAGCAGGGCCGGTCCAATATAATTAGACACCTAAAACAAAATAAAAAACGCTGCCCTTCCAAAGAATATAACTCATGACTTCTGATGCTAAGTAGAACATCTAGACCACTATACCAAAGATAATGTTTTATTATTGTTGCCCTTAAATTTTATATAAACTTTGGCGCCTAAAGTCCTAGTTTCATGGGCTTTAGCCCCGGACCGGCCCTGATGTGTAGTACAAGCCTAAACAACCAAAAAGGAGATACGTTGAAGTTGGGTTTTCATCACAGTCCCGACTACGATCAGACCGGTCTAGGCGAACGGGGGTCTCTTTGATTAATATTTTTACGCAAAGGATCTTTTAGATATTTTGAATTAAGGCAAAAGCTTAAAATTTTACAATTAAAAGATAACTAAAAGTTACTCCATCTATTCTATTATATAGAATTATTTTCTAGCTAAAATCACGCATATTAAAAAAATATTTTATTATAAATATTAATAATAATAAATAAGATATCATATTCAACCAATTATAATAAGTAACTAGGATCCGATCCGCACTGAGCGTGCAAATATTTTTTTTTCATTTTGATTCACATTAAAGAATTGTTTGATTTTTTTTATTTATGTTAATAGATGATTTTTGTATTAATATATGGTAGCTAAATAATTAATTTTCTATTTATATTTTAGATGTTAAAAAAGAGAAGTTTTTTTTCTTTTTCTGAGTTTGTTTTTTAATTAGCTTTGGACAACATATGATTTTGTTTTATTCGTTTTTAAATCATTTATAATTGATTATGTTTACTCTCAATTGTTACTTCCAATTAAAATAAATATTAAACGCGTTGAGCGTGAAGTATTAGTTTGATGATTTTTTTTCTATTTGTTTTAATCGACTTTTTTTTATTCGAGATCATTATATTTGTTTATATTATTATTTATTTTAATTATTTATGTTTTCTAGAATAAAGAACTTTTATGTAGTTTTCAGATTTACGTAGTAATCTTTTTAGATTATATAGTGTGGATATTTTCTTGATCCACACTGAGCATAAATTAGTTTGATGATTTTTTTTTTATTCGAGATCGTCATTTTAGGTTTTGTATAGAATATGTTATAGTTAAGAAGTTGCTGGGAAAGTATATATTAAAATTTTAAAATAATCAAATTCGTTGTTATGCGTAGTTAGTTAGAATCATTGTTCGAATACTCGCTAGGCGCTAGTCGGGCGGTTTGGTTGGGCCTAGCGCCTAGTCGAGAAATCGGAGATTACACAGAGATTAATCGGGATAGAATTTTAAAGTGTTTTTAATCAATACATGCCTTTATATATAATAAATGTTAAGATATAACAAAAAGTTAAGATGGCTGAGTGGTTATAGCAGCTTTTATATTCGGACAGGTCGCGTGTTCAAGCATATTAATTTCCCTTTTATGTTTTTTTCGTTTTAGTTTAATAAAGGGTAGAAACGTCATTCTACCATCATCTTTTTCTTCACATAACTCGCGACCTGTAACCCTAAAAGCACGAGCCGCCATTGTTAAACTCATTTTTTCTTCATTTTCTCTTGATTATCATCTTATTTTTACTTGATTTATGTAGATCTGTCAATTTTTTTTTGATTTCTAGCATGAAACAAAGCAAATAAGATCTTTTTGAACTGTCAACGATTTTCTCTTCGACTTGGTCCAAGGCGCGGCGGTTCCCGGCCGACCAGAGCTTATCCGGCGACTACGCGACCCTATACGGCACGTTTTCGAACAGGGGTTAGAATGCACCACATGATTTAAAAAAAAAAATACATTTTCTTAAATTTTTATCATGTTATTAACCGTTACAATTATGAATAATTAAACCTTTGGAATGATATACACCAAGATGTGTATATATTTGCATGATGACAAATTTAAAAATAAATTATTTAGATAGATAAATATAATGTCATTATATGCAAAGGTTTGAATGTTCCTTTGCCTTGTTATATAAGGATTAAAATATACAAATGATAACACTCTATTATAAGATTAATTGAATCACACGATTTTTGTTCTTGATATCCCACCAAAACACTTGATTGAATAGAGTGGTATTAATGACAAAAAAATAGAGTAGTATTATGTGGGTCGCCACGAAAGGAGGACGGAGAATCCATCATATTATATTTATTGAAAAATAATAACATATTTTAAGTCAGAATATCATGTTTTGAAACATAATTATTTTAGGGTCCAGAGAATGTGTATCAAAGTTTTTCATCAATGTGATGAGGCGGGGAGACTTTGGGCCCAGAAAGAGACTTTAGGGCAAAGCTTTGTTCACAAAGTCAAGACTTGGGATTCGTTATGAACCCATTTGAAACTCCGAAGGAGAAAACCAAAATCTCAGATTTAAGATGCGGATATTGAGTTGGAATTGTCAAGGCTTGGGAAATAAATGGACGATTGGTTATCTGCGGGAAATAGTGTATAAAAATAAGCCTGAGTTTCTATTCCTATCAGAGACGAAACAACCTTATTCTTTTACACAAAAATTTATGGGTCACTTTGGATACGATAAGATGCATACAGTAGAGCCGAGAGGATCTAGTGGGGGACTGGCGTTATATTATAATGATTCATCAGACGTGAACATAATATTTACAAGCAACAGAATAATTGATATTGAGGCAGATGTAATAGGACAGAAGGTTTCGCTATCATTTGTTTATGGCGATCCAGTACAGAAACTACGGGATCAAGTGTGGGAGCGATTGACTCGTATGGGTGTGGTGAGGATAAATCCGTGGTTCATTATAGGTGATCTTAATGAGATTACGGGCAATCATGAAAAGCAAGGGGGTTCTCTGAGGCACGCCTCAACTTTCGTATCTTTCAATAATATGATTCATGATTGTGGTTTAATTGAATTTCCATCCTTGGGAGACTCCTTATCTTGGAGAGGAAGGAGAGGAAAACAACTTATTAGGTGCAAACTTGATAGGGCTCTAGCAAATGAAGATTGGCATACACTTTTTCCCTTTTCGTATGTTGAATATTTGGGGATGATTGGCTCTGACCATCGGCCGATTGTGGCAACTATTGAGGATAAAATCCAGAAGAGGCGGGGTCAGTTCAGATTTGATAAACGCTGGGTGGGCAAAGATGGACTCATGGACACAATAAAACGAGGTTGGGAGGGTACAGGGGAAACTGGAACAAGGAACTTCTATGATAAAATTGGCAGATGTCGACGTGAACTGTCAATATGGAGAAAAAACAACCCGCAATACAATAAGGATAACATCTATGGATTACAGAAAGAACTGGAGGAGGTCCAAAAAGATGATACTAAATCACATGAGGAGGTCCTGGCGATTTCAGATAAGTTGAAACAAGCTTACAGAGATGAAGAACAATTTTGGCAGCAAAAGAGTAGGAATATGTGGCACATATCGGGTGATAGATATACCAAATTTTTCTTCGCTTTAACTAAACAAAGACGAGCAAGGAATCGGATTGTCGGACTCCATAATTCATCAGGAGTTTGGGTCACAAAGGATCATGAAGTAGAACGAGTGGCAGTGGAGTACTTTGAGGAATTATTCACGACAACTAACCCAGATGGGTTTGACGAGTTTTTACCGGAAATTCCGGTCTCAATCACCACTCAGATGAATGAGCGACTTATGGTTTTAGCCACAGAGGAGGAGGTGAGACAAGCTTTGTTCATGATGCATCCAGAAAAAGCCCCGGGCCCTGATGGGATGACGGCTTTATTCTATCAGCAATCGTGGTCAATTGTAAAACATGATCTTGTTCGCCTGGTAAATGATTTCCTTCAATATGGAGAGCTGGATACAAGACTGAATACGACGAATATTTGTCTTATCCCGAAGACGGAACGACCAAGTAGGATGACGGAATTGCGACCTATCAGTCTTTGTAATGTGGGTTACAAGATCATTTCAAAGGTGTTATGTCAAAGATTGAAGAGGCTACTACCAAGACTGGTGTCGGAGACACAGTCTGCCTTTGTTGCGGGACGATTAATTTCAGATAATATCTTAATAGCTCAGGAGATGTTTCATGGATTGCGGACAAACAAATCATGTAAGGGGAAGTTTATGGCAATTAAAACAGATATGAGTAAGGCTTATGATAGGGTTGAATGGGCTTTCATTGAGAAGCTACTGAGAAGGATGGGATTCCATGAACAATGTGTTGATAGGATAATGCGATGTATAACTACAGTTCAATATAGGGTTCTTCTTAATGGACAACCAAGGGGTTTTATAGCACCGCAGAGAGGTCTGCGACAAGGTGATCCTTTATCCCCATATTTATTTATCCTATGCACGGAAGCATTGATTGCGAATATAAAGAAAGCGGAGCGTGACAAGCAACTAACGGGACTAAAGGTGGCAAGAGCATGTCCCCCTATTTCACATCTCCTGTTTGCGGACGATAGTTTATTCTTCTGTAAAGCGAATAAGGAGGAGTGTCAGACAATTCTACATATACTAAAAGCATATGAGGGTGTGTCAGGTCAGCAAATAAACTTTGCGAAGTCTTCATTGCAATTTGGACATACGGTTGCACCGGAAGTCCGTGAGGAGGTGCAAACATTACTAGGCATCACAACGATGGGGGGAATGGGGTCATATCTGGGTATTCCAGAGAGCCTAAGTGGGCCTAAGACACAAGTCTTTAGTTTCTTACAAGACAGACTTCATGGAAGAGTTAATGGCTGGACGACAAAACTACTCTCAAGGGGTGGAAAGGAGGTTATGATTAAAGCTGTGGCGACAGCTTTACCAAATCATGTAATGTCCTGTTATCGGTTACCAAAGAAGATCACTACGAAGTTAACAAGTATAGTTTCAAATTTCTGGTGGAGCTCTGGTGGGACGAACTCAGGTATGCACTGGATGTCATGGGACAAGCTTTGTCGAGGAAAGGAAAATGGCGGGATAGGATTTAGGGATTTTCAGGACGTCAACACAGCTTTTTTAGCGAAACAGTTATGGAGACTAATTGATAAACCTGATATCCTGTTTTCAAAGGTTTTTAAAGGAAGATATTTTAGGAATGCGGGTCCTCTGGATCCAATAAGATCATACTCAGCATCATATGGATGGAGGAGTATTACATCGGCTAGGTCTCTGGTTAAAAAAGGACTTATCAAAAGGGTGGGAACGGGAAAGTCTATTTCAATATGGAACGACCCGTGGATACCATCTAATCGCCCGAGACCAGCAATTCAAAAAGTTGATTCTTATCATGCGTTAGTGACTGTTGATCAGTTGATTGATCATCGGAACAAAATGTGGAACATACCACTGTTGAATACAGTTATCATACCAGAGGATGTGGCCTTGATCCTGAGTATTCCTTTTAGTAGGAATCATAGATTGGACTCACTGGGATGGTTTCCTACGAAATCGGGAAGGTACACGGTGAAATCAGAGTATCATTTGGAGCGAGATCTCACTAATGTAAATGAAGTTGGTCCCGTTCTTGAGCCAAGTATCACTAAGCTAATAGCTTTCTCGTGGCAGATCAAATGTCCACCCAAGATTAGGCATTTTATATGGCAAGCATTATCAGGTTGTTTATCAGTGGCAAAAAACTTGAGGGGAAGAGGGATCAAGTGTGATATTCAATGTGCTCGGTGTGGTGCAGATGAAGAATCAATAAATCATGTCTTATTTGAATGTCCGCCAGCGGTCCAAGTTTGGGCATTATCCCACATTCCGACGAACCCAGAGTTATTCCCAACAGGGTCTATCTACACGAATATGGATTATCTGTTTTGGAGATTGCCATCGGATAAGGAGATTGATATATATCCTTGGCTACTTTGGTATATTTGGAAAAGCCGGAATGATATGATGTATAGTCATATTGACCGAGATCCTCGAGAAACTTTAAGATTGGCAGAGACAGAATTGATCACATGGGGTGATGCACATTTAAAGGAGATAAAAGAAATAAGACAAGGATCAGCAGAGGGGCAAATTTTGGAAAGGGACATAACACTAAGAGGGCAATGGTGTTTTGTGGATGGATCTTGGAAAGAAGGTGATCAGTTTTCAGGTCAAGGATGGTATAGTGGTCACGAAAGGGATGCAAATGTGTTGATGGGGGCAATGAATATTAGAGCCAGTTTATCACCACTACATGCAGAATTTGAAGCTCTGGTATGGGCTATGGAATGCATGAAGTATCACAGACATCAACAAATCACATTTGCAACAGACTGTTCAGAATTGGTGAAGATAGTGTCGGAACCAGATGAATGGCCAGCTTTCTCGAATCACTTAGACGAGTTCCAAGCAAGAAAGGAGTTTTTCACAAATTTTGAACTCATTCATGTACCGCGCACAAAAAACATGATGGCAGACAGACTAGCACGAAGTGCTCGCCTAAGATCGTCATATTCAATCCACGTTGGACCGGAGCCACCAAGCTGGATTAACGAGATATAGGTTTCATTTGTTCTTCTTTTGTTGACAAAAAAAAAAAAACATAATTATTTAAGTTAGCATATTCCATGGTAAAAATAATATTTTATATCGATTTGTGTTTAAATAACATATATTGTAGATTTATATTTCAAACAAAACAGTAAAAAGATTTTATTATATATATATTGGAAAAATATAATATTCTATAGAATATTTTAAACAATATAACTAATTAAGATATTCAAAAAAATATTGTGATATATTTTCGGAAACATAATAAATGCTACAAAATTGTAAATGAATAATGATATTTTCGGAAACATAATAAATGTGAATCAAAATGAAAAAGTCTGCAAATTTTTCAAACTCGAAATAATAAGATATTCATAAAGATATTGTGTATTTTTAGTAAATATATTAATTAAATTAATTAAAATCGATATTCATCAAGATTGTAAAAAATATTCACCAAAATTGCAGATTTATGTTTTCTAAAAGATAGGCTACAAAAATAAATATATATGGTAAGTCGGTTAACAAAATGAATTAAAAAATAAATAAATGGTAAGAGTAAATATTACATGGTAAAAATAATATTTTATATCGATTTTTGTTTAAATAGCATATATTGTAAATTTATTTTTCAAACAGAATAATAAAAAGATTTTATTAGATATATATTGGAAAAATATAATATTCTATAGTATATTTTAACCACTATACTAATTAATATATTCAAAAAAATATTTTGAGATATTTTCGGAAACATAATAAATGCTACTAAATTTTAAATGAATAATGATATTTTCGGAAACATCTTCAAATTGAATCAGAATGAAAAAAAAACTGCAATTTTTTTCAAACTCGAACTAATAAAATATTCAAAAAGATATTGTGCATTTTTAAGAAATAAAATAATTAAAATCAATATTAATCAAGATTGTAAAAATTATTCATCAAAATTGCAGATTTCTGATAGGCTACGAAAATAAATAAATATATGTTAAGTCGATTGACAAAATGAATTAAAAAATAAATAAATGGTAAGGCTAAGAAACCCATAGTGAAAATAATATTTTATATTGATTTGTGTTTAAATAATATATATTGTAGACTTATATTTCAAACAGAATAATAAAAAGATTTATTAGATATATATTGGAAAAATATAATATTTTATAGTATACTTTAACCATTATAACTAATAAATATATTCAAAAAAATATTTTGATATATTTTCGGAAACATAATAAATGCTACGGAATTTTAATTAAATAATAATATTTTCGGAAACATAATAAATGTGAATCAAAATGAAAAACAAATCTGCAATTTTTTCAAATTCGAACTAATAAGATATTCAGAAATATATTATGCATTTTAGGAAATAAATCAATTAAATTAATTAAAATCGATATTCATCAAGATTGTAAAGAATATTCACCAAAATTGCCGATTTCTGTTTCCTAAAAGATATGCTACAAAAATAAATATATATGGTAAGTCGGTTGACAAAATGAATTATAAATAAATAAATGGTAGGATTAAGAAACCTATGATAAAAATAATATTTATATCGATTTGTGTTTAAATAACATATATTGTAGATTTATATTTCAAACAAAATAACAAAAAGATTTTATTAGATATATATTGGAAAAGTATAATATTCTATAGTATATTTTAACCAATATAACTAATTAAGATATTCAAAAAAATATTGTGATATATTTTCGGAAACATAATAAATGATACGAAATTTTAAATGAGAAATGATATTTACCATAATTAACTACTTATGAAGAGGTGCCTATACTGCTACGAAATTATTTGCTTATAATGATATACACATTTGATGTCCGAACCATATCACTTTGCAATAATAAATTAGGCAAAATTAATGAAACATCACTATAGGCAAATAAATATATATGGTTTGAAGTTGTTTCAAAACCAATAATGAAACATCACTTATTCGGACTATAGATTTATTGGGACAAACGGGACATGTGATGTGAACTAAAAACGTCTTTGCAATAATATTCAATTGGACTTTTAGATCTCACCCTCCTTTTTATATAAAATATCAAACGTTTGTTAGTTCACATCAGATCATTAGAACTTTTTTTATAACCAAGCTTCTTGTTTAATGGGACCAAACGAACAAAACATAATTAAAAAAAAAACATAGAAATCCTTTCAAAACCAATAAGAAGAAGAAAGCATATAAATAATAACGGATCATTTGACCAAACCTTTGATGATCCGGAAGAAAACTTCCATGGCCAATGAGAAAAATAGACAAAGTTTTATTGTGTTTCTAAGCCACCCCAAACTCCCTTTATATAGGATTTCACAAACTTCTTTCGAAAGCTTGGTATAAATTAATTAAAATTGATATTCATCAAGACTGTAAAGAATATTCACCAAAATTGCAGATTTCTGTTTCCTAAAATATAAGCTACGAAAATAAACACTACAAGAAAACAGGGCTATTACCGACGGAATTACTGACGGAAAAAATTCCGTCAAAAATTACCGACGCAAAATCGACGACTTTCCGACGGGACGTTTTCCGACGGAATACCGTCGAAAATTTCCGACGGTTTTCTCATTCCGTCGGAAACACCCGACGGTAAACCGACGGTTTATTTTTCCGTCGGTTTTCCGTTGTATTTCGATCGGTTTAGCGTCGGTTTAATATAGCCGTTAAACTGACCGTCAGTGGAACCGTTGGGTCGACTAGAAACTGACCGATTTCCGACGGAATTCCGTCAAAAATTATGCTACATATACCTCATCCCTCCTCTCTTCCCCTCCACACCTATCCCTCCATAACTCTCTCTCTCTCTCTCTCTAATACTTCTAGTAACCAAGAAAAATGTCTTCTTCTAACTATTATAGATCGTGGATGGACGGAGTTATGATTGATGAGGCGACGAAGCTAGTGGACTGGGAATATGCACTTGGTATTGCAGAGTTTATGTCGCTAGCTTGCAATCAACCATATACGCTGAAAAATGGTATGTTAAAATGTCCATGTGCTAATTGCCGGAATTTTAGAAATCTTACGATTGGCGAAGTATGGTTTCACTTGTATTCAGTTGGGTTTATGTCGGGTTATAAGATTTGGTATCTTCATGGGGAAACTTCGGATTATGCAAGTAGTAGTAGAGAACCTCACGGTGGTACTAGTACTAGGGAACCTAATGTTAGTTCTAGCGAACCTTATACTGCCGATGTAGATTTTGGTGTAGGCACCATTCAGATGGTTAATGATGTACATAGAGAAATTATTCCAGAGGTAGGTGAATATCAAATTCCTAGGGTAGGTGAGGAACCAAATGTAGAATCTAGGAGATTTTTTGACATGTTAGATGCAGCGAAGCGGCCGCTTTACGATGGTTGCAGAGAGGGTCATTCGCCATTATCATCTGCTACAAGATTAATGGGCATAAAGACGGACTACAATCTGCCGGAAGAATGTGTGGATGCGATTTGCGAGTTTTTGAAAGATATTCTTCCAGAAGATAACCTTGCGCCGGGTTCATACAATGAGGTCGAGAAACTGGTTAAAGGGCTTGGATTACCATATGAGATGATAGATGTGTGCATCGACAACTGTATGATATACTGGCGAGAAGAAGAATTCCGTCTGGAATGCAAATTCTGTAAGAAGCCACGCTATGAGGATACAAGGGGAAGAGCTAAGGTTCCGTTCAAGAGAATGTGGTATATGCCATTAACCGATAGGCTGAGGCGGTTATACCAGTCAGAGCGAACTGCGGGGGAAATGAGATGGCATTCTGAGCATAGAAGAGAGGCAGAGATTGCACATCCGTCAGACGCTGAAGCGTGGAAACATTTTCAGAGATTATACCCAGATTTTGCTTACGATCCACGTAACGTGTACCTCGGATTATGGACAGATGGTTTTAACCCGTTTGGAAGGCATGGGAGACAATATTCGTTGTGGCCAGTGATTCTGACTCCTTATAATCTACCGCCGACTATGTGCATGCGTCGAGAGTTTCTTTTCCTCTCCGTACTCGTTCCCGGTCCAGAGCACCCGAAAAGATCACTTGATGTATTCTTGCAGCCGTTGATACATGAGTTGCAAATGTTATGGCTGCCCGGTGTTGTAGCATACGATGTTTCATGCAAGGAAATTTTTTTGATGAGGGCTGCATTGATGTGGACCATTAGCGATTTTCCGGCTTATGGTATGTTATCAGGATGGACTACACATGGGAGGTTAGCATGTCCGTATTGTCAGGAAAATACCGATGCATTCCAATTGAAGAATGGACGTAAATCGTGTTGGTTTGATTGTCATAGAAGATTTCTACCGCATGATCATCCCTACCGGAAAAACACTAAACATTTTACGAAGAAGAAGAAAGTGTTTGATGATCCTATTCTCCAAGAAGCTGGGTCGACTACCTTGGGCCTCTTAGAAGGATTTGGTGCATTAAGAAGTCGTGAGTGTGGTGGGAACGGGCATGAAAATATATACGGAGCTGGTGTAGTCCACAACTGGCACAAGCAAAGCATTTTCTGGGATTTACCGTATTGGAAGGACCAGTTACTAAGGCATAATCTTGATGTCATGCACATCGAGAAAAATTTCTTCGATAACATTATGAACACTGTGCTCAACGTGCAAGGGAAGACGAAAGATAATGTGAAGTCTAGGCTTGATTTACCTGAAATTTGTGATCGGCCTGAACTTCATCTTCAGACGAATGGAAAACCGCCAATTCCAGCATATTGGGTAGACTCGATGTCAAAAGAAGAGTTGTTTAAGTGGATTATGCTACAAGTTAAATTCCCTGACGGGTATGCATCAAACTTGCGTAATTGTGTGGACACTGACGGAGGAAAGTTTATCGGAATGAAGAGTCATGATTGTCATGTGATGATGCAGCGACTCCTGCCGTTTGCGTTTGCTCATCTCCTTCCTCGAGATGTCCACAAAGCAATTGCAGCTGTTGGATCTTTTTTCAGGGATATATCCACTAGGACACTCACTGTTGATGGGATCAGGAGTCTGGAGCAAAATATTCCAAAAATCTTATGCAATCTGGAAAAGATATTTCCACCGTCTTTCTTCGACGTTATGGAACATTTGCCTATCCATCTACCGGGTGAAGCTAGACTTGGTGGACCGGTACAATATCGGTGGATGTATCCGTTCGAGCGCTATATATTCCACCTTAAAAAGAAGGTGAAGAATCCCGCTAAAGTGGAGGGTTCTATTGCCGCTCAATATAACAACGAAGAGACTGCGACCTTTGCTGGCTACTACTTCCCTTCGCAAGTACGCACAAGGAGCAGGCGCCCAGCTAGGAATGATGACAGGGGAGAAAGGCAAATTTATCGGTCAAGCGTTCCTAACATTTTTCAACAGGTTGGGCGGTTAAGTGGGAAAGTAGGCAAGCGGCAACTAACACCTCAAGAGAATACACATCTCCACAAGTACATTCTAACCAACTGCGAGGAAGTATTTCAATATGAGTGGTATACATGCTAGCTAGATTTATAATTTTGTATTACACTTGCTTTACTTATTTATATTCTTTTAACTTTTTGTAGGATATATATGGAAGCTCTCCAATATCATCATCCGGAATTGGACGAGGGCGAACGTGAGGCTCGGAAACAAAAATATTTCAGCCGTTGGTTAAACTTTTATGTAAGAATTAGTTTCTTAAATCATATAAAACACTTACGAACTGGAGCAATATATATCTTTTAACTTTGATGTGATCATATTGTTAGGTCCGGGGGGAACTCAATGCTGGACGCATCGTCGATGATTGGTTAGTTGACATTGTAGAGGGCCTCCACTACACAGCAAAGTCTTATCCGAGATATTGCACTAGGGGGTATGCATTTAAGGTGCATGTAGAAGGGTCAACAAGAATTACTGCCGATCACGGAGTATCATCTGCATCCGGAGAAGTTGTTTACTATGGTATTCTTAAAGAAATACTAGAAGTAAAATACATAGGAAAGCTTGGAATGCGTTGTGTAGTTTTTCTATGCGACTGGTTTAACCCGATCGTAGGGCAAGGTGTTGTGATCGACGAGTTCGGTGTGACGTCGATTAATTCGAGCAAAAAGCTAAGAAACTACGATCCATTCATTATTGCTTCACAAGCAGATCAGGTAAGTAATTGTAAATAATTATTTTGGATTTCAAACTCTGAATAAAAAAAATTATTAATATAATATTTACGCAGGTGTGTTACATTCCATACCCTCGACTAACTTATAAAAATGATCCATGGATCACCGTTACAAAGATAAACCCTCGAGGGAAGGTGTACGGAGTTGAAGAGCGCGAAGTAGAGCCCTTACAAACAAGTGGTTCTGGTGTGATCGCTCCGGTAGAAGAAACGCTAGAAGTTAATTTAGTTGTCGACTTTAGTCAATTCGGGGACATTGTTCTTCATTCAGAATCAGAAGAAGAAAGAGGCGAATTTGATGATAGTGACTCAATTTCGTCCGACTACAATACAGAGAGTGATGAAGAATAAAAATGTATTATGAATTTAATATTTATGATTGTTCTTAAATATATATAATGTGTTATGCTTTAAACATCAATAATATTATTTGAGGGTACAAAATATATGTAATTTTAGACTGTTATAGATATATAGAATTAGTATGTAATTTTAAACAAGTAATACTAAATGGATCAACTGGTTAAGAGTACAAAATACATGGTTCGAGGTGGGGGTTCGAACAGGGCCTTCCTCGGTTACATGTTTCTTAATTTCCGACGGATTATCGTCGGTTTGTCGTCGGTTATCCGTCGGTTTACCGTCGGTTTGTCGTCGGTTTACCGTCGGTTTATCGTCCGAAATCCCGTCGGATGACAGCAGTAAATCTCTCGAGTAAATGGCATTTAGTCGGTAAATGTCATGTCCGAATTAAATCGATTTCCGATGGATTTCCGTCTGATTTACCGTCGAAAAGTTTTCTATATATACACGGCCAAAACATGAGATTTTCATTCAAATCATAGACACAACAACTCACCAAATGGATTTCGTTTATTTCTCTCCCGAAGCCCGTGAAACGGCAATACGCCAACTTGGAATGCCGGGTCGGAGTCATCTACCTAATCTCGACCCAACCAGGCAGACTCATCGGGGGATTTGGTTCGGGTACAACACGGTTATTATATCCGTGACCAGTGAGATCATTCAGACACGTTGGTCTGGCGGCTATCTGACGTACTACCAACTCCCGACGTCCTTCAAAGAAGCATGGTTCAGTGACTTTCTCGTAAGTAATTTCCTATTCTTATAAATTATTATATTAATGTAATTATAATTAAAGTATTTATAAAATTAATTACAGGAATACTTCACCTGCTCTACGGACAATTTGTTCCGCGTCTGGCGGGAATTCCACAGGACTGCTAGGCGGGTTTTCCAAACTAAAATGCGGCGGTTGAAGCTAGTCTGGCAAAGAGGAGAAGGAAGACCTCCGTGGATTCCTGCAAGGTCTTGGAGATTGCTGGTGAGCCAATGGCGCGAGACGGACGTCGGAGATTGGTTTACTAACCAATTCCCGAACTACAATAGATTTTAAATTATGTTGTTTTTAATTTCTTGCAATGTTTTAAATTTCATGCAGTTTGTAAAATATGTTTTTAATTAAAGTAATTAAGCTATGTTATGTTTTGTTTTAAAAAAAAAAAAAAATCAAAACCAAAGCATAATTACATATACAATTAACATGTTTTAGTAAACGATTAACACAAACTGGCTCAACTGGTCTAATGCGAGAGAACAATTGGTTTAGGTGGCGGGTTCGAAAAGAGCCCGCCGCATTAATTTTTTTTAAAATTAAATTTCGACGGAAATCCGTCGGTAATTATTTTCAGACGGTAATCCGTCGGTAATTATTGACGGATTTTCGACGGTTTAGGGTTTAGGGTTTAATAATGATTAGGAAGAATCGCAAAACACGTCACTAGTCAATGTAATGTTAGAATATATTATAATTCTTTAGTATCTGATCTATTTTGACATTTTTTGTTCGGGTTGAAAAATTAAAAATACGTAGGACCTAAACATTTCGAATTGTACATTAACGTTTAAGAAGAAGTTTATGTCAAACACTATCTGACTATGATTTTCCTAATATTCTTCAATTTGAGACATGTAATTATAAACTTCAAGCTTAATGGTAAACTAATGTGTTACCAGAAATAAAATGTCCAACCCTAAAACCTAATTGAAACCCTAAACTCAGTTCCCTCGGAATTCCGTCGGAAATTTCCGACGGCTATTCGTCTGTTAACCGTCGGTTTTCTGCATTTAACCCCTTTGGTTAAGTGTCTCGTCAGTAATTAAAACCGTTTCCGACGAATTTCCGTCGGAAATCATGTCGAAATGTTTTGTATAAATATGTACGGAGTTGTGTTTGATTTTTCAAACATTTCATATAAGATTCTCTTTCCAAAAAAAAAAATGGATAACGTTTTTCTGACCCCGTCGGAACGTTCTTGGATAATTACAGGGATATTATCTCAACCGGGACGAGATCATCTTCCTGTGCTGGATCCTTACCGCCGAAACCGGACCATTTGGTTCGGTTTCAATGCTGCAATTCCCGCCGTTATTAGCGACGTAATAGAGGCTCGGTTTGAAACTGGTTACCTAGCTTACTACAATGTCCCGAGAAACGTTAAGGAGTTATGGTTCGAAGATTTTCTGGTATATAATTTATATTTTTTGTCTTATTTTTACAAATTCTACAATTAATATTTATTCACTTATTAAATTGCAGGCTTATTTTAATTTTGATCCGCGAGTAGTCTTCGCGGTTTGGGTGGAATTCCACGTGGTGGCTAGGCGTGTTTTCCAGACCAAAATGCGCCGGGCCAAACTGTGATGGTTTAGAGGACAAGGAAGACCGTTATGGATGTCGGAGGGGGATTGGAACCGCATGGTTCAGCTTTGGGAGGAGACTGACATCGGAGAATGGTTCGGGAACGATTCCCCAAATAATGACTGAACAATTTTATAAATATGCTATTTATTTTCATGTAATGTTTAATTTATGCAACTACTAAGTTTTTAATATATGATATATTTTTTTTTTTTTAATAATCAAAACAATATCAGAACAATAACTAAAATTACAATGTAATTATAAACAATTAACACTAAATCGATCAACTGGTTAAGGGTACTCTATATATTGGTCGAGGTCGTGGGTTCGAACCGAACCTTCCACCAATTATATGTTTTTCATAAACGGTTATAGATATATAGAAGTACCATGTAAATATAAACAACTAACACTAATTGGATCAACTGGTTAAGGGTACACAATATATTGGTCGAGGTTGGGGGTTCGAACAGAGCCTTCGACCAATTTTATGTTTTTTAAACGGTTATAGATATATAGAACGACTATGTATTCATAAACAACAAATACTCAATGGATCAACTGGTTCGGTTACACAACATTGTTAGAGGTTGCGGGTTCGAACAGAGCCTTCCTCGTTTAATTAGTTTTTTAATTTCCGACGGATAACCGTCGGTTTTCAGATAACCGTCGGTTATCCTTCGGAATATTTGGCGCCTTAAACCCGAAATTTTTTGAGTTAACCGCCAATTTTTGACGAAAACAATTGAACCGCCTAGAATACCGACGGAAAACCGACGACAAATGATTTCCGACGGATTCCGTCGAAAATCAATTAATATTCTCCCGATCTAACTTCTTCTTCCTCATTTCTCTGTAACTTCTCTCTCTCTCTAATCGCGACATCGGACCCTCTCTCTACGATTCCGCCGGATTATCGCCGTTTCTCCTCATATCCGACCGCCACCAACACCACAAACATGTAAGTTACCCTTTTAACCGATTGATTTTGCATAATTTTGTTTAGATTTGTAGAAATGGTTGCATGTGTTGGATAAAACGGTAGTATAGGTGTTGACTAATGGATAGAACAATAGTTACTAGGATTTAGGCTTGTTTGACTTAGATTGATTGTGAATTTCTTGTTGAAGTTTCTTCAAAATCTTTAAAACTGTTTTTTGGTGTAATTTTGGAATTTGTTTTTGTTTTTTAAACGTTTTTAAAATTCTTATGGGTTCTAAAATGTTTTTTGATTTTTATAAAATTTGAAACGTTTTTTTTTGTAATTTATTATCAATTTTACAACATATTAGGAAATTTTATTGTTGATTTTTTAAGCGTTTCTAAATTTTTTTATGAGTTCTAAAACGTTTTCTAATTTTTATAAAAATTTAAAATCGTTTTTGTAATTTATTTTGATTTTTTAAAGTTTTAGAAATTTTTACTGTTGATTTTAAAACGTTTTTAATTTTTTTTTTAGTTCTAAAAAGTTTTTTTTTAGTTTTTAAATCTTAAATACTTTTTTTGAAATGTATTGTGAATTTTAAAACGTTTTAAAAGTTTATTTTGTTGATATTATACACGGTTTTTATGAATTCTAATTTTTTGATTGATATGCAGGGATGATTTTCTGGCGTTTGAGATGCACCTCATGAACGACAGTCCACTAAATGAGGTGCATCAGGAACCGGTCCAGCAACAACAACTGAGAGCCCGACGGTCTCGGTCGACTCAGGTGATACCCACACCGGATCCGACACAGGCAGGACCGTCTGAGACTATGCCGGAGGCTAGTGGGAGTCATTCCGTGTCTCAGGCGCCCCATTATGTTTTAACGTCAATTGCCGATGAGATATCGGCATTAGTCGATCAGCCGGGACGAGAGCTGCTCAAACGGCTCGACCCTTTCTACGAGACCAACCCGGGCACTTTCTGGTATGAAATTTATAACTTTAGATTCTCATTTACACTTTTTAGTATATAAAATTTTTGTAACCCTTTGTTTTTCCTTGTCTTATTAGGTTTACGTTGACCGAGTCGAAGGTCACGAAGAGCATCTTGGGAATGATGTACAGCATGCTCAAGTTCGGGTACCCGACGTACAGGGAGATGCCTTTATCCGATAGACATAACTGGTTCCGCCAGTTCGCGGTAATACCTCCTCGTTAATTTTGTTGTATATATATATTTTATTATTATTTTATATAATTTATTTTTAAAGTTTTTAATTCTAACAAATATTTATTTTTTTTGTTTTGAATAGCAAGAGTATACTTGGGATAGGAAGTATACGGTTATGGTGGAAGAGGAGTTCCACCAGAAGGCGTCGACGCATTACTCAAACGTCCTCAACACTTGGAAACAGAAATGGTGCCGTAATGAAGTTCCCAAGGGTATTGACAAAAAGGGCGACACCTGGCAGGGCTTCATCCGTCATTGGAGTAAGCCTGCAACCGCATCAACCTCTACGACGAACTCCCAGAACCGTAGAAGTGAGAGGGATGGTGCCGGTCCCGCAACTCATAATGCGGGAGCAAGAAGCACCGCATCAAGGAAGATAATCCTGGTAAGCAGTCTTTTTTAACATTTTCAATATGTTAAGTTATTTTTAAATTTTAAGTTCAATATCTTTTTTTCAGAAACAAAAGAAAGGAGGGCGAGATCCGACTCATATTGAGCTCATCGAGGATGGCCACAAGAACAAGGAAACGGGCCAAATCCAAGATCCAATTGCTCGGAGGATTGTGGAGTCGACGAAGAGGCGTTTGGATGAGGTGGTTACCCAATCCGAAGGAATTGGTTCAACGGAAGAGATACCTGACGAGCAGATCAACCAAGTCTTCCTCGCGGTAAATTTTAAAATATTTAAAATTTAAAATATGTTAAACCCTAAATTCTAACTTAAAATTCATAACGTATTATTTACTTTATAGGAAACTGAGAAGAGAAGAGGACGAGTTTTTGGTTTGGGAAACTTGGCGGACAAAGTGTCGACACCGCATTCCCGTTTTCGTCCGGAAGAGGACTATGCCCAGATCTTAAGGGAAAAGGATGCGGAGATCGAAGCATTGAAGGCTAGTCAATTGCGGATGGAAGCCCGGATGGTAGAACAAGATGAAGCAAACGCAAAGAAGTTCGAAGAGATGAACCAACGGTTTGAGACCTTCATGCAACAACAAGCCAATCTTCCAAATGTCGGCCCGTCGACCAAGAGCGGAGGGAAGGGGACGACAAAGAAGTTGAGGAAGAGGGCGACGTGAGAGTGATTCGCTCCCGTTGAATGTAATTTTTTTTATGGACGAATGTAGTTTTTAAAACATGTTTTGAATATTTAAATATAATTTTTTTTTTTAATTAATAAATTTGCGAATATATATATTTTTTTTAAATTATTAATTATCCGTCGGTAAACCGTCGATAAAACGCCCTCGGAATGCCGTCGGTAATCTTCCGTCGGAATACCGTCGGTAATCTTCCGTCGGAATACCGTCGGAATACCGTCGGAATACCGACGGTATTATGCGTCCGAATACCGTCGGTATTATGCGTCGGAATACCGTCGGTATTATGCGTCGGAATACGGTCGGTATTATGCGTCGGAATACGGTCGGTATTATGCGTCAGAATACCGTCGGTATTATGCGTCGGAATACCGTCGGTATTATGAGTCGGAATACCGTCGGTATGTACGTCGGTTTATAGTCGGTAAACCGTCAGAATAAACCGTCGGTTTACGGTCACAAAACCGTCGGTAAATGTGCGTCGATAAACCGTCGGTGATCGGTCGGTATTATATACGTCGGTATTCCGTCGGTTTTTATAGACGAAAAACCGACGGAAAGTTTTTACCGACGAAATAGAAATGACGGACTATTTTCGTCGGAAATCCGTCGGAATACGTCTTTTCCGACGGAAATCCGTCGATTTAATCCCTCGGTAATGGCATGTTTTCTTGTAGTGAAATATATATGGTAAGTCGGTTGACAAAATGAATTAAAAAAAATAAATAAATGGTATGATTAATAAACCCAACTAATCCGGCGGATAATATTAAATCTACGAAATGAACGACCAAGATTAAAAAACAGGATCCGCGTGTATATCCGTATTCCAAATTCGGATCCGCCCAATATCTAGACGTGACCAAATTTAACAATATTCCATTTTTACCTTTAATGAAAAAAATACAATCCCTAACAAAATTAAATGCAATTTTTAGAAATACAACATATATGTACCACAGTCAGTCTCCTGTCTTTATAATATAGACGTAAAATTTACAGAGTTAAAAATATCAAATAGCATTAAAATTTTCATAGAAGTTTGCAAAACATGTTATAAATTCCTGTTATAAATTATAAATTGAAATATTTTTCTTTTGTTAAATATCTTACATTGTGGGACAAAGGAAGTAATATATAAGCTGATTTCATATTGACCTAATCTTCATTATCATGACGATAGAACTTGAAGAAGCACCGCCACAAACAAAATCCATGTCCCGAGGCTGGTTTTCTCTTAAGAATGCAAAAAGATATTTGCATCAATGTTTGCTAATATTTTTTAACCTAATTTACGTAACGATCTCTGCTTTTGCTCTAACCATCGTCTCTGCCGCTATAAATTTCGATGTGGAACCCCCACAATCGCCACATCCGTCGTTTCTGTCGACTCCAAATGAAGTCGTTGTGAACTGCTTATCCTGCATATCAAGATTGTACTATCCATAAAAAAAAAAAAGATTGTACTATCCAAAACTCTCAATAGTATCCAAGACCTTTCATTCTCTCATTGTATCCGGTGAGCTCTACGTGGAGAGAGTTCAACTGAAAACCATTGAAGCCTTATTTTATGTTTGTTTACAATTGCCCGCTCGTTGTCTTCCCTCTTGGTTCGGCCTCTGGATAAGAATTAAGATCTGATCAAATCATAACCGATGACATGGAGGATAATACTTTGTTGGTAGGAATACCCTCTTCATATTCTCTTGAATCATTCTATGAAATTTCGTAAGCTTTCTTTAGGTCCTTGAGATATAGACAACAATAAGAAAGGGATCTTTATCTATGTATATGAAGTGGTGTTTGATGAAGGCCCGCGACAACTGTTGGAAGTTGTCGATCGATTCTGGAGGAAGGCGTGAGAACCAAGTGAGGGCGGCTCCTTCTAATTTTCCACGAACAGCTGACAATATCGTGTGTCCTTCTCTTCTAATGAGAATCGATCTTTGTTGCCACTATTTTAAATGAGGTCATATGACCAGTAGGATATGGACTGCCGTTGTAAGAAAGCAGTTTGATCTTCTTGGGATGACAAATGTGCACATTAGTGATATGTGATGAGAACGGGGTCTTTTGAGTTTCCTCGAGTATCTGATCGATCTAGGGTGCCAGCCGTGTGATGTGGTGGACCTCAGTTCTCATCTCCTTGATACTGTCTTTTAACTCCATCAGTTGACGACGGTAATCGTTGTCTTGGTCTGACCCTCGGGTAGATGCCGCCCGTACAATGTTATATTCTAGAGATCCATAGGTTAGTTTTTTGGTCACGCAATCTTTTGTCTTTTGAGGGATGGTCAGATGTGACTTGGATGGTTCCTTGATTGTTTCTATGATTGTAGTTTGTCTTGCTCGGCGCATAATTCGCTAACTTGTGCGGTGGTTTCTCTTAGAAATTAATGCTGAGCATCGATCTTTGCCAAAGCATTGCATAGATGGAGTCGGCTTCAATTTGTTTCTCGGTATCGTTGGTCGGCAGATCAACCTCAACTTCCTTGTGACGTTGATCAATCTTAGATCTTTGGTTTGATCGTTGTCTTCCTGATCGCTGGATTCCTGATCGCTGTCGTTGTGATCGCTATGATCACCGACTTCGACGTCGACCATGTCTGTCCTTTTTGGATATGTGTTGTCGGTCATCTTTGAGCACGGTGTTTTATGAAGACTTTGAAGAAATCCCCACATACATCGTCAATTTGTAAGATCTCGATTCTGCATATCTATAGATAGAAAGAACCTTAGGTGATCAATTAGGGATTCTAGAAAGTTTGTGTAATTAGTTCGGCGGATGACAACGAAGTTAGGTTTTTCACTAGGTTTTCGAAAGGGAAACGAGCAGCGAAATAACGAAATTATGTCGTCAAAGAGCCTTTCAAGAATTGAATTCTCAAAAGCTCTCCAAAGACTCAAGTTTTTCTTGTAAAAAGTGTATATTATTGATTGTGTGTTGAAGGGCGAGCATGAAAGCTCTTAAATAGGTTACAAAGTCGGCGTACAAAAAAATAAACTTCATAAAAGATAAAATATAATATTCTTTATGATTGGTGAGAATCTCTTGAGCGAATCTTCCTGTTCGGCGTGTGATCTACTCGCGTCGTTATTTGTTTGCCGTCATCATCACCTATCATGTCAACTTGATTTAACACTTTCTATACTAAGTCGACATAAATCTCTTGGTGTAGTTTTGGGTGTATTGACCGCATCTTTTGGTGTAACAGGTTATCCTTTACCTTCAGATCAAATTGGCTGTTTGACAGTCAAAATTGTAACATGTGTACTTAACGCTATTCCGGTAATAGAATCGCCCTTTTGTAGAATTGTTACTTTATACAAGGATGCTAAACTCATGTCCAAAACTGATAAAAGTGTTTATATATTATCCAATTTCTAGAAATCATTGTAAAGATAATAAGGATTTATTTTTTAACTTCTCATAAAATCATGATTTCATAAAAGTATTTTACATCCCAAAGAATGAAAACTCAAATTTGAAGAAAAAAACTAGTTTTGTTTTACCGGCCGCCAAATAAATTCTGCGCTTTTTTAAAAATACTGGTGAAACTATTCAACCTTTGAAACTCCGCTGTGGTTGGAGTAGCATCGGAGTTGACTTCACTTGGGCAATCATCATCATCTTCTGTATAAGAACTTCTTTTCTCCATCATTGAAGTTGCCTCCCAAGATGTGTTCTCAGCTTCTTCAGGCTCATAAACCAAAGAGAAGCCACACTTCACCACTTCGCATTCGGCAACCGCACTTGTACCATTTGTCACTTCAAATCTAATAGAAACTTCATTAGCTGGTGAAAACTGTTGACGTTTCTTGATATTGAACCAAGTGGTGTAGCCAATGAAGACATGGTCCGACTCAACCGTATGAGGCTCACCGCCTTGTTCGGACCAACCACCAACAATGAAAGTCTCCGGGATCAATGAACCATTACTGTATTCACAGGTGCATTTCACCTGGAGACTGTTTCTTTGGTCTTTGTACTTCTTAAACGAGACTACAACAGATAGGGCTATCCCAATGAGTCTACCTTCATTCCAACCATTAGGAAGCTCCAGCTTTAAGACTGATCCCAATGCTTGGTGGTTGAACCATGCAGGTATGTCACTTCCAGGAAAGCAAGTACTGATCAAGGATTTGAAAACAAAATCCTGCAAATCAAAGTAAATCATAAGATGTGGATGGATGTTTGAGGATACATAATAAAGAAACTGAGAAAAACCTGATTGTATCGATCATCAGACATCAACTCGCTTTTCTTCTGGACATAAGATATGATAGAATTCTTTGAGACTTGTTCCAGTTCATGACAGTTGGTTAAAATGAAGGTGGTATGAACCTGCTCGGTCATCAGCAGAAGGGCTAGTGGAGTGGCGACTGTTCTTAGCGAAGTACAGCCATGTGCATTTAAGCACTGAAGATTCGGTGGAAGTCTCGGAAGAGAAGTGAGATTACTACAATACTTCAACTCGAGCCACTTCAGATGGAACATCTGACCCATGTCATATTGTAGGCTGCAGATTTTATCATTCCTGCTTAAGCATAGACGCCTCAGAGAGGATAAGTCGATAATACTGCTTGGCATCTCTGTTATTGATGTTCCATCAAGCAGTAAAACCCGCAAATTTTCTATGATCTCCTTAACATCGGGGAAAGTCTCAAGCTTTGAGCAACGAGAAAGTTTGAGTTCTTGAAGAGATTTCAGCTTCCCAAGAGATTCAGGAAGAGTCTCCAGATTTTTGCAGTCTTTTAAATTTAAGAAGTTAAGTCTGTGGAGATCACCAATGGCTGGAGGAAGTTCATCTATTGCAGTGCCGTTTAAGTACAGAGTTTCAAGACTTTCTGAAATCACCTCAAATGTCCTAAGATTTGAGCAGCCGCTGAGAATGAGAGTCTTCAGGGAATCCATAGTGATTTTTGGCAGAGTCAAGAGACTTGTGCATCCTCTTAGGTTCAGTAAAACGAGATTCTTCATCTTTTGCATCTCCTCCGCTGGTAACTCTTTCAAACTTGTGCAGCCTTGGAGATTTAATGTTAAAAGATTTGGCGCATCTGATAGACTTGAAATGGAAGTTAACTCACTTGAGTAACTTAGATCGACCCACTTCAGTTTTGGTGCATCCTGTGAAGACAAAGCAGAATTCTATACCATTAGTTAAATTAAAAATATGCAAAGGCTAATGTGGTGTACGACTAACTGGAGAGATAGAAACCTTAGCACAGTTCCACAAACGGGTAATCTTGCTGTAAGGCAACCTAAGATGGACAAGCTTTTTCGGTTCAAAGTCTGACGGAAGTTCCTTCCTTGGGAATTTCATCCAGTCGAGATACCGGACGATGTTATCTTTTGGGAACTCAATTCCGTCAGGTAAGTTTAACTTGCAACCAGCTTCAGAGTGCGTAGGACATAGAGAATAGTAAACTTTCAGGTACCTTAGACTACTCATACCGACAAAAGCTTGGTTGTCTAAGGGCTTCTCCTCCATGTAAGACATGTCTAAGATAATACCTCTAACCTCGTCTTTTCCCTGTTGATCAAGTAATTAATAGAAGTCATTGTAAGTACATAAGAAACTCTTTCAATGAATAAGGACTAAAACTTTAACCTATCTTACCTCTCTGTTTTTCAGCGCATCAATATTAGACCCTGCAAAATCAGATGGAAATAGCCAATATTTTCGTCCACTTAGTTCTTTGGCCATTGTAGATAGTAGATCATTCATCTCAACTCGGCCATCAGATACGACAATCAAGAACTTGTCAACAAGCTCTCTAATTTCCTTCCCAGCTTCGGCAGATTCAGGGTCAGAAGAATCAAGTAAGCTTCTTACGTAGTTCTCATCTTGTGATCTAAAGAAATTGGCTATATCAAGAAACGCATCTTTCTGCTGCTCGTTTAGTCCATCGAAACAGGTCCTCAACACCTTTCCGATCTCCTCATTGGAAACTTGTGTGAGTGTTCTACGTCTTGCTTCCCAGTGATCCTCGTCTTTCCCACGAAGCTCCTCACCGAATGCCTTGAGAGCTAATGGGTTGCCTCCTGTAAAAGCTACAAACTTTCTTGACAGCTCCATGAAATTTCCCTCAAGAGTAGTGCAGATTTGAGCCCCGAAGAGCTCTAAACACTCTCTCTCATTCATTCCAGGGACCTCGTACAGATCACAGACTAATCCCTCGGTCAATGACTTGTCCCGTGTCGTGATAACGATCCTGCTCCCCTTCTGAATCCAATCGCAGTTCCCCATAAGCGGCTCGAGCTGTTTCTTGTCACTCACGTTATCGAAAACAACCACCACTTTCTTCTCGATTAGAAGATTATTCCAATCGTCAAGTGAATTCCCATCGGCGAATCTTAAATTGGGATAATCTTTCTTCAATAAACCTTCTACAAGTGTCTTCTGCAACCAATCCGATTCCTGCTCCTTCCCGAACTTAATGGACAGGTCACGAACGATCTTCGTCTTAAGCTTGACGAAGAGCTCGTCGGCGATATAGGTTTTTCCGATTCCTGCCATCCCGACGAGTCCAAGAATACGAGTTTCGTCGTCGTTGCAGTCCACATCCAACTTTTCTTCCAATTGCTTTAGGCGTTGTTGTCCTGGTTCAGCACTGCTTGATGCTCTGGTATGAAATGTTGGGGGTTTAGGGGTTTCTTCTACCCCTACCTCCTGTGATTTAGGTTTGTTTTTACTTTGCAACCAAATTACGGTTAGGGCATCCTGAACTTTTCTGACGATCTTAGCCACGAAAGCCTCCTGCTCGCTGTTAAACAAAAATACAATGAGTTAATTTAGGACGAAAGCCTTCTCCTCCTGTCCATTTTGGGACGGCCTATACGGCTATACCCATCCTACATTTTGTTTTTCGTTCTATTTTTTATTTTGTTTAAATAATAATTTGTCGAATTTTTTTTTTATTAAAAATACAAACGGACAAGAAAGTACGGAAAGAGAATGGATATGAGATAGTGTCCAAACTTTTTAAAAATTAAATATAAAAAGTAAAAAATATTAAAAAAATATTCAAAAATTTACAAATGTTTTTCAAAATTCTTCGAGCTACCTAAAATAATATTTTTTACCCAAATTATGTAAGAGTTAAAAAATGATTTTAGCTACGGAGATTCCATGAATTCATTATCTGAAATTTTACATTACTTCTTAAAAAAATTGGATAATTTTTTTTTCAATGCCTAAATTATCCGTGCTATAGTTCATGACTAACAATTTTTTTTTGTTTTGGTTCCCAAAATAACCGGTCTAATTCGTAACCAAACATTTTTTAAGTAAATATATCCGCTGCGTTACTATTTCAATTAATAATGAATCTATCAATTTATAAATATATTCAATAATCATTAACCAATAAATTAATATTTATTAATACCAAAATCTTTAGTCCATAATTTAAAAAAAAAATTATTTCTAGTAATTTAATATTAATAAATTTAGAAAAGTTTATTTGTGAAAGCGACATGCACAAACTTAATACTGTAATTAATAATTTTGGTTATCACAATAGAATATCAAGGTGAAAATAATATTCATAGTCACAAGTTGATAATAAAATTGAAGACTATATAAAGATACATTTAGAAACAAAAAATATACATAAAACTCAATTATCGGGTTACTGATTTCACAAGTTTAGATGCACAACAGTAAGAGAATACTAAAAAGTAGTTATTTAAGCAATAAGTAATATCAGAGACGCTCAAAAGAAATTTAAGTTTAAATAAAAAACAATGTATTCATATTTTAATATATTATACATAATACATAATTATACATAATTATTAATTTATGATCTTATTGAAATCAACAAGTATATATATATATATATATTAAAAATTAAGAAATTATTATCTTGTCAAAATTTATTTATTGTCCCACACCAACAAAATATATCATTTATTGTATTGCTAATTTACAGGATATTTATTTAAAAAAATATTGTAATATCATTCTTTAAAAAAGAGAATTTTGCGCATAATAACACCTTTTAAAAATCGTTAGTGATTATATATTCTGGTCCAAATGAAATATCATCACATTATTCATTAAATTTTTCCCTCCGAAATGTATTATTTTCTTACTTAAGTTTATAATGTACATACACATTCACATATATAGTATCCAATTAATAATAGACATACATACACACCTATATATATATATCTTGTGAAACTTGTTTACTGTAAAATAGTATTTTGGTTTTACTATAAATGTTCTTAGAGTTTTCATACATATAAAAAATATAAACGTTGTTAGAATTTGTTGGTGTTTGTATATTAACATATTTGAGGTCATTCTTTTATAGAAGATTGAAGTAGCATATTTTTTGGGTTTCCCCTTCAATAAGCATAACTCATAAATCGATCATCTAAAATATGACCAAAAACAAGTTTATGTGTTCTAAAGTTTTGAACTATTATTTTGTATAGATATAAGTCGAACTTTTAATTCGTGAGAAACTAAGTTCATCCGAAGAGGGGTATATACATGAGCTGTATTTTTCTTTAGGATTAGTCCATGTCTCTCCATAGATATGACATACACCAAATTAAAATACAAGAAAATCAAAAACAAAAATCAAATTAAAAAATTGCTTTTTTTGTCATATGTTGATTTATTGAAAATTGGAACAATAAGTTACGATGCAATGCATGTTAAGATGGATACCCTTTCGGTTAGGATCAATAAAAACTTGTGTTCGAAAATATGTCGCCGAGATCCGCATAATCGCCGGCAAAGGTATTCTGCGGCAACCAACTACTGAGTTTTTGTACAAATCGGGATAAAAATCGGAACTTGAAGAAAATCTTATGTTTTTCTTTGATTTTAATTAGAATCGACTGTTAAATTAAAGATTTATTATATTTGGGTAAGAAATACAGGAAAAACAAATCAAAACGATGATAATTTTGAGGATAAAATGTTTCTGGTGGAAATTAAGTCAAATATATCGAGGAGGTGATATAAGTTGAAAATGAGAGCAATTATGTAATTTTATATTTCATTAAACAAAAAATCAAAAAATAAACAATACATTCCGGAGGTTGGGGCTGAAACTCGCCTTTTGCTAGGTTAGCGCACATTTATATAATATGTATAGTTATATACAGGTTAAAATATTTAAAAAAAAATTTGCTAATTTTTTTTAGTTTCCGATTCTATTTATATAAAGAAGACTTTTCTCTCTTCTCCTTATGCCACCTCATCATTCTTTAAAAATTTATATCATTTTAAATTTTTATTTAAATAGTTATATATATATTTACTTTTTTATGAAAGAAATATGAAACGTCACTTAAAAATATATAATAAAATATAAACATCTTAATATCATAAGTTTAACAAAAATTACACATCCTTTAAATAATATAATTTAAATTAACATTTCAAATAGTATAAATACATTATGTTTTATTTAAAACAATATTACATGTCAAGGCATTTTAAAATATTTCTCACGGCATTAACATCTTTAAAATAATTATTTTTAACCATTAAAACAATGTTAAATCCTAAAAACTAAATGTTTGCAAAATTATATCGAAATAAAAAACATTTGTTGGTCTAAATCATCGGTTTAAGACAAAATGAATAATAGAAAATGATTATACATATTGACTAAAAACAAACATCTAAGATTAACAGTTAATTGTTTTAAATATGCAAACGACAACCCTACCAAAATATGATATACAATCAACTAAAATAAAAATTTAATGGGCTAAACCAACAATGCATTAACCATAAAAATAGGAGTTTAAAGAACGCAATAAAAAGAAAAAAATAAGTTTCACGGTTACTACAATTATATATATAGTTTTTTTTGCCAGGTGGTTAAATAACAGACAAAATAACAAATTACCGACAATAAAAGAAATTCAAAACACAAACAAACTACACACAACAACAAAAATGGAGGAAAGTCCTCCGGTTAAGAGATATGAACAAAGGAAAAATGGAATACATAAACTTGGTGAGATTTTAAATTTGAATTTAATAGAAGAAAATGATAACACACTATAAAACAAGAGAATAACTAATTAATGAAAGAAATAACTATAGATGGTATTAAAATACCTTTGTTAATTATTTAAAGTTAACAATATTAATTCCATGTAATTATATTAAAGATCGATTTGATATAAGTAAGGATAAATATAAAAACTAAGAATTTTTTTTAAAAAGAAAAGAAAACAAAATCTGCAACAATAATGTTTGAACACAATTTGAAAATAAGATAACGAACGGGATCGGAAATGTTAGAAAAAAAACATAATGAAAATCGGAAAACAGAAAAATATGCAACAATAATCCGTGCGAAGTGCGGAAATTCCCTAGTTTGTTATAAATTGCTAAGCCCAACCCTATTAGCAGCCCTAGTATACGGTATAACGCCTAACGAATTTCCGAACAAGGATAAATACTAGTTGATTGATGTATATTCATGGTTTAAAAATTGTTCCTAGTGATGACATCAAACTTTTTTTAATGATTAGTCATAATATATTATTTTAAGCTGTTATTTGTTTTTATATCCTCAGTTTATTCTAACGCCTAATGAAATGAAAGGTTTGGGATATTGGTTATTCGATTTGATTTTGACTAGAAACCGATCAGTTCCGAATATTTTGGGTACAAAGATTCAATATCTAGTGGGTATTTATTTTTCTGTTTGGTTTCGGTTCGATTTTTATCGGTTTTTATCGGTTTTGTGTCGGTTTGGATATATAGGTTGAGGAACCGAAAAATACCCGAAAAATTCGGTTCTTATCGGTTTCGGATATTTTATACCGATATGTCAAAAAATACCCGAAATGTAAAAGAATTACCCGATATATCATAAAATACTCGAAATACAAAATAAAATTACCCGATATATCAAAAATACCTAAAATATTTTTTTTTTATCTGATGTCAAAATACCCGAAATATAAAAACAATTTATCCGATAAAATAAAATATCCAAAATCTAAGAAAATACCTGAAATGTTAAAAAATCATATACTATATATATATATATATATATATATAAATGTGTATATATATATATATATATTCAGGTAATCGGTTCCTCATATCGGTTTCCGGGTAATACCTGAAACCGAACCGATACATGCGGTTCCACAATCTCGATATCTAATGGATATTTTAGCCGGAACCGAACCGAAATTTTTGATCAGTTCCGGTTCGATTCTTCGGTTCCGGTTTTTTTGCCCAGACTTAGCCAAATCTCTCAACCTATTATAAGTGGACGTATACTCCCTAGTCCCTAAGCCGTAAGATTATTTCAGTTAACAGGATTAGTTAGTTTACTCGTAGCCTTCCTTTCATTTCTACTCTACCAAAGATGAATTACCAAAAGCTAGAACCCGGTTAATTATTACGTACCCGCTTTCGTCAAATATCAAAGCCGCTCTGCTCAGGACATCCTGCAAAGCCGCGTCCCACTTCACAATCCGGTCGTCTCGAACACCACCTGGTTCCCTCCACAGATTCAGTAGGTTAACACCGAAATCACCTACAAGCCCTTTCACGATAGATGTGTCTAGCTTGTAGAAGATGGGAATGACCAATAGATTTTTGAATCCTTCCCCTTTTGTACTACATTCCTTAATCTTCACCAGCTCATCCAAACACCATTGTGACTCCGTGTACCTGCTCGATAAAATGGCCAACGCTATCTTGGAATCCTCGATTATTTTGAAAAGGGTTATGAGTTCTTGGCCCGGAGGCATATCAGAGTCTATGAAAGCATTGATCCCGCTCCGGACCAATGCTTCATGGAGATGGGAGACGAAACTATCACGCAGCTCTTCTCCTCGGAAGTTGATGAACACTTGTGGTCCTACGTTACCCTTGGAAGTTGTCGCCATCGTGGACTTCTTTTTTTGTTACTTAGAATGTTTTTGTTTTATCGATTTGCAACATATCATATGATTGTTATTTATATCTCTAACCAATTCGAAAGACCGCGTTCTTCCTCAAGACTAAGACAATTGTACATAGTTTATTCTTAAAGCCAATTCTTACCATAACGTTAATAATTATTCTTGAAGACAAATTCTCTAACTCAAGAACCTATATAGATTACACCACTTGTCTAATTTACTTGGTTTACTTTTTTTTTTGTTCTTTTCAAGTTGAGAATTTTGTTTTTCTAATGTCCGTAGAACTGGATGTTCAGTACTTGATGAATACAAAGAAATGTCAAGCACAACTCGGCCGTCTTCAAATGTATATGTTATTAAATTGGTATGATCAATCCATATTGAATCCACACAGGGAGTTAACTAATAAAATAGGACTATTACGTCATAAATCACTACAAGAGTTCTGCAATACTCATACAATTTGCAAAATTTTATGATACAAAGATATAATAAAATTAAACCAATTAGTCACCAAAATGCCGTAATTTGCAAGGATGTTTTTACTTACATAGATTTGTATTTTACTTATGATAAATTTACAACTATTTTGTTGTAATTATGGAATCTTGTTTGTCTTAATATCTTGTGATATCTGTAGTGAGCACAATATTAATGATACATCCAACCTTGTCAGGATTTACAAAAACAAATTTTAGTAAAAACAAACTGTTCACATATTAGATACTAGTATTCGTTAGCACCAAATATTATTAAACATAATTTTGATTTTTTTTTTTAAAATTATCAATAAATTGACAACAATAATAATATTATAAAAATTCATATGAAACTATTTATAATTAAACATATATATGTTATTATTATATTCAATAAGATGTTTTATAATTTATTATAAATAAAACTAATAGTAATAAAATAAACTGTAATTATATATTTTATGTATAAAAATCAATACATAAATATCTTATTTAAAATATTTTAATTTAAGGTTACTTATATCTCTATAATAAAATTTAAAAAATCTTCATAAATATTTCATATTTATCATCTCTTATTTTTTTTTTATCTAAGGTTATATATATTTCCATAATAAAATTAAAAACACAATAAAATTACCAATATAAATTAAGGTTAAGTTAGTAATTAGTCTAATTTTATTAATGGTAAATTAGTAATCGACCATTTTGAGAGTCAATATAAGGCCAAAAACAATTTCCATTTAATATAAAATTAGTATGATTCGCTCGCACCATGTGCAAGCACAAATATTATGAAATATAAATTTGTTAATTTTTTTATCAAATTAATTTAACAACAATGATAATATTATAAAAATCTAGATGAGACTATTTATCATTAAACATACATACATTATTATGTTTAATAAGATATTTTATAATATATTATAAATAAAACTAATAGTAATAAAATAAAATTTAATTATATATTTTATATATAAAATCAATACATAAATATCTTATTTTTTATCATTTATATATATAAATTCGAAATTTATAGAATAATTACAATTAAACATACATACATTATTATATTAAATAAGATATTTAATTAAATTAATACTAATAAAATAAATTGTAATTATATATTTTGTGTATAAAAATAAATATATAAATATCTTATTTAAAACATTTTATCAATTTTATATATAAATTTAAAATTTATAGAAATAATATGAATTTACTATATAAAATCAAAAAAAAAATTATTAATGTTTAAAAATATTCATAAATATTTTCATATTTATTATTTTATTTATTAAAAGTTATATATATCTTTAAAATAAAATTAAAAATATTCATCTCATCTTACTTTTTTCATTTTTATTCAAGGTTATGTATATCTCTAAAATGAAATTTTAAAAACCTTCATAAATATTTCATATTTATCGTCTCATTTTTTATCTAAGTTTATATATATATCTACATAATTAAATTAAAAAGCATACCAAAATTACCAATATAAATTAAGGTTAACAGTATAATTAACCTAATTTTATTAATGACAAATTAGTAATCAACTATTTTGAAAGTGAATATAAGGTTTACCATTGTTGTCAAAAAAAAAAAAAAGTGAATATAAGGTCAAAAGCACTTCCCATATTCCTTCTGCTATACGTTGATGATATGCTTATTGCTGCGAGCGATATGAATGATATTGTTGAGTTGAAAGGACTACTGGGAAAGGAGTTTGAAATGAAGGATCTTGGTGCTGCAAAGAAGATCCTTGGAATGGAGATTCGCAGAGAGAGGAGCTTTAAGAGGTTATGGCTTTCTCAAAAGAGCTACATAGAGAAGGTGGTAGAACGCTTTGACATGTCAAAAGCAAGGACAATTTCTACACCTTTGGCGAATCACTTCAATCTCTCAGCGAAGCAGTGTCCTAAGTCCGTTGAGGACATTAAAGATATGACACAAGTTCCTTATGCAAGTGCGGTTGGTTGCCTAATGTATGCTATGGTTTGCACTAGGCCTGATTTAGCTCAAGCAGTTAGTCAAGTTAGTAAATACATGTCGAATCCTGGAAGAGATCATTGGGAAGCAGTGAAATAGATACTCAGGTATTTGAAGGGTTCTGCTAACTGTGGGATTATGTTTGGCGGCCAGAAGAGTGCATCAGTTGTGGGGTTTGTTGATTCAGATTACGGTGGTGATCTAGACAATAGGAGGTCCACTACGAGATATGTGTTTACACTATCAGGAGGACCTATTTGCTGGAGATCCGTGTTACAGTCTATTGTAGCCATGTCAACCACGGAAGCTGAGTATATGGCAATGGGTGAGGCAGCTAAGGAAGCACTTTGGGTGCGAGGACTTGTGGCAGAGTTGGGTGTTGAGCAAGGTGGAGTTCAGCTACACTGTGATAGTCAGAGTGCGCTGTATCTGGCAAAGAATCAAGTGTATCATGCAAGGACGAAGCACATTGCTATAAGGTTTCATATAATCAGGGAGTTATCAGCTTCTGGAGAAATCTTATTGCAGAAGGTGTCTACGTTGGAGAATGCAGCTGACATGTTGACCAAGCCGGTTCCTACGGGGAAGTTCAGACATTGTCTTGAGCTACTCCAGATCTTCCGGTGCTAGAGGAAGATGGTGACCCCTCAGATGTTAGGAAAGTTAGTAGGTGACATTGTTGAGATTTTTCGTCAAGGTGGAGTTTGTTATTCTAAGGTGACTTAAATCTCAAGGTACTGCAAAGGGGCCTTTCTTGAGTGAGCAAAGGGTTTTTAGTTTCCCCTTGTATCGAGAGAATGAAAAGATCTCGTTAGAGTTTTCTATTGTTTATTGTATCGGGTTTTGGGGCAGTATATAAAGGGGTCCAAGGGTTTGTAAATATTAACACACGAAATATAGAAACCCTAAAAAAGGGTATTTGCCTCAATATTGTTTTTCTCTAAGTATTTCACATAAACGTTCTATCTTCTAGGGTTCATTCGAGTTTTTACAACAGGAACGTTCGAGGCTTCAACAAAAACTCAAAACATGAAGTAATACGTTCCTCGTTACAAGGAAGCACAAATAAATTTGGTGGTTTGTTGGAGACTAGGGTCAAAGAAAGCAAATCACTAAAAATTCAAAGAAAGGTATTTCAAGACTGGTCGGTGATGTCAAATTACGAAAATGATGATATAGGCCGTATCTGGGTTGTTTAGAGGCAGGGTGTGCGTGTGACACCGGTATTCAAAAGCAGCCAAGTTATAACCTGTTTAGTGCTCTTAGATGGTGCAGGGAAGGAGTTCTTTTGCAGCATCGTCTATGCTTCCAATATTGATGAAGGACGGAAAGTTTTATAGTCTGATATCAACGACCATCACAATAGTACATTATTTCGAAATAAGCCATGACTTGTCTGCGGAGATTTTAATGAAATCTTAGAAGGAACAAAGCACTCTAACTATGAAAATTCTCTTGCACTCTCGCAAGGTATGATATATTTTCAGAAAGTTACGAGACAATGCTCGCTTCTGGATTTAGGATATCATGGACCTTTATTCACAAGGTGCAACATCTGCTTATCATCTTCCAAAAGCGTGTATAAACGGGATCAAAAAACTTTGTGCTTCATTCTTGTGGTCTGGTCCTGAGATAAACCCACACAAGGCAAAAATTTATTGGGGAGAAGTATGCAAGCCAAAAAAAGGAGGGTGGTCTAAACATAAAATTCGTCATGAAGCTAATAAGGTGAGATGTCTCAAACTTTTATGGAGAAGAATATCATCGCAACAATATGTGTGGGTATGCTGGGTGAAACAAGTTAATATTCGCAAGGAAAACATATGGACAATGAAGAATAATTCAACAATGATATCTTGGATTTGACACAAAATAATCAAATACAGAGATCTGGCAAAATGATTTCACAAAGTTGGAACTTGTAGAGGCAGTGGAGTGTCGTTTTTTCATGATCTCTGGTCACCGATAGGCAGACTGTTGGACATTACATGTACTCGTAGTTGCATCGACTTGGGCATCCAAACAAACTCAACAATGGATATGGTTCTTCAAGTCAGAAGGAGAAGACGCCACATGAACCCACTTTTAAACAGCATCGAGGATGCAATCTATAACGTCAATGTGTTTCAAGATCCTACGCGTGAGGATATCCATCCGTGGAGGAGGCAAGAAAACAGTCAAGGAGAATGATTCAGTACAAAAAAGCACATGGGACCAAATTTGAGCAAGAAACCCGACATAAGCATGGTACAATGGAGTTTTGTTCGCAAACGCTACTTCAAAATACTCTTTACTCGTCTGGCTCTCGACAAAAAACATGTTGTCCACCTGCAACATAACAAAACAATGGATGACATGTCAAAATGCAACATGCGTTTTATGAAAAGTCTCAGAAGAAAGTCGCTCCCACCTGTTTTTTGAATGCGAATACTCCTCTGATATTTGGCACAGTCTGGTTTTTTTGTATTATGGGCAAAGACTACAAACCTTCATCGAATCAAACTATTGGATACACCCATAATGGCAACCTCCGAGGTACTACTATGTTCCTCTACATGTATTCATTTCAGATCACCATCTACCACATACAGAGGGAACAAAATCAACGAAGACAAGACGAGCCTCCAAAACCTGATTGTGTTCTTGCCAAATATTATCGATAAGAAAGTCCGCAACCGGGTTTCTTCCTTACGCAAAAGAGGGAATGTATGCTTAACAGATGGTCTTCAAGTTTGGTTCGATACCATAACCAACTAATGAGGAAGGAAGAGCTTTGGAAAATTGAAAATTTCAGTTCTAAAGATCTATTTCTTTGATCATCGATAATGTCATTGTGGCTCATGAACATGTACATGGTCTACGAACCAGAGACAAGGTACCATGCACGTTCATGGCAATCGAAACCGGCATGTCTAAAGCATATGATTGAGTTGAATGGTGTTTCTTCGAAAATCTTATGGAAAAGATGAACTTCGACAGGGTATGGATATGGTGGATAATGTCATGCGTAAAATCGGTTTTCTACTCGGTTTTGCTCAATGGAAGATCACTTGGTTTCATCAAACCTGAGCGTGGAATCCGACAAGGTGACCCGTTGTCTCCTTTCTTGTTCATTCTCTGTGAGGAGGCATTGGTAGATTCGCTCAACAATGCATAACAGAAAGTTCAGCTCCATGGAATAAAGTTGACTGCTTCAGCTTCCTCGGTCCATCACTTGATCTTCGCTGACGATAGCTTGTTGATGTGTCGAGCCAATGTTGAAGAGAGAAAGGTGCTGATGGAATCTATAAGGCAGTACGGTGAAGCATCTGGATAAGTTATTAATTTCCAGAAATCCTCAATCATATTTGGATCGAAGATAAAATCTCACACAAAGATGGAGGTTAATCGCGTTCTGAATATTGAAAAAGAGAGAGGTGATGACACTTACCTTGGCCTCCCGGAGTATTTCAAAGGATCAAAACGTGAACCCCTGAACTTCATCCGTGAGAAGCTCTAAGGGCGTCTGAAAGGTTGGTTCAATAAAGCTCTCTCTCAAGGAGGTAAAAGAAATTCTGCTCAAGTCCCTTTGCCTAGCTATTCCGATATATGCTATCTCAGTGTTTAAACTTCCCAAGGTTTATGTGACAAATTGACCAGTGCAATGGTTGAATTTTGGTGGAGCAACGACAGTAACCCAAAGAGAATTCCATGGATAGCATGGAAAAACTGTGCAAAAGCAAATACCAAGGAGGGTTAGGCTTTCATGAGATTAGTAGATTCAACAAGCTCTATTGGGAAAGCAATCTTGGAGGATTTGGAATACTCCTAACTCATTGGTCTAAAAAATACTCAACGCCCTGTACTTCCCGAATGGATCTTTCTTGGAATGTGGAGTTGGATCAAGGCCCTCGTACGCGTGGAGAAGCATCTTACATGGAAGAGATCTTCTGAAACAGGGCCTTACACGCTCCATTGGTAACGGTCTGGACAAAAATGTGTGGAGTTGTAACTGGATCATTGATCAACTCCCTCGTCCTCCAATGTACCGTGATAGCTGCATCATTGACCTCACACTCACTGTGGCGGATCTGATCATACCGCACATAACCTTTGGGACGTCCAGATAGTATACCCGACCTTTGACAAAGCAGATGCCGACCGTATCGTCAAGCTATGCCCGTCTGTTCATACTCTGGACAAAGATGTTTGGGGTTTCTCTAAGTCAAAGGAGTATTATACTAAAAGTGGTTACCTTCTTCTAGAGACCATTGCGGATATGGCTTCCCCTGCTCAGAGAATACTCCCACCGATTGAGAAGCAAGTATGGAGTTCAATCTGGAAAATATAAGCACCACCAAAAGTAAAACACTTCTTTTGGAAAGTGTTATCGGGTGCACTTGCTGTTAAAGAAAGACTACAACCAAGAGGCATCCAAGTAGACACCTCATGTCCAGTATGTGGTTACTCTTCTAAAGGTACCAATCATCTATTGTTTCACTGTAAATTTGACAAAGAGGTGTGGTCACAAGCACACATTGTGCTATCGGTTAAAAGAATTTCAAGGAATTTTATTTTCCTTAACATCCATATGCTGCTCTCATGTATGAAAAAGCAACACCAAGGTAATGTGAACACGAAATCCATCACATGACTTCTGTGGCATATCTGGAAAGCACGAAATGCACTGCTGTCGTGATCACTATGGCAGTTGAGGAAACAGATGAATGGATAGCAGTGAACAAGTCATACAAGACCAAACCACCGCACCAACAGCCTGCAGTACGCCACAACACATGGTAGAAATCGCCTTCAGGTCTATTGAAATGTAACATTTGTGCGTCTTGGATCAATGGATATAAAAGTTATGGTGCGTCCTGGATACTTCAAAATGATGCTGGTATTGTGGTAACGCACAGTAGAAGAGCATTCTCCAACATCTCATCTATGACTGAATGGGAACTTCTGGTTGTTCTATGGGCAGTGGATAACATTGCCACAATGAGATACAACAAGGTAATATTTGAATCCGACCTCATAGAAGCCCGGCATACCCTCATGTACCCTCAACTCTCGCCGCATCATCATACTGTTCTCACAACTATTGAGAACTGCCTCCGGAAAATTCACATTTGGAGCTTGGACTATGCTACTCCTGATCGCAACTCAGTAACTACTAGAATCGCATTGAGTGACACGACAAAAGATTTCTTCAACCAATCCTACATAGCTAAAGGAGGTCCCCGATGGTTAAAGCCTTTGATTGATGAAGTAGCGAGAACAAATTCTGAGCCTCGCGGGTGAGACGGACAACTCTCCTTATACTCTGCAACTAGTGGCGGATCCAGAAATAATTTTAATCAGGGGCACAACTTTATTAATTTAATAATAAAACTTATTTATTAAAAATATTTTTGTTTGATATTTACATAATTTATTTTAAAAGTAAATATGTTACATTATTAGTTTTATTACTAATTTTCTTCTTATACTCTATTTGATTTTTAAATGGGATAGTATAGTATTGTTTATCACTCTACAGTAATTCATTAATATATTTTAAGTAAAAGTATAATCTATAAAACAGTGTGAAATGTATAATTAAACATTAGTTATCAAATACATGAAAATATGATAAAATTAGCAAGAGAATATAAATAATATATTCTAAGTATATCAAAAAGTAAGTTCAATTTAAAAGAACTGAACGATAAATGTAAAGAAAATTAAATGAAATCTGACTAACTAACAATAAAAATGGAATTAGATCTAGTTTTGAAAAGGTAATGTCTAGTTCTGTAATAAAACAGTAGCGTCTAGTGACATTTCTTTTTTTTAAAAGGCGTATAATAACATATATAAGTAACGTTTATAGAAATATACACATTTTTTTTTTGACAAAGGGTTTTCATTAATAATTGAATAATTTTACACAAACAAGCACTAGAAAGCAGGAGGAGAGGATCATTACAACGATAACGCCATAAGAGGACCATAACAATAACAGAGAAACATAACAGAGAAGAGAACCGAGAAGAGAAACAGAGAAACATAACCAAGAAGAAACAAAGAAACTTAGGGAGGATCGAACCAGATAGAGGACAAGTCTGGGCCAAATTTAGAACCGAGAGACACCAAAGCCATACTCTTGTATCGCAAGGCAGATAGAATTCGGTCAACAACTTTTGAAGGAGGAAAACTTAGGCCATCATGAAAACGAGTGTTTCTTTCTTGCCACAGACCATAAATGGTCGCCTGCCATCCCTGAAGAAGAGCAAGCTTCCTGCACCTATCCATCTGGATGGCCTCAAGCCACTCCAAGACGTCCCTCCAAGCCACCGGAGGAGCCGTTCCTAAGTGCAAAGGCCGAACGAGCGAGAGCCAGACCTGACGAGAGAAAGGACAGATGAAAAATAAATGGTCTCTTGATTCATAATCAGAACCACAAAGAAGACAAGTTGATTCAACATCATAACCCCATCTAAGCATCCTATCAAGCGTTGGGTTCCTATTGAGAATAAATAACCACGTAGTAGCAGCATTGCGAGGAATATGATCCCTATGCCACACTAGAGAGGACCAGACAGGCTTCGGCTTAGAAGGCCTGATCGCGTTCCAAACAAGCTTCGAGACGAAGCGGGATTTCTTCATTCCGTTGATGGACCAGGTTACCGTATCTGCACAAGGAACAAAGGTTAGAGTAGTCATGAAAATTTGAAGAAGGGTTTGGTTTTCAGATCTTGCCGCAGGAATAACCCAACAATTGTTTTGCCAAAGGTCGGAAACCGTGGCCATCAAAGGAATGCCCAGCCGGGATGGGCCATCTGAACCCAGGAAATGGTACAACACCCCATAAGGCGTCCAAGGATCCCACCAAAAAAAAGGTATCATCACCATTATGAACCTGAATTTGTAAAAACTTGAGCGCTTTGGGGCGGAGTTTAAGGATCTGTCTAAACATCCAAGAGTACTTGTAGTTATGGACATTTAGAGCCCAAAATGAAGAGGAGGAAAGGTATTTGCCTCTGATCCAAGCCACCCAAATGGAGCCAGCACGGAAAAACAACATCCAGATGAGCTTTAGCGTGCAAGTCTCACTCCAAGACGTCAAATCCTTTAGACCCAGACCTCCTTCTGACTTTGGATAGGAGATGTCGACCCATGAAACTTTCGCACCAGTGGAAATGCCAATCGAGCCATGCCACAGGAAGGAACTGCATAAACTATTAATACTCTTCATTACCCTCTTAGGGATAAAGAAAGCACTCAGCCAAAACCCAATAATGCCCGCGATCACTGACGAGATAAGCGTCAGCCTTCCTGCCATCGTTAAAGCTCGAGAAATCCAAGCACCGAGCTTCTTTTTGATTTGGACTAGCAAAGGATCACAATCCTTTGTTGAAAGTCTTTTAGAAGATAAAGGGAGCCCCAAATATCTAATAGGAAGCTCAGCGCTCTTCAGATTATAAACACTTAGGATACAAGTTAAAACAGCCTCATCAACAGCCGAAGCAAAAAGAGAGGTTTTTTCCAGATTTACCGCCAAACCAGACATCATTTCAAAATCCTTTAAGACTTGTAGGACCCCCTTGAGTGAAGCTTCGTCCCCTCTGAGAAAGATTAGGAGATCATCAGCGAAACATAGGTGAGTAAGTCCCATGTCTTCACAGTCTTGATGGTAACCAAATTTTTCCTCAGCGGCTGCTTTATTAAGCATTAGAGAGAGAACATTCATCATCATTACAAAGAGAATAGGGGACATAGGGTCGCCTTGTCTCAGACCCGTTTTCCCTTTGAAGTAACCCGAGGTAACTCCATTGATACATAGAGAGAAAGACGGAGAACAGACACAGGCCTTAACCCAATCGCAGAACATAGGATGGATATTGTAGGCTTGAAGGCAGCTCAAAACAAAATCCCATCTGACAGAGTCGAAGGCTTTTGCGATATCTACTTTGAGAGTGATCTTAGCCGGTCCTGAGTGACGATGATACCCCAAAAGCACCTCCGAAGCGAGAAGAACATTCTCCAGCAAGAGCCTGTCCTTAACAAAGGCCGTTTGATTAGGTAAAATCAATGAAGGTAAGAGTACTTTTAACCTGTTCGTGAGAAGCCTTGTGATCAGCTTATACTGAGTGTTCAGACAAGCAATTGGCCTAAACTCGCGAATAGAATCAGCCCCCGGACGCTTGGGTAAGAGAATCAGAGAAGTAGAATTTAGTGAAGTTGGCATGAACCTGTGCACAAAGAAACTTTGGACAGAAGCAATGAATTCCTCCCCAAGGATAGGCCAAGCGGCTTTGAAGAATTCAGCTGGGAACCCATCTGGACTCGGAGTTCGATTGGACGACATTTTAAAAAGACATTTTGTGATCAGATCAGGCGAGAAAGCAAGGGAGAGCATATCATTTTGAAGACTTGAGCACTTGGTAGAGATAATGGAATCCAAAAACTCTGGCAGATCAGGATAAAAAGAACCCCTCACAGTACACAAAATCTCTTGAAAATGACTTATGGCAATCTGGTGCACCTCTTCTAAGGACGTGGATTTGGATCCATCCGACTTTATCAAGTGTTTGAGAGAGTTGCCAGCATTTCTGGCTATAGTAACCCGATGGTAAAAGGGGGTATTCATATCGCCTTCACCAGCCCACTTGATGCGAGAACGCTGCCTGAAGAAGGATTCCTCAGCGGACTTTAAGGCTGACCAAACCCGCATGGCCTCGCACTCGTAATGCAAGTTAGAAGAGGATGGGTTATTTAGAGCAGTCAACTGGGCGCTATGGAGAATATCAGTAGCTTCCAACACACGTTTCTCAATATAGCTGAAGTTATCTTTGTAGAGTGTTTTCATATGACGCTTGATATTTTTCAACTTGAAAGCAAAGTCTTTAAGGTTCATCGCTAAAACGGGATTTTCGTCCCAGCCTTCTCGAACCCGGTCACTGAAAGAAGGATGCTTAGTCAGAAGAGTGTAAAACCGAAAGGATCTTGTACCAAACCGCGGCTTATCAGAGCTAAATTTTATGGAGCAAGGCGTGTGGTCAGAGAAATCTGGCGCTTCAAACAAACAGTAACTTGTAGGAAACTTCATCAACCAAGCACCATTTACTAGACAGCGATCCAATTTCTTGCCAACTGGGTCAGCGGGCCGCTTATTTGTCCAAGTGAATCTAGGGCCGGTGGAGGGCAAATCAAAAATACCAAGTTCCCTTAAACAGTCCCCAAACAAGCGCATTCCTTTTGTGGTTCGAATGATGCTTGTGTTAGAGGTTTCCGAGGGATGGAGAGTTTCATTGAAATCTCCATTGATGAGCCAAGGTCGATTAAGTAAGTCAAAGGAAGCTGCTGTGTCACGTAAAGAAATCCAGAGATCCCTCCTAAGAGCTTCATCATTAGATGCATAAATAGCAGAGTAAACAAAGGAAGTACCGTTCTCCAAAGTGATTTCGCAAGTTATGGACTGAAGATCCGAAAAAAGAACTCTAATAGTGGTCGGAGGTTTGTAAATGATCCAGATCTTCCCTAAATCAGAATGGGCATAATTATCCAGAAGACTCCATTCTGATCCAATAGACAAAAGAATATGATGCTTGCTAGCTTCCCGCACATGCGTTTCTAATAACGCTCCAAAAGTGACATAACTTTTAGAGAGCCAAGCAGACAATGGACTATGCTTTGATGGTTCGTTTAATCCTCGCACGTTCCAAAAGAATGTGTCCGACATAAAATTTTAGTTGGAGTTAGTATCAATCTTCCACTCAATGGGAAGTATACCATTCTGAAGAGTAGATGATTTTTCCTGTGTTTTCCGCTTTTTCTGATTACCATTGTAGACCTGAGAAGACAATGGACTAGCTGGAACATGTATCTTTGAGAGATCCTTCGGTTGAGGATCAACCGATATGTTCTCCGATTGCAAAGCCTCAAAGGAGTTGGACACATGGACAATGGTAGTAGAGGGTATGACTAAGGCAGAGGACGCCTGAGACTGTCCTTGGGAGAAAGCATGGCCTTTACCTTTATCCGCAGCAGAGATTTTACGTCGAGGAATTTCGCCCTTTATGGCAGTAGAAGGAGAAACTGTCTTACCCGAAACAACCATCCCTTTATCCGTGTTTGAAGCATAAATCGTTGAGGAAGTATTAAATTTGTCCTGTGAAGGAATATCATCAGCTTTGGAGGTGCTTGTAGTTGTCTGTTTGGCTGGTTTCTTGCTTGAACGAGCAGGTTTCCACTCCTTTTTCCCATTGGCCGCCTGATCCTTAGGCACTGTTTTTTCCGTATTAGTTACAGGAGGAGCAGATGGACAGAGGTTTATCTTGTGCCCAATCTCATTGCAATAAGAGCACAACGGAGGTAGCCATGGATACGCAACCCGCAGAAGCAGAACATTTCCATCATCGCATTCAATTTCAACCTCAGATGGTAAGGGCTTGGTGAGATTAACGATGACCTTTACCTCGGCAGAAGTAATACTTTTGAAAGGTTTAGAATCCACAACTCTACCTAAAGGACGGAAGATGCAGCTTAGACCCTCTGGGGTAATCAGATCGAACGGAATCCCTGTAATCGTAGCCCAGACCGGAGCCATTTCAAGAGACGAAGGATTGGTGCTGAATTCACTTTTCCATTCAGTCACAAAGAAAGGTGAGTCCCCTACTCTCCACAGCTCGTGTTGAAGAACCCTCTTACGGAGAGCCGGAGAAGGAATATAGAACAAGAAGGCATTCTTAGTTAAGTGGTGGATCGTTACACGCCGATCTTTACCCCAAAGATAATTGAGAACTCCCCAAATTTTGCCGTAGGACGGAGCTTTACCATAGAAGATACCGACTATGTAATCGCTGTGTAATTTGGCACCTCTCTCGAAGGTCGCATTTGATATCTTAACTCTAGGCCTCCCATCCGCAGAAACGGACATTGGAGCCTTGGACTCAGGAAACTTAGAAGCAGAGTTTAGATTTCTAGCCCAGTTGAAAGCAGGGGGTACCGGGAGTTTAGGTGATGGATTAATCTTACCGGTGGCGGAAGCAGGCTGGTCTATCCCGTTTTCCAGGGGATTTTGCAGAAGAGAAGCCGGGATAGAACCCTCAGTCTCAGACCTCGATTGATCAGTCATTACCGTATCCAGAGAGTCAATAATATTGTAAGCGATCGGGTTAGGAGGAGGAGGAGAGCTGGGAATCAGAGGACTCGAAGGTTCAGGAAGACGATGAGTAGCAGGGGGACATGGGAGTAAACCCACAGCTTGGAAGACAGAGGCATGAACAGAAGAGCCGCCATCAGACGGTGGATCCGGAGGAAAGGGCGGAGCCGATGGCACCGGAGGAGCCACCTGACGAGACATCGACGACGTCAACGGCTAGAAAACAGATCTAGGAAATCGCACTTTTTCAGAGAGAATAATCGCAAAAATTTGAATCAATCTAAACCAAAGTTTTTAATGTACTAAAAAAGGGGCACTGCAGGGATCGAACGCGGATCGACCAGGGGCACAAGAGAGTATTACCCGCAGAGCTAATAAAATTTATTCGTAACTGATGAAGATAAAAACATATTCAACAATTAATCGGGGGCACATGCTATTAAGTTCTATGGACTTCCAACTTAAAACCAATTGGTGATAAGTGGAGTGGCGCATATCCTTTATATATTAAGTAAGATCCCTTCCAACTACCGATGTGAGACATTATGTCCTAATACGCCTCCTCGAGATAATGGTTCTTTGACCATTAATCTCGGAATGCTCGGGCTTGGATCGACGGCACCAATTTGGGCCTGTTTGTCGATGGATGGACCAACTTTGGGTCGGATCGGGTTGGACTGCACGGATCGGGCTCTGATACCATATTAAGTTCTATGGGCTTCCAACCTAAAACCAATTGGTGATAAGTGTAGTGGCCCATATCCCTTATATATTAAGTGAGATCCCTTCCAACTACCGATGTGGGACATTATGTCCTAATACATGCCCCTTATAGCCTCTCTAGATCGGCCTCTGTCTGCAACATCGATTATAAGTGACAGACATGTCCAAATCTCTAGTGCTGTTCAATCTTTGATCGTCTCTTATGGTACCTACTAGTGCTGTCCAAATCTCTAGTGCTGTTAGTTTTTGTTTTCTTACTCTGGCCTTCAAAGGCACCGGCCTTAAACTCTGTTTTCTTTTATTTTTGGGGAGCTTATATAACAAACAATGTTAAAAAAAAAGATTTATTTCTATAGCTGCATCTTATCGTAAAAACGATTTTTGAGTTGAATTAATTTAACATTCGTCCAAAAAAATAAATTTATTTCGTTTTTTATAGAAAATGCATGACTCAAAAATATTTGATTGGATAAAAAGAATATTTCATGTTATTAAATTCAAGATATGACTGGATCTAATCCAAGAACATTCCCTCTCTTTACTATTTTTAAGTATACATAGAAATAATATATTGGTTATATTAGGCTAGGAGATCGAATCACAAATGCTATGTATATATATCTGATTAATGTAGACTTTAAATAACGGTCGGGTACCAGGGACCACTTTATAAATTGGCTCTACAAGACCAAGTTAAAGAAAAATCCAGTTGCAGGAGCCCTTACATATATGGCACCAAGTCTGAATTAGCCTGGTGTGTATAGAAAAATATAACCTATATACATATACAGGCTGGGTAGAACTGTAAAATGATTCTGATTGTGGATATATATTCTTTTTAAAAAGCATGTTATGTTATAGTATCGTTAAATTATGTTGAGTTCAACTTATGTTTCCCTCTGCTGGAAAAAAAAAATTCTGCTTCTATGGTTTCCACCAAATTTCTCTGAAGAACGGTTTTTTTAAAAAGAAAAATGATATTTGGGTCGAAACCCCACTAATTTCCAAGAAAAACAGTACGGACGATTAGTCCAGATCCGGGTTTTGTAATGAGATCTAAGAGATGATACCAACTTCGTCTACCCAAATAGAGATAACTTTGTTTTCAGCAGGAATCGAACTAAAAATATATGGGTTTACACATGCATGGGAAATTATTGCGATTGTGGAAAATGATTCTGATTCTGGAGAACGATTTTAGGAAAATATAATACGTGGAAATAAAAAACTATTTATATAATTTTTTTTTCAATATCAAGAGGTTCGATGTCCGTGGACCCGTCACTACAAGAAAACAAAGAATTCGCGACTATGAGAATTATCGGTAAACAGTCGCAAAACACTCTTTTACGACGGATTTGCGACCAAAATACGTAGTCGCTAAAGCGCTCGTCGCTAAAATAATCGGTCGCAATGTGGTCGCTAATTAGCGACTGTTTTGTGACTGAGTATTTGTCGTCGTAAAAAAGTCGCTAAAGAGACGCTAAATGTTGCGACTGAAACATGACCTAATAGTGACCAATTTGCGACATGTTTATTGTAATCGCTATTTAGTCGCAACCTTTAGCGACTGTATTGTGACTGTTTTGTGACTGATTTTGCGACTGCGTTAGCGGCTGATTAACGACTATGTATAATCACAATTTATCAAATTGGATTTCCATTTTTTGGTTTATATATTGGATTGTTGATTGATTTCATTTTAATTATGAATTTATAATCTACAAATTGCTAGTGAACTATACAAACATAATAAACATGATTTCATAAACCAAAGTATTTACAACCAAAACACATAGTTTATCATTTTTAAACCAAACAAACTCCAAAACATAAGGAGCTAACAAAAACACAAAAACATTATGAGTTAACAACCAAACACTAAGTTTTTCAAGTTCATAGACAAAGGGACCTAACTTACAGTGTCATTGGCGGGATCATCGGATTGTGCGGCGAGGAAGGCGATGAAGTTCAGGTCCGTGCTCAGGTACTTCTTCATGAGTGCCAAATTCTTGATCTCTGCTTGTTGCTCAGCTACAAGAACTTGTTGTTCTGCTATTTTGAGATTAGCTTCCTCGAGTTGTTGTTGCAGACTAGTGAAAGAGGAGGAGTTTCCTGGGTAGTTTCTCTTTCCATTGATGTAACCCCCCATACTTCCTATCCCATAGATGTCTTCTCCGTCATTTGTGATAGTAGACTGCAAACAAAACAAGAAACTTCATCAAAAGCTCAATATCATAATCAACAAAGGTTCATGACAGAAGGCAAAACACATTTTGGAGAAAATCATAATCAACTTTACCTCAAAAAATATGGTGTTATCCTCATCAAGTGATAGCTTCGGATTACGTGAAGTACCATCAGCACAATCGTCGATCTCGAGTTCTACCAACTTAGCTGCCTTCTTCTTCATATATGTATCAGCTACATCCTTTGCCTTGCAATCGACAAACGTCCCATCTTTCCTCGTATGAGTCCTTATGAATACTTCACTGAAAGTTGGTAGTCTTTCAATTAAACTTCTTGAAATGACAGAAGCAAAGGTATGATAGAAGCAAAGGTCAATGACAGAGCAATTAGTTAAACAATGAAAAATTTAAACTTACCATCTCTTGTTCAACTTGTAAGAATGACCACTGGCCTGCTACATTCTTGTGAGGACCTTTTCCATTACGGTCAGACATGCTTTTGCGGTCACACTCTTTACCTTGGCTTCTTCTGTGTCCCAATAGTCACACATGTCTTTCCACAGGCTATCAACAATCTACGTCGGTTGTACTCTACTGCTTGCAGCCTTGGAGACCATATCCTTCATACGCCTCTGACAAATCTCCTCGAATTTTGTTTGAATAACACCAGTAAGCTTGGGATGCCAAGTATGTTCCTTCTGCAAAACAAGAGATGAAACGTGATGTTAGTGATCATAAGAAACAACCAAAATCAGAAATAGAGGCTACATGAGATTACCACGAATTCCAGAAAGTATCGGTGTCTTCTTGGTTGAGCAACACATCCCCAATTATAATACTCCCCATCAAACTTTTTTTGTAAAAACCTTAGTGATCTTCCTGGTCAATTTGGATTTGTCCTTTCCAAACCTACAATCACATTAAAAAGATAATGCAGTCAATCAACCAATCGCAATAAGTAAACAACTTATATGTTATATCATTAGTTACCAAAACAGAAGAAACATAAGAACAATTAGTCAAGCAGTATGATGCAAAGAAATAAACAAGATCCATTAAATACAACTCAGCAGAACAAGAAGAGCAACAAATACAACAACCCTAGTGAGATAGTTTGATGCAAACAAGCAATGCAGGTAAAATATAAACAAACCTTATATGATATTTCTTCACGCAGACTAACAACCCATATGATGTATGACAAATTAACAGCCGTGTTCGATTATGCAAGTAAAGCAAGTGACAAGTCTTATATGCAGCCGTTTTCGATTATGAAAACTAGCTCACCTTTTTTATTTTCAGATATGAATACAACTCTGATGTTGATCGACGCAAAGTGATTCCCGAGAGTTCAAACGCTGAAGCACTAAAAAAGGCTGGCTAAAAGATCTATAAGCCTAAGGTTCCCTTTCCTAAGAACCCCAAGAAGTGTAAGTTTAAGAGACAAGTAGCTAAATGTAAGGAGATTATGAAAAAGTGTTGATCGAAGTGCCTTTGATTGATTCTCTACAGACTACTCCTGTGATGAGAAGGTATCTTAAGGACTTACTTGCTGGTAATTTTACTGATGAGGAGAGTGTAATGATGATCACAGAAGTATGTAGTGCAGTGATTCAGGGCAGAATTCCAGAGAAGTTGAAAGATCCAGGGAGCTTTGTGTTGGATTGTGGTATCTACAAGGACATATTTGAGAGATCTCTGTGTGATCTTGGTTCTAGTGTGAACCTTATGCCTTATTCTGTTGCTGATAGGCTTTGGATGACTGACTTTATGCATAATAGGATCTCATTAGTCCTAGCTGACAGAACAGTCAAGATTCCTGAAGGAGTGCTGGAAGATGTGCCAATCAGGATTGGTAACTGTGTGATTCCTACTGAATTTGTGGTTCTGCAGTATGGAGAGGAACCAGGGGATCCACTGATTTTGGGTATACCATTCTTAGCTACTGCTGGTGCTATGATTGACTGCAAGAGAGGAACGATAATTCTGAATGTGGGTGATCTGAAGATGAGTTTTGATATGGACAAGCTGGTGAAGAGACCAACCATCGACGAACGGACCTTTTATGTTGATACTCTCACCGATTTGGCTGCGGATTTCTTTCACAAGACACATGCTGAGGATCCACTGGAGAGAGCTTTACTGAGCTCTATAATGGAGCTGGAACATCTGCAAGACGAGCCTGCAATTTGCTATGCGAGGCTAATGGATTCTACTGAGCAAGTGATGCATTTAGATGTGTCTGCCGAGCCTCAACATCCATCGACACAACCTGTGCATCGATCGATGCAGATCATGAGTGATTGGGCAGAAGAAAAAGCCCCGAAAATTGAGCTCAAACAACTTCCATCCTGGCTAAGGTACGCGTTTCTTGGACCTAATTCGACATATTCAGTGATTGTCAATGCTAATTTGAACAACGCAGAGCTCACTTTAATGCTAAGCAAGCTGTGCAAGTATCACAAGGCTCTTGGCTATTCTCTTGATGACATTTCAGGTATCTCACCGGAGCTGTGCATGCATAGGATACATCTTGAGGATGAGTCTAAGACATCAGTTGAGCATCAGAGGAGGTTGAATCTTAATCTTAAGGAGGTAGTAAAGAAGGAGATCATGAAGCTACTGGATGTTGGGATCATCTATCCGATTTCTGATAGCGATTGGGTCAGTCCAATTCATGTAGTGCCTAAGAAAGGTGGTGTTAAAGTAGTGAAGAATAAGAAGAACGAGCTGATTCCTACAAGGACTGTGACTGGACATCGGATGTGCATATACTACAGGAAGCTCAATGCTGCGACCAGGAAGGATCATTTTCCTTTGCCTTTTATCGACCAAATGCTGGATAGGTTAGCTAATCACCCTTACTATTGCTTCCTCGATGGGTATTCAGGCTTCTTTCAGATTTCCATCCATCCAGAGGATCAGGGAAATACCACTTTTACTTGTCCCTATGGCACTTTTGCAAACCGCAAGATGCCTTTTGGACTTTGTACTGCACCAGCCACCTTCTAGAGATGTATGATGTCCATTTTTACTGATATGATTGAGGATTTTATGGAGGTGTTTATGGATGACTTTTTCGTCTACGGGTCATCTAATCATGAGTGCTTGGGAAATCTATGCAAAGTGCTAGCTAGATTTGAGGAGAAGCACTTGGTTCATAATTGGGAGAAGTGTCATTTCATGGTCAGAGATGAAATTGTTCTTGGACATAGATTTTCTGGAGCAGGGATTGAAGTAGACCGCGCTAAGATTGAGGTTATGACCAACCTTCAGGCGCTTGATTCTGTGAAGTTTATGCGGAGCTTTCTTGGACATGCTGGGTTCTATAGGAGGTTCATCAAGGATTTCAGTAATATTGTTAGACCACTAACTGCTTTGGTGTGTAAGGATGCCAAGTTTGAGTTCACTGCAGATTGTCAGACTGTATTTGATCAGATCAAGCAAGCGTTAGTGAGTGCTCCTACAGTGCAGCCACCAGATTGGGATTTACCTTTTGAGGTAATATGCGATGCGAGCGATTATGTTGTAGGAGCTGTTCTGGGGCACAAGAAAGACAAGAAGCTTCATGCTATTTACTATGCCAGCAGAATAATAAATGATGCGCAGAGAAACTATGCCACTACAGAGAAGGAGTTGTTGGCAGTTGTCTTTGCCTTTGAGAAGTTTAGGCCCTATCTTGTTCGTTCTAAAGTGATTGTACACACTGATCATTTAACTCTGAAGTATCTGATGCAGAAGAAAGATGCTATGCCAAGATTATTGAGATGGATTATGTTGCTTCAAGAGTTTGATATTGAGGTGAAGGACAAGAAAGGAGTTGAAAACGGAGTTGCTGACCATCTGTCATGGATTAGGGTTGACGAAGACGTCCCTATTGATGAGTTCTTTACTGAGGAAAACGTTAATTTGATTGAGACAATATTTTGGACGGATTTAGATAGGAAGATGCAGAACTGTCGGATTCAGCGCATTGCGTCGATCGATGCCACCTCGGAAACGATCGATGCAGGTATCGAGAGAGAAACGATCGACGCGGAACTGTGCGACGATCGATGCATAGCGCCTACGAACCCAGAATCTTTACAGGTTCAACTTGGACACTACAATTTCGATGTCCATGCTATTTCGACGACGAATCGACCATGGTTTGCGGATATTTCTAATTACCTGGCTGCAGAGACTAAACCAGATGAGCTGAAGGAGTATACTACGAAGAAGTTCTTCAGAGAGCTCAGGCGATACTATTGGGATGAGCCTTACCTCTATAAGCACTGTTCGGATGGACTTTACAGAAGATGCATTGCGGAATCAGAGGTTCCATATGTTCTATTTCACTTACATGGATCAGATTATGCTGGACACTTTGCTACTTTTATGACTGTGTCTAAGGTTCTGCAAGCAGGCTTCTGATGGCCTACGATGTTCAGAGACGCTTATTCTTTTGTATCTCAGTGCGATGCCAGTTAGAGGAGAGAGAAAATTAGTAAGAAGCATGAGATGCCTCAGAATTTCATTCTTGAGGTTGAGGTTTTCGATTGATGGGTCCTTTCCCCTCATCCTATGGGAATACGTTTATTTTGGTTGTTGTGGACTATGTGTCTTAGTGGGTGGAAGCAATAGCTAGTCCAACCAATGACTCTTCGGTGGTTCTTAAGCTGTTTAAGACCATCATTTTCCCTAGATTTGGAGTGCCTAGGATTGTGATCAGTGATGGAGGATCTCATATCATTAATAAGGTCTTCAAGAAGATGCTACAGAAGCATGGAGTTCATCATCGATTTGCTACTCCTTATCATCCTTAGACTAGTGGGCAAGTTGAGGTCTCTAACAGACAGATCAATGAGTTCTTGGAGAAGACAGCTGGGAAAACAAGGAAGGATTGGTCTGCGAAGCTTGATCATGCATTATGGGCTTATAGGAATGCGTTCAAGACGTCACTTGGGACTACTCCATTTCATCTTCTGTATGGAAAGGCTTTCTATCTTCTAGTTGAGCTTGAGCACAAGGCAGCATGGGCTGTGAAGCAGATGAATTTCGATCTTAAGTCTGCTGCATAAAGGAGATTGGTGCACCTTAATGAGTTGGATGAGATTAGGCATCATGCTTATGAGAACTCAAACCTCAAGTACTCTTCGGTGGTTCTTAAACGTGAAAGTGCCCTCTGCAGCTCTCCTACACATACTTACCTACACCTGACTGCATCGATCGTCACAGGGTATGCAACGATCGTTGCAGATCGTGATTGGCTACCTACAGAGTTTACTACACAGATCGCGCAGGAGAGCTACAAAGCGCACTTTCATGCTCATGTGTCTGGGAGCCAGGTATCACATTTCGCTTTTGGATATCTACCGTATTTATGGATTCAGTGTCTCGCCTACTCGATGCTCCACCTATATTGATTGGGATGTAGCGAGCACTCAGTTCTTTTGGGAGCATTTTGGTAATGGGCAATATGACTCGAGGACATCGAAGCAGATATCTGTTAGGCATCCGGTCTTGCGATATGTGATACGCATCTTGGGTTACACACAACTAGCTAAGGCTGAAGAAAACAAGATGAGGAATAATGAGCTGCAAATACTTTACATTGGATTGAGGAAGTTTTTTGCTGGTACTGATTTGAGAGACCCTGCACCTGAGCTGAACTTTGGAGCTGTATTTCCTGAGCACTTGTGCTCACTGACGAAGAAAGATTTTGATAGGGCGCGTACATAGACTATGGGGAGCTTGCTTACTCCGATTTTTTGACACTGCAGGATCCCTTGGAGGGCAGAGAGTGTGACACCAGGGAGATGTACATGGATTTGAGTCACTTGAAGAGTGCCACTTGGATGAAGGAGGACCGTCTATGGGTTTACTATGAATCACGCTTGCAAAAGTGCGGTGTGGAGCTTCCAGCTGCTGATCTGAATAGGATCGATGCATTGGATTCCTTGAGCTTTGAGCCTCCTAGGAACGATCAGCGCAGAGTACCTACAATGGCGCATCCTCTCGGTGAGCCTTCTTCTCGAGCTTCCTCCTCTTCTGCGCCTGCTGCTGCTGCTGCTGATATTGGTCCTTATCCCGCTCCATCAATGAGCGTCCGCGAGATGTCTGAGGGTGACTGGCGTGAGCATGTGGATAGTCGGTTACAGAGGATGTGAGAGTGGATGCGTGGCTGCACTTGCAGGAGTCAACCATAAGTCCATCAGCGTGTTCCTATACTCTGCCAGCGTTCTCCTACTCCTGCTGCAAGCAGTGATTCTGATCCATATGTTGGGGTTGACGATGAGAGCGTTATGAGTTTCTGCTTCCCTGATTTTCGGTTATGCATTTTCCACATTTCTCTTTCTTTTTCTTTTGAAGTATTGTTGGTACTATGTCTTGGGATGATGTGCCTGATCTAGGACCATTTATTGCTTTGATTTTGCTTGTTTGTGGTGTTTACAGCTTTCAGGTTTGATTTTTGAGTCTTTTCTCACGAACTAACTTCTGACTGCTAACTGATCCGACGAAATCGCAGGACAACGATCGACACGGTCATGTGTGTCGATCATCTCCTAACGACTAATGCTTTGAAACGATCGTCACAGTCCTGAGTGAAGATCGACACAAATCGCAAATCGCCCTGCAACGATTGTCGCGGTCCTGAGCAACGATCGATGCAGGTGCGAAACAGGTAAAAATCGACAGAACCCAACACTTCCCATCACATTTTTCTTCTTTTTGCCAATCCTAAGCTTGACACTACTAGGGACAGTGTGTTTCAAGCTGTGGGGGAGGTGGTACTGACATATTCTTTTTCTTTTCTTAGAGTCAGTTGAGTCTTTTGTGTCTGTTTAATTGAGTCAAAACAACTTGAGTAGGAAACAATGAATTTTTGAGGAGATCACCACAGTCGCAGGAACTTAAATAACCATTGGGATGAGCTTGCAGATCAATCTGTGAATATTAGAAAACCCAATGCAGATCAGCCTACTGAGGACACCCATATTACTTCAGGTATTCAGAGGATCCTTTACTGACTTCACCCCTAATTTTGACTTAATTTTCTCACCTAAGGGCTTGGTATACTTTGATTCGGATTCCTCTGTTAGTTCTTACATAGCTTGTAAATCTGTCCGAGTATGGTTCCCTTCTCCCCTTCCTTAAAGTAAAAAAAAAAAGAAAAGAGATAAACTGAGGATGAGCTAGTAGCTCCGAAGTGGTCCCGGGAGTGGTAGAGACCCCTATTACCTCCTGTGCATCCATGAAATGTGTCCAAAATACACACCAATCCGGGAAGAGCACTGATAAAAAAAAAAATATCCAGTGGGGAAAAATCAAATGCTAAGAAAGGGAAAAGAGAAGAAAGGAACTAGAAAAAGATAGTATGGTGGTCAAAAGCTAACAGGGTAAGAATCCATGTGCCCTTTGATCGATATTCCTTAGGTGAGACCGCACTTAATAGCTTATAGAAGTCAGTACGGTGAATTTGAATGCTTTGGATTGATTGTGGAGTTTACTCAGACAGTTGCTAAGTGTGGGGGAAGTATATGTTGGTCTTGATGTCTGCAAGTGCAATTTTCATGTGGCTTATTAAGGGGAATATGAGTGTGGTACTTCTAAAATGAGATGAGTTTTTGAAGTTTTCAACTTCTTCACCACATTTTGGTTTTCTGTTTTGCTTAAGGGCAAACAAATGCTAAGTGTGGGGGAGATGATATATCATGGTTTTTACCTGTTTTAAGCCGTGATATAAGTATGTTTTAGAGTCTTTTGTAGTGTCTTTCGAGTCATTACAAGTGTTTATTAGGTACATGCACGTTTGGAGGATTATTGGAGATACTGGAGTATTTTGGGCAAGATTGGGAGCTAAAGCCGTGATAGCTAATTTCACCAAGTCTGATCGACCGTTGCAACGATCGTTGCACCCTTGGCATCGATCGATGCAACCCGCGCCAACACATTAATGAAGACTTTGGAGATTTGCAGTTTTGGCCTAGAAGTTCCAATATTTACGAAAAGAGCCCAAGACGTGGTTAGGACTTTATAATTAGGTTTTTGGTGTTTTGTTTAGATTACACATTAATACTATTAGCTATTGAGAGAGAGAGAGAGAGAGAGAGAGAGAGAGAGAGAGAGAGAGAGAGAGAGAGAGAGAGAGAGAGAGAGAGCTTGAGGCTGATCGTTCTTGTACTGCTTTTAGAGAAGATTTTGAACCTCTTTGTTTCTCTACTCTTTACTTTTATACAATATATTTATTCATTGATTTCTGTTTCATTAATCATGTATGAGTAGATTCATCGTTAGGTTTAGGGATTCTCATTAGGGATTTCATGACTTGCTAGATTAATTCATCAGTTAAGGATTCATAACTTGATTAGTTCTTCTACCTGGATTGTGCTTATTACTAGTTTCTAAGCTGATCACTTAGAATCTAGACTTTAGGTTTATAAATTGGCACAAAAGTGTGATTTAGAATCTGATCTATTTAGGTTGAGCAATTTAATTATCTGCAAAGAAAATTAGTTTAATTGAATTGTGAATAAATCGAACCTGCACTTAAGGCTTGTTTAATCTGTTAGGAATTGCGAAGAAATTTGGATTTCTGCTAATTAGACTTAGAGAATTCTCGCAACGAAAGTTGGCTAATTCTAATTATGTGTTTGAGTTATAGAACCGAGCTTAATTTGATCATGACTGATAATTGATCTGCTTGTCTTGATTTATTGAGAACTCCCTAGACTTAGCGCTTTTAGTACTTGTGAAACAAAACCGAATTTGCTACTGATTTACTTTCTGTTTAGTTTTATTATTTCTGATTTGCATCAACTAGCTTAACTTGAAATTCTATAATCTATCGTAAGATTTATTGAGTCTCTGTGGTTCGACCCCTAGATACTACAATTGTTATGTGCACTTGCAGTGTTAACTTAGGGAATTAAACTCTGAGCATATCAGGCGCGCAGCGTCCTAAGTTTACCACTCATCAGTCTCGATCCATCGAAATGATCGGCTGGGGGGAAATTGTTGGTGCTGCGTGCGAAATTGGCCCATTTAAAATAATTCGGCCGAAAGAATAAAGCTTGACCTGTCTTCCGAATCCTATCACGGCTAGCCTATAAAGCCTTATGGAGGTCAATCCTCGTCAGTTTGCAAAAGTAGCTCGTAGATCGAGCGACAAAACGACAACCTGCAGAGATAAGGAGTAAAAGTAGAGGATAATTGAGCCAGCTTCCATCCCGAGATATGCGGTAACAAGATGGTTAGCTGTTGAGAAAAGATCGGAGCGATAAATGGAGAGGTCGAAGTATATGCGGTAAGAAGTTGGTTAGATCCTAGGTTTTTCCATGAACCTACTGACCAGTCCCACTGCAAAACCTCAATCCGGTCTAGATCCCACCATGTCATACATCAAACTCCGCACAACACTGGCATAGGGGATTAAATCCATTTCATCTGACTCTATCTCCCATTCTTCCCATGTCAAACTCTTGAGCTTGAACTGACCATTAACCAGTGTTACCACTTCCCTGCTATTTTCCATATTAAACGTCTTCAATACCTGTTTGATATACCTTTCGAGAATAGCTTTAACATCCCTTTTCCCCCGTCTCTTAAGATGTCGATTCCAAGTATTCATGTTGTTGGCCCTAAGTCCTTCATCACGAATTCTGATTTCAGACTTTCCTTTAAAGCGTTCACCTTTTCATTGTCTTTTTCTGCGATCAACATGTCGTCGACATACAAAATTAGGTAGACACTATCCACAAGTATTGATCCTTTCTGGTAGACAAATGGATCTTTGACACATCGACTAAAGCCTTGAAACTTAATGAAAGTGTCAAATCTCTGATTCCATAACCTTGGTGGTTGCTTTGGGCCGTAGAGAGAATTTTAAGAAAAATACACCATGTTTTCTTCCCCCATTTTGATGAAACCTTCCGGCTGCTCTATATAAATTGTTTCATCTAAGTTTCTGTGTAAGAATGCTGTCTTGACATCTAATTGTTCAGGCTCCATTTCACAGTTAACAACTACTGACAGCATTATCCTTATGGATACATGCTTTACAACTGGGGCAAAGATTTCATTGTAGTCTACCCCTTCAATTTGAGTGAAGCCTTTTGTGACTAACCTCGCTTTGTTCCAATACTTTTCAACACATGGAATTCCCTCCTTAAGTTCAAAGATCCACTTAGAACCAACCACACTCTTATTCAAAGGCATGTCAACAATATTCCAAGTCTGATTCTTATCCAAAGAGTGCTTCTCCTCTTTCATAGCACTATTCCATATGTCCCATTCCTTGTTATTCTTGGCCTCTGATACTCTTTTTGGTTCATTGAACTTAGTTTCATCAGCACTTGAAAGTGCATAAGCAACATAGTCTCAACTTTCAAAGATCGGATGTAACTTTGTCTACTTTTTAGTTATGTCTGATGGAATTTCTAGCAGTTCTAATCCCAATTAGCAACCCTAGGTATAATTTCAAGCCTAGGATCCAGGGTCTAGGTATATTGAATCTACATCAGATCTCGAATTACCTGGAGTTTAGCAGCGGAAGATTATCAAGTATTCGAGATTCTCAAGCGCCTCAAGTGCCGCGCCTCTACTGGTATCCACACGCACACAAACTGGAATCCGCCGGGATGCTAGTGCCGGGAGATCGGATCTCTTAGGGATTAGTCTGTTTTAGAGAGGTGGCTGCGATTAGGCTAAAACTTATACTCCAGGTCGTGCTATATCATATATATATAGACCTGGGAAAACCTAATTAATCACCGGACCGAACCGAGATTAATTAAGTCATTAAATCGAAACCAATGTTTCGATCTGCGCCTTGCATCGATCGATACACTCTCAAAACTCGTATATTAATGTGTATCAAATACACATTAACTTGATCATTACTTTAATGATTATTCCCTCATGAAGTACATCCAGTTTGCTTAGGTGTATGACCCTGTAGGTTCATAAAATACTAGTAGTGAGTTCACAACTCACATATCACAAGTGGTTTCTAGCAAAACATTATGACCATCTAGTATTGTATGAATGTCTAATCTCGACAACACAACTATCTCTAGAGTGATTACAAGTGTAATTTCAGGACATTCCCAACAATCTCCCACTTGTACTGGAATCATCTATTCCCATAATCCCTTTGTCTATATATCTCGATCTGGCATAAGGCAAGATCCGTGTCATACTTATTAAGCCAAAATCATGTTCATCGAACTCCGATTTATACTGACAAGACAAACGACTGACAATCACCTCGTTTGAGTGTGGCCACACATTCCTCAGTATCAAATCTTCGATGGGCCCTGAGATATTTATCTCCTGTTATATAGGAGGGACAGATCCCATCTTGTTCCATCCCTGTTCCTTCACACACTTCATGATACGCCCAATCAATGTCTTTATAATCACCAGTTACGGCTGACGTTTGACAAATTCAAAGCGGATCAATTCACATGTAAGAAAACATGATGAACTCAGGTCTAAGGACTATATTCTATAGTCGTAATGAAAACTCTCATGACACTTATATATAACTATCCCGTAGAGTTCTCATTAGTGGGTCATGTCCGATCATGTGTTCTCCAACACATATCTATGTGATTGACTTTAATACTCTTATTAATGACTCCATAAAACTTAGTCATCAGTCACCTCACATACTAGTCTCACGCGGTTGTTAATGTCCCACTTTAACAACCTTGACCAGGGACTATCATAATTTATGTCATTTATCACTTATAGGGTTTCATGATCAAGTCACATACTTGATGACCTATAAAATGTCATAAAATACTTTGGGACTATTATTTAATAACATAATTAAATAATACTGATGTCAGAATTCATTAACATAATCAAATTATGTCTTCATGAACATCATATCATAACTAAAATTAACAACAACAACAACTCCCACTAAAATTAAGATCACATCTTAAGACATCTAATGCATGTAGCAGTCGTCTGAACCTCATTCGCTCTTGCTCAGCGTGTGTCGTAGGACACTGCATTTTGCTAAGAGTAATGCCAATTGTCATTGGCATGAAGCCCTTATTGGAATCATGCATATTGGACATGTGCAAGACCTTATCAATATAAGCATCTTGACACAATCCAATTAGTTTGTCCAATCTATCTCTATATATTCTTATTCCAAGAATGTTTACGGTTTCTCCCATATTTTTCATCGAAAAACAACTTTCGAGTCAAGTCTTAACAGACTGAAACAATGGAATTTCATTTCCGAGAAGCAGTATGTTAACAACATACAATACTGGAAATGCAACTGTGCTCCCACTAGTCATCTTGTAAACACATGGTTCCTCTTTGTTCCTGATGAAGTCAAACCTTTTGACTGCTTCATCAAGACGAAGATTCTAACTCCGAGATGCTTGCTTCAATTCGCAGGCCCGTCACTTTCAATGATCAACAGATCATAGCAATTGGTTACGAGAAATTCACATTTCTCGGGTTCGTGACGGATCCTTTCGGATCTGCGCTCTTCAAGTTTGTGTAAAAGTCGCTCATATATCTCATATATAGACTTTTCCCACGACCCAATTACCAAGATTTAAATGGTAGTTAATTAAGTCATAAACCAAAATCAATATTTTGATTCGCGATCTGTGTCGATCGATACACCTTTGTGTCGATCGACACTTCCTCAGAAACTCGCCATTTGAACGTATATCGAATATACATTCACCAGATCCTTTGCAAACTTCAGGCACCACAGGTGCAGGTTCTACAACTCTTTGTAGATCCAACTGCTGTTCTTCATCATCAGGTTGAGCAGCCTCCTGTGATTTTTCGAATTTCTTCGAGTTGTACTTTTACTCCCACTATTCTTCCTGAAAGAAAGTCTTTCTCAAGAAAACATATTTCCGAGCAACAAACATTTTGTTCTCGGACCGGTTGTAAAAGTAACATGCCTTGGTCTCCTTAGGATAACCAATGAAGTAGCACTTCTCGGATTTGGGCGAGAGCTTATTAGAGATTAAACGTTTTACATAAGCCTCACAACCCCAAATCTTCATGAAAGACAATTTAGGAACATTTCCAGTCCACATCTCATGTGGTGTCTTTGCATTTAATTTTATGGAACCCTATTTAGTGTAAACGCAGACGTTTCTAGAGCGTATTCTTAGAAGGATAATGGAAGATCTAAGTGACTCATCATTGATCGAACCATATCTAATAAAGTCTGATTCAGGAGGAGTGAGTTGTGAAACAATTTCACAATCTCTCGGTTGATCACTGAATTCTTAGCTTAAGTATCTACTGATATATCATGGTTTTTACCCATTTTAGACCATGATATAAATGTGTTTTTAGTGTCTTTTGTCTTTGTTTAGAGTCTTTTACAGGTTTAATCAGGTTTGGAGCTAATTGGAGATATTTGGAGCATTTTGGGACTTTTGGGACGTTTTGGCCGAGAGCTTAACTCACTGTCCGATTTATTGATCATGCATCGACCGACACATCTTGTGCATCGGTCGACACACTAGCGAGATGGGCCGTACGCGTCGGTTTAATGAAGTTATGAAGATTTGCAAAGAAGCCCAAGATAGTTCCAGTATTTACACAGAAGCCCCAGCCGAGATTAGGCATATATATAGAGGATTTTGGTGTTTATTTTACTTACGCTTTCATACTTAGAGCTAAGAGATTTTTAGAGCTTTTGGGGCTGATCTATTTCCTGTATTCACTTATTTTGGAGAAGATTTCGAACCCCTTTATCTATTTAATTTCTTATATGCAATCTATTATTTCTATGATTATGTTTTCATCAATCATGTCTGAGTAGATCCATAGTTAGGCTCAGGGTTTCTCATTAGGGTTTGATGACTTGCTAGACTTGTTTGATTCAGTTAAGGATTCATATGATTAGAATGTTCTTCAAACTAGATTTTGCTTAAAGCTAGTTCTAACCTGATCAATTAGAATCTAGATCTTAGGTTGCTAAATTCGACACGAGAGTGTGTTTTAGAATCTGAACTATTTAGGTTGAGCAATTAAATTATTCGCAAAGAGATTTGGTTTAGTTTAATTGTGAACATATCGAACTTGAACTTAATGCTAGTTTAATCTGTTAGTAATTGCAAAGAGATTTGGGTTACTGCACTTAGACTTAGAGAGTTTTCGCAAAGATATTTGGTTAATTCTATTTCCGTGATTTGAGTTCTAGAACTGAGTTTAATTAGATCCTGACTGATTAGCTTGTCTGCTTGTCTGATTTCCAGAGAATACCCTAGGCTTGACGCTTTTAGTTTATTGCTTTCACAACCAACTTGCTATTGTTTACTTTCTTGCTTCGCAATTTATTTACTTCACCATCTGCTTATTTCTAGTATTAGTCTCTACTGTTCTGATCTATCGAGACCTAGTGTCCCTGTGGATTCGATAACCCTATATACTACTTTGACATTGCTGTTCACTTGCAGTTTAGAATAGGGTAAAACTTAAAACCTATCAAGTTTTTGGCGCCATTGCCGGGGACTCTTAGAGTCTTCGATAGGACCGAACTTAGGGTTTTTACTAGAAATTTTTCTTTTTGTTTTTGCTTTTTCGTTTTGTTTTCATATTTTGCTAACTTTTTCTCTGTTTCTTTCTGTCGCAGTACGACTTTCGCCTTGCGTCGATCGTTGCATCCCTTGCGTCGATCGTCACTAGGCGATTCTGAGATTGAATCGATCGTTGCACTGATAGCATCGATCGTTGCTGGACGATTACAGACAGTTTATGCCAACGCAGAAAACTCGAAGTAATCCGAACTCGAGCTTAGTTATTCTCGGACTAGAGGAACTTGGACGTCTAGAAAGGACTATCAGAAGAGAAGAGAGAGAGAGAATGGTACGAGAACGTCTGATCTTGATACGAGATGCTGAAGGTGTCCTGAGGGATCCGGAAAACAATCCTTACAATGCTGCTGGGCAGAGGATTGATGCTGATGGACGAGTGATCCCTGACCCTCCTGAGCAACAGCAACAGGAGCATAACCAAAACCAGGGTCAGGAACGGGCCCAAGGTAGAGAGATGGTGGTTCATGAGAGGACACTAGCTGACTACAACAGACCTGATGAGTTTCATGAAAAAACCGAGCAGCTCTAGTGCTTCCTGCTTTTGAGAGGAATGATTTTGAGGTCAAGACCATCTACTACCAGCTGATGAGGCAGATTGCTTTTCATGGTCTTCAAGCAGAGCAACCTATGGATCACATTGACAAGTTTGAGGGCATAGTCACTGGCATGAAGTATGAAGGAGTATGCCCGGACTATCTGTTCCTTAAGCTATTTCCGCACAGTCTTGCTGGAGACGCTAGTGCATGGCTGAGACAACTGGCACCTGGTCAGTATACTACTTGGGCAGCCTTAAAGAGTGAGTTCCTGCGTCACTTCTATGATGATGCGCGTTCGGACCAGTCCAGACAGGACATACTCACTTTCACCCAAGGAGCTGTGGAGCCCTTAAAGACTGCCTGGATGAGATTTAAGTAGTATCAGCGTGACTGCCCACACCATGGATTCACTGAGGTTCAGCTGATTGGTATCTTCTTCAGAGGCATAGATCTTCCATATCAGTTTGCGCTGGATAATTCCAGTAATGCCAACTTCAACACCAGGACTCCTACACATGCTAAACAGTTGATTGAGAATCTGATTGGCAGCAACAGCTGCAAGACTATGGATGAGAGGAGGAAGAAACCTGGTGGAAGTATTGATAACTCAGAGATGGCTGGATTGAGATCCAGGATGGACAAAATCTGCACTCTTCTAGGCGAAAAGAAAGCTGTCCACTTTGCTCAAGAAGTAGAAGTAATTCAGACTGAGGAGGACACTCAGGAAGAAGATGTGAATTACATCGGAGGATCTGGTTTCCAAAGAAACAGATTTGGATATCAATCTGGGAACAGATTTTCCGGTGGAGGACAGAAGAATGCCTTCGCAGGCAACCAGAACTCTTCAAGCTTTGGACAGACTAGTAGCTTTCAGAAGCCTTATGGACAAGGAAATCAGAGAACCTACGGATCTTCATCTTATCAGTCACCTCCTGCAGCCACTGCTTTTGAGACTAGGATGGAAACAATGTTGGAACAGGTACTAGAGAGTCAGAACAAGATTTCTGTGGACAGTAACAAGAAGCTGGATGCAGTTTATGAGAACCTCAATGGGAAGTTTGAGACTCTGAGCACTCATGTGAAGCAGCTGGACACTCAGGTGAATCAGATTTCCAGTGCTATGAAGGGAAAAGGAGCTGCAGACACTCACATTAAGGCCTGGTCTGTGTACATTAATGATGGGTCTCACCTAGGTGAGAAATTTGAGCTAAGTACAGCTGAGTTGGTGAAAGATGGAGAAATCCCGGATTTTGGTCAAAAACTCTCGGGTGAAATCTGCTGCAGTGCGTCGATCGATGCAACATCTGCGCCGATCGATACACCAATCGAGATGGCAAAGATCGACACACCCTTAGTGTCGGTCGTTGCAGGACGTGAACAGACAGAACTGTCGGGTGATAATGGCATATATGCTGACTTGGAGCTTGATCGCCTATTCACTGGAGCCTCTGAGATTACTCAACAGGAGATTTATGCGCAGATTGTTAGACAACACTCCTCAGTGTCTGAAGTGATTAGGCAGGAAATTGAAGAGCTTAAGAAGCTAGAGGAGATTGGTGAAGAATTGGAAGAAATTCCAACTTCTGATGATCCACCTTATCATCCATGTGTGCAGAGGTACTTAAATAGGATGTTGCCTTTAGATGACGAGCTGAGAGACTGGGTTATTGTAGTTCCCCAACACATTAGTGAGGTGCTACTGAACAAGATCCCAAAGAAGCTGCCTGACCCTGGAGTCTTTGTGCTTAACTGTTCCATCTTCGAGGACAGTTTTAGACGCTCTCTGTGTGATTTAGGAGCTGCTGGAAGTATGATGCCTTATTCTGTGGCAGAGAAGCTGGGGATGCTGGATTTTTCTCCTACTAGGACCTCTCTTGTCCTAGCTGATCAGTCTATACGAGTTCCGGAAGGACTCTTAAAGGACATTCCAGTGAGAGTTGGAAACTACTTAGTTCCGACAGACTTCCTTATGCTGAAATATGACTGCGATCATGATGAAGCGTTACTGCTTGGAAGACCATTCTTGGCTACAGCGGGGGCTGTGATAGATGTTAGACAGAGTCTAATAGACCTCCACCTGGGAGATGAGCCGCTGCGTTATGAGATGGAGAAGCTGCGAAAGCCACTGATAGATGGGCAGACATTCACAATCATGGATGCAGATGATGAGCAGCCGGATGACACTGTGATTCTGGATCCTGGAGCACATTTTACTCCATCTTTTCTTGGACATGAGCATTCTGCAACAGCCTACTCGCCACCTTGGATGAGGAGACTTGAACAGAGACAGAAAAAGTCTCTGTCGAGATCTCTTGGTGCCTGAAAGATCTTGTGCGTCCGGTCAAGCTAATGACCTTAAACAAGCGCTGAGTGGGAGGTAACCCACTGTTTTCGTTTTTGCATTTTGATTTTAGTATCTTCATAGGATTTTACGCTTGTTTCTGGTTTTGGTGAGTTTTGTTTGCAGGTCTCGGATTAAAACGCAGTGCGTCGATCGACACACCATTGTGTCGATCGTCACAATACCAAAGAATCGCATTGCAGCGATCGTTGCGGTCCTGAGCAACGATCGATCCCCAACGAAAATCGCACAGCAACGGTCGGTGCACCTAGTGCAACGATCGATGCATGACTGCGACAGAGGTAAGAACCCGAGAGAACTAACCATTCCATTAACAAATTTTTGTTTTCTTTCTTTTAACCGATCCCTTGCTTGACACTACAAGGGACAGTGTGTCTTAAGTGTGGGGGAGGTTCTACTAATTACTTTCTTTTGTTTTCTTAGAGTCAGTTAAATTTTAAAAATTTGTTTTTCGAGTCAAAATTTGTTTAAGTAGGAAACAATGATTTTTTGAGAAGATTAGCAGCATTTGCAGGAACTTAAGTGACCATTGAGATGAAGCTGCATATCATCTATGACTATTAGAAAACCCAGACACAGATCAGCCTACTGAGAACACCCACATCGCTTCAGGTATCAGAGGATCTTTTACTGACTTCAATTTAATCCTGACTTTAGATTTCTCACCTAAGGGCTTGGTATACTTTATGTCGGACTCCCTTGCTGGTTCTGACACAGCCTGTAAACCTGTCCTATTTGGTTCCCTTCTCCCCTTCCATAAAGTAAAAAAAAAAGTAATAAACTGCGGATGAGTTAGTAACTCCGAAGTGGTCATGGGAATGGTAGCAAACACTATTTTCTCTCATGTGATCCATGGAATGTGTCCAAAGTACACCCCAAAACGGGAAGAACACTGATAAAAAAAAAAATGATACCCAGTGGGGAAAAATCAGTTGTTAAGGGAGGGAAAGAGAAGAAAGGGACTAAAGAAAGACAGTTTGGTGGTCTAGAGCTGGCAAGGTAAGAATCCATGTGCCTTTAGATCGATACCCCTTAGGTGAGACCACACTTAAATATATGCAGAAGTCAGTAGGGAGAATTTGAATGCGTGAATGTGATTGTGGAGTTTACTTAGGACAGTTGCTAAGTGTGGGGGAAGTATATGTTGGTCTTGATGTCTGCAGGTTGATTCTTTCATGTGGATTACTAAGGGGAATCTGAAGGAATTTCTAGCAGTTCTAATCAGGATTAGCAACCCTAGTCTGAATTCCGAGCCTAGGATCTAAGGTTCATATAATTGAATCTATGGGATCTCAGATTTACCTGTTGATTTGCAGTGGAAGTATTAGCAGATAATCGAGATCACGAAGTGCCTCAAGTGCTGCGCCTCTACTGGTATCCACACGCACACAAACTGGACCGCAGGGATGCTAGTGCCTTACAGAGATCTAATCTCCAGAGAGGTTTCTTTCTTTGTTCTGGTGGCTGTAAAATAGGTTAGTTACGAGTTTAGGTCGACCATATATCTTATATATGTCGGCTTAAACCACAACGGAATTAACCAACGATTAAACCGAATTAATCTGATTAATCCGCGAGTGCATCGATCGATGCACTAACTGCAACGATCGACACTCCCCAGAACATTGATATCGAATGCATATCAAATATGCATTCATTGGATCATTACATTAATGATCAACCTCGTCTATGACGCCCAGTTTGCTTAGGTGTGTGACCCTGTAGGATCATATAACACTAGCAATGAGTTCTCAACTCATTGATCATAAGTGGCTTCTAGCAAAGCGTTATGACTACCTAGTGTTATGTGATTGTCTCATCTCGACTATACGACTTTAACTTAGAGCAAGTACAATAGATTTCAGGACATTCCCAACAATCTCCCACTTGTACTGGAATCATCTATTCCTTTAATCCCTTTGTAGCTATATCTCAATCTAGCATAAGGCAAGCACTGTGTCATCCTTATTCAACCAGATTACGTTTTATCGAATCCCGATTTGTACTGATGAAAAACAAACGACTGACAATCACCTCATTTGAGCGCGGCCACGCATTTCCAGTATCAAATCTTCGATAGGCCCAGAGATATTTAACTCCTGTTATATAGGAGGTACAAATCCCATCTTGTCCCATCCATGTCTCTTTCATATTTCATGATACGCCTAATCAGTGTCTTTATGATCACCAGTTACGGCTGACGTTTGACAAAGTCAAGACGAACCAATCCATATAAGAGAGGACATGATGAACTCAGGTCTAAGGACTACTCTCTTTAGTCGTAATGAGAAACTCTTATGACACTCATATAACATCTTGTAGAGTTCTCATTAACGGGTCAAGTCCGATCATGTGTTCTTTAACACATATCTATGTGATTGACTTTAATACACTTATTAAATGACTCCATGAAACATAGTCATCAGTCACCTCACATACTAGTCTCACGTGGTTGTTAATGTCCCACGTTAACAACCTCGACCAGGGACCATTATAATTTATGTCATTTATAGCTTATAGGGTTTTATGATCAAGTCACATACTTGATGACCTATAAAATGTCATAAATTACTTTGGGACATTTATATATATATATATATATATATATATATATATATATATATATATATATATATTTAATTAACACAATTAAATAATGCTGAAACAATTTCATTAAAATAACATAACTATTATGTCTTTATGAACATCATGTCATAACTAAAACAAATACAACTCCCACTGAAAACAAGATCATATCTTAAGAAATCTAATGCCTACAGCAGTTGTATGAAAATCATGCTTAGGCCTTGGGAGGGGCTTGGTCAGTGGATCAACAACATTCTCATCCGTAGGGACTCTGCTGATCTTCACATCTCCTCTATTCACAATATCACGGATAAGGTGATATCGCCTTTCTATGTGTTTGGATTTCTGGTGTGATCTAGGTTCCTTTGCTTGCGCAATGGCTCCATTGTTGTCACAATACAAAGCCACTGGCTCAGAAATGCTAGGAATCACACCAAGTTCAGTGATGAACTTCTTGATCCAAACAACCTCCTTTGCCGCTTCAGAAGCAGCGAGGTACTCAGCTTCAGTTGTGGAATCTGCTACAGTGTCCTGCTTGGAACTCTTCCAGCTTACTGCACCGCCATTCAGGCAGAAGATGTAACCAGATTGCGATCGGAAATCATCTTGGTCTGTCTGAAAACTTGCGTCTGTGTAGCCACTTACTACCAGCTCATCACTTCCTCCATACACCAAGAATTTATCTTTAGTATTTCTCAAATACTTCAGAATGTTCTTGACTGTTGTCCAGTGACTTTCACCTGGATCCGATTGGTATCTACTCGTCATGCTTAAAGCACAAGCAACATCTGGACGAGTACAGAGCATGGCATACATGATGGATCCCAATGCCGAGGCATAGGGAATCCGACTCATGCGATCTCGCTCAGCAGGTGTCTCAGGACACTGCTTCTTGCTGAGACTTGTGCCATAAGACATTGGTATGAAGCCCTTCTTGGAATCTTGCATTCTGAACCTGTGTAAGACCTTATCGATATAAGTGTCTTGACACAGTCCGATCAACTTGTTTAATCTATCTCTATAGATTCTTATTCCAAGAATATACGCGGCTTCACCCATGTCTTTCATTGAAAAACAACTTCCGAGCCAAGTCTTAACAGACTGTAACAACGGAACGTCATTTCCGAGAAGAAGTATGTCATCTAAATACAACACGAGAAATGCAACTGCGCTCCCACTAGTCTTCTTGTAAACACATGGTTCTTCTTCGCTTCTGATGAAATCAAACTTTTTGACTGCTTCATCAAAACGAAGATTCCAACTCCGAGATGCTTGCTTCAATCCATAAATGGATCGATGAAGTTTGCATACTTTCCTAGCTGCATTTGGATCGATGAAACCTTCGGGTTGTGTCATGTACACATCCTCTTCCAGAATTCCATTAAGGAAAGCTGTTTTCACGTCCATCTGCCAGATCTCATAATCATAATGAGCAGCTGTTGCTAGGAGAATCCGAATGGATTTAAGCATGGCGACAGGTGAATAGGTTTCTTCATAGTCAATACCATGAATTTGTTTGAAGCCTTTTGCCACTAGCCTTGCTTTGTATATCTGAATATTTCCATCCACATCAATTTTCTTCTTGAAAATCCATTTACACTCAATGGGTCTTGCACCATCGGGTAAATCAACCAAAGTCCATACTTGGTTATGTGACATGGATCCCATTTCGGATTCAGCGGCTTTCAGCCATTTTTCGGAGTCAGGGCTCATCATTGCTTCTTCAAAATTCGCTGGCTCGTCACTGTCAATGATCAACAAATCATGACAATTGGTTACGAGAAATCCATATCTCTCGGGTTCGTGACGGATCCTTTCGGATCGGCGAATTTCAGGCTCCACAGACGCCGTCTCTACAACTCTTTGTAGATCCAACTGTTGCTCTTCCTCTACGGGTTGAGCATTTTCCTGCGGTTCTCGAACTTCTTCGAGTTGTACTTTACTCCCACTGTTTCTCTTGGAAAGAAATTCTCTCTCAAGAAATACGCAGTTCCGAGCAACAAACACTTTGTTCTCGGATTGGTTGTAAAAGTAGTATGCCTTGGTTTCCTTAGGATAACCAACGAAGTAGCATTTATCAGATTTGGGCTCGAGCTTATCTGTAATTAATCTCTTAACATAAGCTTCACAACCCCAAATCTTCAGGAAAGACACATTCGGAACATTTCCAGTCCACATCTCATGTGGTGTCTTTGCAACTGATTTTGACGGAACCCTATTTAGTGTAAACGCAGACGTTGCTAGAGTGTATCCCCAAAAGGATAATGGAAGAGTTGAGAGACTCATCATTGATCGAACCATATCTAATAAAGTCCGATTCCTCCTCTCAGACACGCCATTCCATTGTGGTGTTCCAGGAGGAGTGAGTTGTGAAACAATTCCACAATCTCTCAAATGATCACTGAATTCTTGGCTTAAGTATTCTCCTCCACGATCTGATCGAAGAGCCTTAATACTTTTGCCAAGTTGATTCTGCACTTCATTTTGGAACTCCTTGAACTTTTCAAAGGATTCCGACTTGTGTCTCATTAAATAGACATAGCCATTCCTGCTGAAATCATCAGTGAAGGTAATGAAGTATCGAAAATTTCCTCTGGCACTTGTGCTCATTGGGCCGCATACATCCGTATGTATAAGGCCCAACAGGTCACTGGCCCTTTCGTTTGATTTGTTGAAAGGGGCCTTAGTCATTTTGCCTAGTAAACAAGATTCACATTTCTCACATGATTCATAATCAAATGAGCCCAAAAGTCCATCACTATGGAGCTTTTGAATCCGTTTCTCGTTTATGTGGCCCAAACGACAATGCCATAGAAAAGTCTGATTCGTGTCATTTGATTTGAATCTCTTGGTGTTAATGTTATAGATTTATGTGCTTTGGTTTAGAACATAAAGCCCATTTTCTAATGGGCTGCTACCATAATACATATCATTGTAATCAAAAGAACAACATTTATTCTTAATTGAAAACTGATATCCTTCCAAATCCAAAACAGGAATAGAAATAATATTTCTGCTTATAGCAGGTACATAGTAGCAATTATGAAGTTCTAAAACCAAACCAGAAGGTAAAGACAAGTTAAATGTTCCTACGGCTAATGCAGAAACTCTTGCTCCATTCCCCACACGCAGGTCCACTTGTCCCTTTTCCAACGTCCTACTGTTGCTTAGGCCCTGCATATTTGTACAAATATGAGCACCACAGCCGGTATCCAATACCCAAGAAGTAGAACCAGAAGTAGTAACATTTACTTCTATAACATAAATACCTGAAGATGAAGTCTCGAAAGTCTTCTTCTTCTTCTTCTTCTCTTCCAAGAATTTGTTGCAATTTCTCTTCCAATGCCCAGGCTCTTTACAGTAATGGCACTTATCATTCTCAGATGGGCCCGGCTTGGGCTTCGGGGCTGGCGCAGGCGTGTCCTAGTTCTCAACCGGGACTGCCTTGCCCTTTCCCTTGCCTTTGCCAAGTTTCTTAAACTTCTTACCTCCTTGTACCATAAGTACATTTGGAGTGCCCTTCTTGATATTAGGCTCAGCTGTCTTGAGCATCCCATGCAGTTCAGTCAACGTCTTCGTCAAGTTATTCATGTTATAGTTCATAACAAACTGATCATAACTTGATGGCAGTGACTGCAGAATGATGTCAGTAGCCAACTCTTGGCTAATGGGACAATCCAGCTTCCCCAGGTTATCAATATAACCCATCATCTTAATGACATGAGGACTGACTGGACTGTCCTTTGGTAGCTTGCATTCAATGAGAGATTTAACCGTCTGGTATCTCTCAGTTCGTGCTTGCTCCTGAAACATACTTTTCAGGCTAGTGATCATCTCCACGGGCGACTCCACGTTCTCGTATTGCTTCTGCAAATCCGAGTTCATGGTAGCCAACATGAGACAATTCACATCGACCACATCATTAGAATGCTTATCCCAAGCATTCCTTTCTGCATGTGGAGCATTGGCTCTCGGTTTTTCAGGGAGAACATTTTCAAGGACATAGTCCCGCTTCTCCTGCTTGAGAACAATTCTCAAGTTACGATACCATTCGAGAAAATTCGATCCATTTAACTTGTCCTTCTCAAGGACGGATCGCAGGGAGAAAGAATTATTATGAGTAGTAGTCATAGCTGAGAACATAGAAAAGAAAAGGTTTAGTTATGATGTTCAAGAAATGAGAAATCTTAACTATTAAGAAAACTCGCATTATATTCAAACAATGTTTCCTCAAATGAATATAATGATCCAAGACCCATACTTCACTAAAATTGAGTGAGCCACTGGCTATCACCCAAATTTTAGCTATCTAGGTAAGCAACAACTTTGCTAGTTATATCCAATATAACTTTTGGTTGTGGATTGACATCTCATGTCCAATCCACCTGATGTCTCTAGGCCTAAAACGATTTTGATAGCCCACTCAAGTAAACCAATCTTTTGAGTCATGTAATTGTTGATGTCTTGCACTGCAAGTCCATCAACACGATTACTTCCTGTCTTACTTATGTAATTGTGGATACCTTGCACTGCAAGTCTATCGCACAATGAAACAAGTCTTGACAGTTGACAAGATCGGGAAGACATCAAGGATTACTTGATATTTCGTTGAGGAACGGAACCTTTAAAACGTTCAGTTTTATTATGTTTTAATTCTTCTAATTAAAATTGATTTATCTTGGTTTGGTTCTGTGATTTCAGGTTCAATAACCTAAACCATCGGATCTTGTGTCGACCGACACTACTTTAGTGTCGATCGATGCAGATTAACCAAAACCAATTTGCGATGACCGATCAATCCAATTGATCCGGTTTTATGATAACCGGTCTGTGTCGATCGACACTACATTAGTGTCGGTCGATGCTAACCTCATCAACTCAATCGCAATAAGCCGTTTTAGCGTTTAACTATTATCAACCAAGCTCGATAACCGGTCCAATCCAATTGAACCGATTCATCAATTTCGCGAGGTTTGTGTCGACCGACACAACTCTTGTGTCGATCGTCACTAGGCGAAACCTAAGTTTTATTCGGGTTTTTGCCCTGTGTCGATCGACGCCGGATTGGCATCGATCGACACCATGCGAAAAACCCTAAAACGTTTTCAAACAAAAAACCCTAGCCGAGATTATTTGATCAAAAAACTCAATTTTAGCATGCATATCAAATATACAGTGATCCAGATTCAACTAATCTAATCAACATGCTACATGATTCAATAGAATAAACCCTAAGGCTCTGATACCACTGAAGGAATTTCTAGCAGTTCTAATACCAATTAGCAACCCTAGGTATAATTCCAAGCCTAGGATCCAGGGTCTAGGTATATTGAATCTACATCAGATCTCGAATTACCTGGAGTTTAGCAGCGGAAGATTATCAAGTATTCGAGATTCTCAAGCGCCTCAAGTGCTGCGCCTCTACTGGTATCCACACGCACCCAAACTGGAATCCGCCGGGATGCTAGTGCCGGGAGATCGGATCTCTTAGGGATTAGTCTGTTTTAGAGAGGTGGCTGCGATTAGGCTAAAACTTATACTCCAGGTCGTGCTATATCATATATATATATAGACCTGGGAAAACCTAATTAATCACCGGACCGAACCGAGATTAATTAAGTCATTAAATCGAAACCAATGTTTCGATCTGCGCCTTGCATCGATCGACACAACACTTGTGTCGATTGACACACTCTCAAAACTCGTATATTAATGTGTATCAAATACACATTAACTTGATCATTACTTTAATGATTATTCCCTCATGAAGTACATCCAGTTTGCTTAGGTGTGTGACCCTGTAGGTTCATATAATACTAGTAGTGAGTTCACAACTCACATATCACAAGTGGTTTCTAGCAAAAGATTATGACCATCTAGTATTGTATGAATGTCTAATCTCGACAACACAACTATCTCTAGAGTGATTACAAGTGTGATTTCAGGACATTCCCAACAATGTCCCGAACCAACAAGTATCCATCCAATGACTGATTCTGACATGTAGATTCATGAACTGTTTCAGCCTCGTTTTCATTCTCTGAACCTGAACCTTCTGACTTTTCTGAGCTTTCTCCACCTTGATCAGTAGAGTATGTTTGTCCTGAAGATTCCCTTTGTTTCCTGAAAACTACCTGTTGTTGATCCCTTTATCAATTCCAGACTAAAAGTAACTTTTTTTACCCTTTTGCTTGATGACCTTATCCTTTTTCTGGTTTCATATAAAGATTGTCTTCATCAAACACCACGTTTTTGCTTATGGTTGATTTTCCATCTTCTGTAAGCCATACCCGATTCCTTAGTACCTTTCAGATATCCCATGAAGATTCTTTTGTTTTCCCTAGGACTCATGTTGTCATGAGTTGTATGAACGTAGGCAATGCATCCAAAAGGTCTGAGGTGGTCATAGTTTACCTTAGTCCCAGACCATAATTATTTTGGTATCTTGAAGTCTATTGAAGCATTTGTCGTTTTGTTGATCAAATACATTGCGGTTGAAGCAGCCTTTGCCCAAAACCTTTTTCTAAACTTTATTCTTATAACATACATCAAACTTTATCAGAAATTGTCATGTTCATCCTTTCTGACACTCCGTTCTGTTGAGGCATGTAAACACAAGTCTGATCCTTGAGTTTGTACACAGTTTGTCCATTTCGTTGTTACAGAAGTCTAAACCATTGTCAGTTCTCAAACACTTGACTTTCTTTCCAGTTTGAGTTTCATACAATTGTTTCCATTGTGTGAAATTTCTGAAGACCTCATCCTTATTCCTCAAGAATCTAATCTAGACCCTTTTAGAATGATCATCAATGAATGTCACGAAATATCTGCATCCTGATAATTTTTTTCGTTAGCTGCTGAACCCTATAAGTCACTGTCTATATACTCAATTACTTATATGGATGTGTGCTTTGTGGTTGTAAATGAATGTCTATATGGTTTCCCAAGAACACATTCTTCACAAAAGTCTACAGTGTGAACCTATTTTGAGTTAAGATATCCTTTCTTAACAAGATGGTTCATGTTCTTTAGGCTCATATGCTCGAGCCGAGTGTGCCACCTGTTTGTCCAGTTTACCTTTGCCCTTGCCACTGTTGCTTCTGCCTTAGCCACTATTCCATGAAGATAATAAAATTTATCTTTGTAACTTCATGAAAGAACCGTCTTTCCATGATTGAAGAACGTTACCTTGTAATCTCCATCTTCATAGGTACATCCATGCTTCTCCATTTGACCATAGGAGATTAGATTCCTACCCATCATGGGCGTGTATCTTACTTCATTCAACACATAAGTTGAGTCATCTGGATTTATGATTTTTAATTTTCCAATCTTTTGACCTCATTGAAGGTGTTGTTTCCCATAAGAACCTTTCCACCATCAAATTCTTCCAAGTCGAATAGACTTCTTTGTTTAGAGTTATATGGAAAGTACATGCGGAGTCAAGAACCCACACGTTCTTTGTGTCATGGAGACTAGCCGTTAGGATCATTGGTTGCTCTTTTTATTGTGTAATGTAAGCTGAATTTTTTTCCTTTTTTATCCTTCTTTTGTGGATATTCCCTTTTAAAATGTCACTCTTTCCCACACGTCCAACATTCCCTGGGTTTAGACTGTATCCTAGTCCTCAACTTTGATCTATGAGACAATATGTTGTCCATATTCTTATTTCTGGATTTTCCTTGTCCTCCCAACCTCTTATCCGACCTTCCTCTAGTTACTATCAGCCCTTCTGTATTTGACCTTGACTTTCAAAAAAGTCCATTTCCCCTTAGCTCAATTTCCTTAGCATATGCAGATGTTGTAACTTCCTTAACCGTTAGGGTTCCTTTGCCATTCCCGTACTTGAGTGTATGAACGAGAGAGTCATACTGAGGTGGAAGGCTAGTCAAGATTTGGATGGCCTGGTCCTCATCGGAAACATTTATGTTCAAGCTTGCTAAGTCATCCACCAGCTTGAGGAAAACATAAGGATTTTCCGGTTTTTCTCTCAACCATTTTATAACTTGTAAAACTTTGTTTCAAGTATATCATGTTTGGAAAAGTTTTCGTCAGGTAATCTGCTTCTAAAGCTTTCCAAACACGATCCGCGGTTATTTCCTTCATTACCTTCCTTAATACCATATTGGAAAGGCTTGAACATATAAGATTCCTTGCCCTGATGTCCTTTTCTTTTACCAAAAGATCTTTTTGAGCTTTTGTATCTGGCTTGATCTCAGAGTCCTTTTCTTCTAAAGATCCTTGAACAGCATCATGTTTAAGAACCTTACCAAGACCTTGTAACTCAAGCTGCATCAACATCTTAAACTTCCACATACCAAAATCGCCTTGACCGTCAAATTTATCCATCTCAAACTTTGCATGAACCGATTCCATGAAGATCAAGATTGACTGACCGAAGATGACAGTAACAGTATACTGAACACACGAGCAGATGAACCTTCCCTGAAATGACATGACGAGCAAACCCTTATGAACTAAGAGACCTTTTAACCCAGTTTGAGCGCCCTTCGATTACTGAGACCATAACCTGAACCCGCACCAATAACCCGCATATTTGATACCACTTGTTAATAATTATGCTTGTTAGATCGACTTAGGTTCTCAGTTCTTCATTTAACTACGAGTTAGACTTATTCGATTGAACTTATGCGAGAACTTAAAATGTAAAGAACACAAGATATTTGTTGACCCAGATTTCACCATGGATGGCTACATCTCTGGGGAGAGAAAAAAATTTTCATGCTTGCAGTAATCACTTTGATCATACAAGGTCTCTAACTTACTCTTTCTTTACAGGTAACTAAAGAACAAGCTCCAGGACTTGACCGGAGAGACCTCAGTGCATGCGGAACCCAACAAGAGAGATTTCGGCTCCTTCTGAAAACGTCACCCCGCGTTCGTCAAATTCGCCGCTGAAGATCGCATGAGATGCTAGACCGAAGAACCTCTTTTCTTCTCTGCAACTCTATTTCTTTTTGTTACTCAGTTTCTTCTTACAACAGACTTAACAGACGACGACTAATTATAAAAACGGCATTAACTTTGCGTTTTATAGTAAACCAGCTCACCTGCAATTGGGCTGATAAAATCAGCCGGCACAATTGATAAAACGTTATCGACCCATGACCAAAACGACACAGTTTTCTACAGCTCAAAATGTGACTAAATCGACTCAAATTCAGTCTTATGTGGCTGAGGTCATCCAGCGTGGTTAAACGACTTATTTTTTTAGTGAGAGACATCTCCTCTCTATGGTTTTTTTGTAAAAAGGATTTTCAATCTCCTCTGTATGGTTTCTATCTAATTTCTTGCAACTTTAATTTTTGGTTATGATGTTCTTTCAGTTTTTGGTATAGTTAACCTGCCTCCTTTAGGCCTTTTGTAAAAGATTAGCCCCTTTCTGTAAAGAACGTGGGATCTAATATGCTTCGGTTTTTTAACCAAGTTGATAAAAAAGGAACCTTCAAACTAACCAAGTTGATTAAAAAAAAAAGGAACCTTCAAAGTTCAAACTAACCAAGCAGTCATGGGGAATGACGAAGAAAAGGGTTGATTGCTTCTTAGAAATAGTCAGCATCTTTTAAAAACTTCATAAACAAACATATTTTTAACATATAAAAAAGCATCTCTTGAAATCATTTCTTGTTTGCTCAAAAAAAAAAAATTTCTTAACTTAAATTTTTAATATTATTAACAAATTTATATTTTTAAATGAAAAACATATATAATATTCGAACGAACAATAAGACTTGGTCGTTTAGTTGACAAAAAAAAAAAGACTTGGTCGTTTACTTGTGGTGGGGAACACTATTGGTTAGGAATTTCAAAGATTATTCCTTTTGTTTTGTTTTATTATATTATTACTATAAGAAAAGTGTGGGTTTAGTTTTAGTTTGTAAATATTTATATTATATTTTGTTTTATTTTAATTATCAAAATTTTCATATGTTTTTATTTACAAATTTGTACTTTCTTCTTTCTTTTTATGATCATAATAAGTCGTAAAAGAGAACATACACTAATATACAAATATTACTTTAATTTGTACTGTAAATAATATATTTTACATATATTTTTTTATTAATAAATGAGTTTTCTGTTTTTAATGAATTTTTATTTCTTTCAACCTCCAATATCACCCTTTTAATCTTTTCATGCATTACTTTAATATATTTACTTGTTATTTCAACCTTTTCATTAATGCAAGTTTTAATATTTTAATTATATCTTAATTTTTTTTTTTTTGACTTTCTTTAAATTCTTTCTATATTTCTTTGATTTCATTTATTTTCTTACGTTCTTATATTTTATATAATTTTTTTATTATGATTTTGTCTACTTTTATCTTATTTTTATTTCTATTCTTGATAATTATAACTTTCATTATTTACTAAATATTTTTTTCGTTCTATGGATTTTTCTTCTAATTTTTTAATTATTTAAAAATTTTATTACTTGATTCTCATTTTTACTTTTATAATTTAATATTTTCAGTTATATAAAAATTTATTTATTTTGTTATTTCATTTCGTAAAAATATAATTTTTATTAAATTATATAATATTATATATATTTTGTTTATTTCATTTATTGTTCTTATTCTTATATATTTGTATAATTTATTTGTTTCTATTATCATGTTTGTCTTTTTATCACATTTTTCTTTATATGATTGGCAGTTATCACTTCCATTGTTTATTAATTTTTTTGTTCTATGGTTTTTATTTTATTTTATAAAAATTATTTAATTTTTTTTTAATCTCATTTTAGTCTTATAATTAATATTTTTACTTGTTATTTAGTTATTTTTGTTAATTCATTGCATATATATATTTATTTAAATCATATAATATATAATATTTCTATATTTATTGAATTATAATTTTTTAATTTATATTTAATGATTTTTTCTAATTAACTTCAAATTAAATGATTTATTGTAAATTAAAATTTAAATGATAATGTGAAAAATAATTTATAATATGGATCAATAAAAGGAGAGGGGAGAGGGCTGATGTGTCTCGAGAGCCCCCTTCTTTATATATTGGATTTACTGATAATGCCTATCACTCTCTAAACTTTGTCTTGTCCCAAAATTATAAATAAAAAAATATCTAAACTGTCTACATTTATCCGAAACTTTTTCTCCTCCATTGATCTTCCAAAATCACAAATGGATAACAACGACGAAACCAAGCAAACTGTTTACACTACCTTCAACAAGAATGACTCATCTGTCTCTTCTTTCACCGGCCACCTCGTTGCAGCTTTATACCGCGAAGGTATCGATGTGGTATCTGAAAAAACCGGCCACGAGCTAGGGAAGGGCTGGTTTTCCCATATCAAGCTTTTAGTGGTGGTTTTCTCGACGTACGCGTTTTCTGTGGAGTGCCTAGAGAAGCTCGTGAAGCTTCTTGAGTTCCTGCGAAAAGAAGGCCATGAGGTTGTTCCGGTATTCAAAGACGCAACCGCGAAGCAAATGGAGATATTTGCGGACGCGTTTGGGGTGCTGCAAAAGTTGTATTCTGCAGATCAGGTGACCAAGTGGCAGCGCATGTTAAAGGAAACCATGGAATTAGAAGGCCATGAATATACAGATAAACTAAGGTATGCGAATGCAACTTCACCGTTATATTTGTCTTACATTAATGTTATGATGTGATGTAACCAATGTTCTAAAAAGCGTTTTAGACGGCCGCTTAAGCTCCGTCTAGGCGCTAGGTTCTAATGTGCCGATTATTTTTTTATCCGCTTAAAAAATTATAATATTATAATAATAAGTTAATATAATATTTAATATTTATAAATTGTTAAAATTTATATATTATATTATAAAAATTTATGATAATAAATTAAAATAATTTTATTATTTATAAATCATGATATTTTATATATTTTATTATATATTCAATATATTGTTTAATTTTATAAACGTTTAGATTGCCTAATTACAATCTAGTTTTTTAATTAGGTGTTTTAGATGTTAGACATTTTGAACACTAGATGTAACCGAGATTCCTTAAATATAAAATCTGGAATGAGTTTTAACCGCGATTTTAAGCATGGTTGTCCACTATATATGTACATGTTCCGGGATCATGAGTAAAGAACAAAAATCTGAAACTCACCTCAACCTTCACCCGATATTATTTTATAAGCTAATTAGAAAAAATGGCAGTTTGCATGCCTTGTTTGAGCTGTATTCTAATTTCACAAATTAAATTCATTCGGAAGTCAGAACCTTATTATTTATGTTAGGAATGGTTGATAACTTAATAAAAACCATTTTACTAAGATAATGTTTGTCCAAAATATATAATTTAGAAATATATTCAAATGAAAAATCAAATATTAATTGGGAAGTGAATATTGCTGAGATTAAAAGTTGAGATAGTTGATTATTACCCTACTATTAAATGAAAAATTGCAAGAAACTCTCTCTCTTAACCTAAAGAAACTCTCTCAACCTAAAAGCGCCGCCCTCCAGATCTGGTTCGTTGTCCGGCACCGGTGGCTCTCTCAGCACCGACGCCGGTCTCCTTCTTCCCCTCTTTTTCTTTCTGTCTGCTCTGCGGTGTTTGTATGTTTTGGTTTCGGGATCTGCTGGTTCGTTGGCTTCGGCGGAGTAGCTCTCGGCGTTCTCTTGTGCAGGTGGCGCGATTTCCGCGGCGTCGCGGTGGCTGCGGTGGAGATGAGGCGTCGGGTGCTCTGTTGTCGGCATCTCTCCTCTTCCGCCTCGTCACATCTGAGATCTGTTTGCGTGTTCGTGGTCGGCAAGTTTTTGTCTCCGGTGGTTCCACGACGTGACTTTGTCTCCGGCGTGGCGTGCTCGGTGTCAGAATCAGGGAGAGGTTTCTTCTCTCTTCTTTTCTGGTTTTGCCTCTCTCCTCTTGGTTTGTCTATCGGAGATTTCCTCTCGTGGAGGTGAGGTGGTGTTGTCGGAGCTGTCCTCTTTCTTCCCTGGCGGTGGCTGTTAGACCTTGAGGACGGGTCTGTGTCCATAAAAGGGAGACGGTGGCAGCTCCTGACTCGTGGCTGGCCACATCGAGGTGGCTCGTGCTTTGTCTGGATGCGAGGTTCCATGGGCGGTGTGTCCCGGCGGTGGTAAGTCAGGTGGCTCGGCGGTGCTCTCCATGTGCGGTGTAGAACCAGTGCTGTCTTACTAGCGGTGTGACCTGGGTTCTACTGTCTGTGTTTTTGGTCGGTCTTGATGAGGAATTAGCGATGTGGTATGTGGTTTGAGCTGGTTGGCTCCGGTTCAAACCGGTGGTGTTTGGTAGGTCGGTTTTGGACTTGAGATGTAGAGGCGCCGGATTTTTTATGGCGGCTAAATTTTGTTTCTGTGGGGGCTGGTCCCTGAGAGATCCGTTCATTCGGGGATGGTAATTGGAGTTGACACTTCGACGGCCCGCTAGGGCTCCCTTGTCGACAGCAACAATTTAGTCCGCCATAGGTCCCGGAGATCCCGTTAGTTCTCGGAGAAGCTGTAGGCGTTTTTTATATAAGGTTTGAGGGCTGGTCTTAGGAGGATGCTCGTGGCAACTATGATGGAAATTCTAGCTCCTTTGAGCTATGGCAAAAGCGGGGTGGTCGACGGTTCTCGTTTGATTGCTGCGCTCTAGTTCAAAATCGCTCGGTTTCAAATGTTTTCGCTCGGGCCAAATCCATACCATTTAGTTGTTAGGAAATCGAGTTGTGGCTGTTTTTAGTTCATTTATTTTTATTTATCCAGTCTTCTTTGTTATCTCCGTGTTGCTGTAAAAAAATTGAAAAAGGTAATAATTTTTAACATTTTTTACCAAAAAAAAATATTTTTTAAAATCTAATTTTAAATTAAAACAATTAAAATACTATTTCCTTTTTAGATTCATTTTTTGAAGTTTACAAAATTAATAAAAAATATTTTCATGTTTATCTCTAACAAAACAAAACAATTAATAACTTAAGAACATGAAAAATGAACCAAAAATCATTAAAATAATGTTTTTTGCCAAATATATATTTTAATTTTATAAAATTTAAATTATTTCAAATCTATTTTGAATACAACAATAGAAAAAATATTGGATTAGTTATAAAAAGAAGTAAAAACAAATAAAGAAACCAATAATTTTATTTATTTTGAAACTCATATTTTAAATTAACAAATTTCAAAGATATTTTAACATTTGTCTCTAGCAAAATAACCAAAACCCAAAAAAGGATTAAGAAACTAAAAAAAAAAACAATTATCGATAAAAATTATATGTTCATTTTTTAAATGTTTCTTTATCAATAAAACAAAGTCTTTGAATCAAGATAAGTCAAGTATCTTTAGTTTTTTGGTGTAGTTTGTTTTTATTATTATTCATTTTTGTAAAATAAGTAGAAAAATAAGGTGAGAAAAATCGTATTGATTTTTTTTTTCGAATCCAAATAAGCTATGAGACTGGAAAATGATGGTAAGAGTATGTAGACAACCAACTATGACTGGATAGAATATGTTTTCGAATTTTTAAACATACATATGTTTCTTGCAGTATATATAACGAATTAAGTATGTAAATTTTTTTGCAGGAAAGAATCCGAATTTATAGTAGAGATCGTGAAGAATGTATTTGAGAAGCTCCATCCAACGGAAAATATTGGGATCCACACGCGGTTACGAGAGCTAGAAAACTTGCTATGCAAGCAACCATGGGGCTTTCGTTCTATAGGCATTTTCGGTAAGCCTGGCATAGGCAAAACGACGTTTGTTAAAGCAGCCTTTCGCAAAATGTGTGATGGGTATGATGTTCCTAGCTTCATCATAGAATGCAATAACAAGATCTCTAAGCTTTTTTGTGATGAAGACTTTCAAGAGATCAAAATGGAAGAGTTTGACCTAAACAATCAAGATGCCGAGCCATGCTATCGTCGAAAAAGAGTTCTCCTTGTTCTAGATGCTTTGCAAAACGCTCAAGACGCAATGTCTTTTCTAAGTGAGTTTAATCGGTTTGGTCCAGGGAGCTTACTCATCATAACCTCAAGTGATAGAGAAGTTCTTGAGCAGTGCCATCTCAATGAGATTTATGAACTTAAAGGTCTAAATGATGAAGATGCCTTGAAACTATTCACAAGGTGTGTCTTTGGGAAAGATGTTATAGAGGAAGAACTTCTGAAGCTTTCGTTAAGAGAGCTTGAACGTTGTGATGGAAACCCGTCTACTATTCGCTCATATGCCGAGAAGATGAAGAACAAGAAAACAATAAAAATGGAGCCTGCTCGGGGCACGAATCACCACGACTTGTTTGATTACACTGAAAACATACCTTTTATGTGTTTTGAGGAAACTATAAATACTCTCTCTATCACTCCGAAGCAGTCTTTCCTTTTCACCGACGCACATAACTACCATTCTGATCTCGAGAAGCTCTGGGGTTTCGACCTAGCCAACCACTTCGAGTTTAGGTTGAGTGACCTAAGGGCTCACTACTTATATCATGATTCTACGCAAAAGTTTTTCTTTGGTAACATCTCATCCAACTATCTATCTGATTTTAAGGATCTCTGGCAGCTCGACCTTCCTAGCCGTGCCCTTGAGTCGATGCATCTTGACCTAAAGATTCTCCATTTGGGTCAAGAATACGTACTTGTGTGTCAAGTTAACAAACCTTGGGAAGGACGTAAGGTAAGGAAGCTCTGAAAAACTCATCATTTTCTTTAGGAATGATTAGGAACCTCACATTAAAAAAAGAAGAAGATGATCTAATCAAGAACCCTAACAAACCCTAACTTTTCTGGTTGATCCTTTCCAATTATTTTTGCTTTCTCAGAGCTTCTCGATCTTCAATATAATCAAGCTTCGCCACTCCGAGAAACTAGTTGAACTTGAAGAATGTTCGGAAGAACGTGACATTGAGAAAATCGATCTTCAAGATTGCACAAGCATGAAGAGCATAACAATAGTAACTGATCAGCTAGAGCCTCTCCATGTTCTAAATCTCTCTAGTTGCATTGAAAGCCAGATTTTGCAATGGAAACTCCAAACAGATCCACTATGCCTTCTCTGCAATTCAGCAAACGAAACCACATCTCATTTCTACTTTGATTGCACCTTCTGTAGGTCGATTTGGACTGCAATAAGCAATCGGATATATCTTTGCTCTCTACAGATATGTGAGGGTGTATCCTCTGCCATTGTAAATCTCAAAGAATCCAAAGCTAAGAAACTCCTATCCCTTATGGCTTGGCACTCAACTATCTACGGTCTCTTTTATGAGAGAAACCGTCGTCTTTACAGACAAAGTTACAGATCAGCGGATGCAATACTGGTCCAAATTGACAGAATTTTCAGAAGCAAAGCTTCACGTTTGAGAAAGAGACACCCGAAAATAGCTACTAAAATCCTTCGACTCTGGCTCGGAACTTCTTCATCTCACTGATGCCTTCCACTCTGGCTTGGAATCGATCACAATCAGTCGACTTATTTCCTCCTTGGCTGCTACGTCTTCCTTGGCTTTTGTTTTGGGTTTGTGTGTGATGTTCAACAAGTCTTCAGGTCTTTTTGTCTTTTCCTTTCATCTTGGGGTTTTCTGGAGTCTAAATAGAGCTGTCGTCCAGTATTTGTTCTCTAGCCTTTATTTTGATATATTAACCAAAAAAAAAAAAAAAAAAAAGAGGAAACTCAAGTTTCCCAAAAACTTTCTTGTGCGAAGCCGAAGCCCTGAGATGAGGACTTTTAAACCTTAGCCGTAATCAGGAATACGTTTAAATCCAGGGCCGACCCGTGGCTAAAGCCCATAAAAACAGCAAATACAGATGTGTTTCTTTAGTGTAGTAGTCAAAGACGTTAGTATTGTGCTCGTGAGGGGCTGGGTTCGATTCCTCCTTCCCTTCTCTTTTTTGTTTTGTTTCGTTTCGTTATCAGATTTATGAACGATTTTTAATATTTCTTTTTTCACAATCTGAATTTCCTTTTTGCATATATTTTATATTGAATGATATAATAAGAGATATGTACTTAAATTAAAAATGAAAAAGAAAAACCTATTCGAAGCTAACCAATGATTTTGTGGGAAAAAAAGCAATGAGGATTATTATTTCATGAGTAATGTATTATTGTGTTCATATCTTATCAATTTTTTTTTTTCAAAAAAAAAATAAGTTTCAATGACATTTTGCATTATTTTGATTATATACTTAAAACAAATGCACTCTAATTTTCCCTTTTTATTGCGGTTAAGGGACATCATTTTCGGATGTGTTTTAGGCGCCAAATAACTTTGGGCCGGCCCTGTATAAACCCAAATTCGAATTCAAGTTCTCTTAGAGTTCTCATGATCTAACTTGTTATCTAGCTTCTGCTCTATCAATTGGTAACATAAAAATGGTCCGATTAAGGATAGATCTATTATCATGTCACCGAAAAAGAGCGGAAGCTAGATAAATATGAGAATATTTGTATAGTCTAAAAATTCCCAAATAAATTAAGCTTTCTTGTACTCTCTAAAGATCTAGCCGAAAACAAGTGAAGAATATTCTTCTCCCAAAAGCAAAAAAATCTTTTAATTAATCAAATCATAAACTACCTAATCAACACAATAATGGAGCTAGTGTCTCACAAGGTGTTGCCACCTCAGTCCCCTTAAGCCCTCTGGTGTAGCCATGTCAATAAATGAAAAAAACTTTTCTGTCCAATCAGATTAAAACAATCTTCCACATGTGATGCTGAGTCATTTTATTCTGTCTTTTTTTTTCCTTCTAGAACTACTGAGCCGATTAGAACCACGATTGGTGATTCTCTTTCTCGATTTCGTTGCTCTCCAGGGTCCGTCGCCTTTGCTCGCCGGAGATGCGTAGATGACGGTAGAACTGCGATTCGTCGTCTCCGAAAGGTTCCGGTGTAAACTATACGGCGTGATGTAAAGGCTGGCTTCGGATCATCGGATCTCGTCCACGTTTAGGGTTTATGTCGGAGTGGACAAATCATCTCCGGAATTAGAACATGTGCCGTCTGTCTTAATATGTAGCTTCTGATGGCTAACTAAGGTGATATTGCTATACAATCTGTCGATTAATTTGATCAATCGTTTAACTTTCGTCGTTTTATTGTTTCCTGTAAATTTGAGGAGCTGGAAAACACCATATGATGTCAAGACCAGAGCTGCGAATGGATTTGCAGTCGTATATCGAGAATCAATTCCCGGGAGTGAAAAATTCAAACAGAGGTTATCCATTGCCCTTGCTCTATTAGATCTTGATTTGTTCAAGCATTTGTGTAGATTTTCAGTCAGATTCAATTGTATTTGGTCCTATTTAGTGATTTCAAACCTTCACATGATTTTTTTTTGCAGAAATAAACAGTGGAGATAGAAGCAGAGAGGAAACAATATCTTTTCTATGGGTTGTAAACCGTAATCATCCTAATTTGCCGATTAAAAGACCTGGAACAGAGTTAGATAATAAAATAATGGACGTTGTATTTTGGAAGATTTTGTGAGATGGCATTCTCCTCCATTTTCAAACACAATCGGATTTTTTTGAAGTGTAGCCTGCGCAATGTCCAGAATCTGAATCAGAAAGGAGAAGCAGCTTTCCTGAGCAGAGAAGGCCTTCTGCACGCAAAAGCCATAGCTTTGGTCCAAGCAGGTTTAGGGGTAACCAGAAAGATTCTGTTTCTTCAATTAAAAAACCTGTGCCTGCATATTTGACTCGTGAAAGGCAAGTGGATTTGTCTACAGATGAAAGTGGTGATGGAACGGTTGTTCGTAGAATCTCAGAGGCTACTAAAAGTTCTAGGTATGTTCCAGTGAGAGCTTCGGCCTCACCTGTGCGATCAAGACAGCCTAGGAGTGACCGTGGTCAAGTAAGTGATCTATCCTTAATGCTCTTCGTTACTGGTCTTTGTATTACTTCTGCTCCAAATTTGATCCATTGTTCTTAAAGTTATTCATTAGTCAATCCATGCTATATTGTAGTATTGGTTTCATCAGTCCGGAAAAGTGATTTTTGTCTCCATCTTTTTAGCTCCATTTTGGTGAATCTATTGCTTTAATGGATTCTTTAGACTTCTGTTCTTCTTTTAGATTCAAGCTATAGTACCAACTTGTATCAGATTGATTCTTAAGTTTCTGCACCTATGGATGGTAAAGGATATGTAATTAAATCTGGCCTGCCTTTTGTGTTTCATTGTAGCTAACATAGTTCTGTGTAAGAGAATTGATTGTTACTTCTTTAGTCTATTTATTTGTTAGCTTACACATGTTATATAGTTCATGCTTGCTATCAGTTAATACCTACTCGTTGTCACTGGTCTATTTCATATCCTTCTTCCTGTCTCGTTCGACATTTTCCTGTGATTGTTACACCATTTTAACATGCTACAGTACTCTAAAATATGTACTTTAATTGGTTTAGGCCCCAAAGAAAGGAGTCAAAGCGGTTACCAAGAAGAAGCAGGTATGTGATTTCGTTTTGTTCTCTCTCCCTCTGTAGAAATTGTTTGCTTTTCTATGTATCTGTTCTTAGTTGTAAACATCTTCTTGGTTTCAGGAGAAAGTAACAAACCCACTCTTTGAAAGACGTCCAAAGCAGTTTGGAATCGGAGGAGCATTGCCACCGAAAAAGGATTTCACCAGATACATCAAATGGCCAAAGTCGATCCGACTCCAGAAGCAGAAGCGTATTTTAAAGCAGAGATTGAAGGTCCCACTAGCACTCAACCGGTCTTCCATCTCTTTCCCTTTTGTTGCTCTGTTTTGATTACCCTCTAGCTACTTTAACGCAAAGTTTGTGTAATTGCAGCGACTTCTCTGTGCAAGATTCTCCTTAAGTATAGGCCTGAATACAAGACATTCTTGTATATGACTATTAATTATTTTTCTACCTCCCCTATTGTCAACAAATTGTAGCATAAATTGCTTTTTTCTTCAATATTTGATCATTTTTTTATTGGTTTGGCAATGAGAACAAGACATTTTGCTATTGTCAAAGCATTAATTATGATGATATTTAGTTTTACACTTACTTTGGTTTATGACCATTACAACATGCTATTAAAGATGCAAAATAATAGGTCGTTTGGGCTAGCAAGCACTATCAACTTGTCTACATAATGGCTACCTTTATCTTATACTTTTAATCAAATATGAAACATAATTAAGTGTGAATAAAACAAAGCTTACTTTTTAAAAATGTAAAGGAGATAATTATTAACACAAAAAATTATTTAATGAAAAACTTTAACCATAGATTCAGTATCCAATTGTAATCAAACTATTATTCGGTTTAGTTCGTTAGTTTTAAAAAGAAAAATAAGTTTCATTTGGGATTAAACTATTTTTTGTTTTGATTTTTTTTTAAAAAAAATATAAGAAAAAGGAAAACAAAGATTACTAATTAACAAAGATTGCAGATTTTTAATATATTATATATAATTAAAATATTATTTTAAATAAATTTTGATCAGTTTAGTTCCATTTTTACATTGTTTGATTTGGTCCAGTTCGAAATTGGTTAATTTAGTATATAAATTTTGATTTTTTCTTATTTATTATTTTGATTTGGTATGGGTTCGAAAAATTTGGATCGAAAAATTTTTCTGGTTTAAAGAAAAAGATTAACATTCTTTTATTCTGAAAGATAACAGTTATACGCAAATTTGACTAATCATAAAAATTGAGATGACATGAATAATAACAAAACATGTATTTGGTTGTGTTATTAAAACACATATCTATTTTTATTTAAGTTATAATTTTATCTAATTTAAAATATAGTTTGGTTCAAAAATAAATACACTTCATGAATATTTATTTACTTTTAGTTTTATTTATAAATATAACACCAAAATAATAATTAAAATATAAATTATAAAAGATTAATTATATTTTAATAAAAAATTATATCATAAAATAAATCCGCGGCGTAGGGCGGATACATACCTAGTACATCAAATGGTTTGGTTTAATAAATTTTAATAAAATTATATCATATAATTTTAATAAAAAATTATATCATAAAATGTTTTTTTACATTATAAAAAAACTTAGAAACTTTAGAAAACCCTAAAAGATTGACATTCAAATGCAAATACGTGGCATTTATCTAGATATACATATTCCAAATATATCTAGCTACATCAGTACATCACCTAAAATGGTTTGGTTTAGGTTAATTCAAAAACTATCCCATATGTCTTCGGTTTAACACATATCGAGACCTTCCGAGTACCCAAGGTTCCGAACTAAACTTGATTAAAATTAAGTCTCTTTCTCGCGTTTCTTATAAAACAGAACTAATCAAAAATAATTTATTGATCAAAACCTAAAATAAATTGAAATCTGATTTCTAGAACTCTTTTATTGAATGCTTGTAGGTAAAACTGTGTGAACAAAAAAAAATTACGTTTCACAAAACAAAACGCTTGATAACACATATATATGAACCTGTTTTTACTGTGTTTTTGTCTAAATTTTTTCATACTTCAGATATTACATCAAATTTTTCATAATTGAGAGAGCGATCATGTTCGATTTAACACTCAATCTACTCAAGATCAACAAGACTAAAACCTAAAGATTTGAGAATCAGAGAACAACACGAAGACAAAGATTGGTGACCCGGTGTTCACCTCCTTCCTCAATCCGAGGAAGAGCTATACTCACCGGAGCTGGGATTATCAGCAATGGACTAAGAACACGGCAATCGCCGCCGTACAACAAGCTCAGATCACTCTCTCTCTCTACAGTAATCTGTTTGTGCTCTCTCTCTCTATCACCGAGCTTAATCACCACCCGTAACTCACTCGCTCTAACGGCTTTATAGATCAGCCAATAACAATGAGCTTACACACGTACAAGTCACGTGTGAAGTAAACAAGAGAGCTAACCGGACTTTAACCAGTCCTATAACTAATCCGAATTTCAATCAATCTTCGGTTTAGCTTAATTGGTCAGAACCATCTCGTAAAGACCTTCTGACTCGTCTGGAAGCTTATCTGTTCTTAGTGCACCATAAAGATCGAGGCTATACTTCTTCAAATCTCCACCTTAGACTCGATCAACCTCTTAGCTTAGGTGAATCTTCAGCTCCTTGACCGGAACCACTGTGCTCTAAACTGAGCACTGCATCCTTCACCGGATCCAAGGACTTTAGTTCTCTGAAACTCGAAGAATTCTCAATGCTTCTTTAAGCTTATAGACTGGTAGGGCTTTTGTAAAAGTATATGTAGGATTATAAGCAGTTGGTATCTTCAGTACTTGGATCTCTCCTTTACTAATCAGATCTCTACCAAAATGATATCTCACGTCCATGTGCTTGGTGCGCTCATGATGAACCGCATTCCTGGACAGTGCTATAGCACTTTGAGAGTCACAATAAATCTCAACAGATTGTTGAGTAAAACCAAGCTCTCCTGCAAAGCCTCTTAGCCACACTGCTTCCTTGATAGACTCAGCTAAAGCAACATACTCAGCCTCTGTTGTTGAAAGAGCCACTATCTTTTGAAGTGTAGATCTCCAACTTATAGAGTTTCCTCCTGCAGTAAACACCATCCCTGTGACTGATTTCCTCTGATCTCTGTCTCCTCCATAGTCTGCATCACAATAACCTTTAACCACAAACTTGTCTCCTCTTTTGTAGCTTAATCTTTTCTGAACTGATCCCTTCACATACCTCAAGATCCATTTAACAGCCTGCCAGTGATCCTTAAGTGGTTTACTCATAAACCTACTTACAACTCCAACTGGATAAGCCAAATCCGGCCTGGTTCCTACCATAGAGTACATTAAGCTCCCTACAACATTTTGGTAAGGAATATTTTCCATGTATTCCCTCTGTTCCTCATACTCTTTATCTGTAGCTGATTTCAATTTGAAGTGAGCTCCCAAAGGTGTGTCAACTGGTTTTGCATGATCCATTCCATAATTTCCAAGAACCTTGAGCATATAATCTTCTTGCGTTATCCTTAGAATTCCTCCTTTTCTGTCTCTGTGTATTTTCATGCCAAGTATCTTCTTAGCATCACCCAAGTCTTTCATTTCGAACTCTGCACTCAAAGATTTCTTTAGCTTTTGTACCTGATCTTTGTCTGTTGATGCTATCAGAATATCATCAACGTATAATAGAAGAAACACCTTGTCTCTTGAGCCAGACTCATTGTAGTATACACAGTTGTCATACTCACTTCTTGTGAACTTATTCTTCACCATGAAATCATCAAACCGTTTGTTCCACTGTCGAGGGGATTGTTTCAATCCGTATAGGGACCTTTTCAGGAGACATACTCGGTTTGGATATCTGCTATCAACAAAACCTTCTGGTTATTCCATCAGGATCTCTTCATCCAGAAAACCATGGAGGAAGGCCGTCTTCACGTCAAGCTGTTGCAACTCCATGTTGAAGTGATTTACTGCTGATAAGATGTATCTAATGGATACATGTTTGACTACTGGAGCAAATATCTCCTGATAGTCAATGCCTTCCTTCTGAGAGTAACCTTTGGCAACTAATCTTGCTTTGTACCTGGGTTTCTCCACTCCAGAAATCCATGCTTTCCTTTTAAAGATCCATTTACAACCAATGGTTCTTCTATCCTTTGGTCTATCAACCAATTCCCAGGTTTTGTTTTTCCACAGTGATTGCATTTCTTCTACAGTTGCATCTTTCCATTCACTGTTGTCAGGATCCTTCATGGCTTCTTGATAGCTTTCTGGTTCCAGATTTCCCGCATCTTCAGTCAAGCCACAAATGTATTCAGCATAGTCATTGTCTTCATAAACTTCATAATCCTTGAGCCTGACATTTGGTTTCAGTGTTCTCTTTGGTCTGTCCCTGACCAATTGTTGATTGTTGTCACTCTCTTGATGTTCTTCAGTGATCTCTGTATTATTATCATGTTCATGATCCTCTTGGTGTATTTCAGTGATACTTTCTTCTTCAGTAGCTCCACCTTGAGTTGCATTTGGTTCCTCACCTTTGTTTTCTGAAAAATCAAAACTCAAAGAGAAGTCAGTAGCATCACTATGATCTGAGAGTATACCTGAGTTTGGATTTGACTTAAGATCTTTATAGACAACATCTTCCCTGAATACCACATTTCGACTTATAATGCATTTCTGTTCTTCAAGTAACCATATTTTGTATCCTTTGACTCCTTCCGGATAGCTGGTGAAGACTCCTTTCTTTGCCCGAGGGTTCAACTTTCATTCACTTGAGTGTACATAAGATATGCACCCAAACCTCCTTAGGTTTGATAGAGATGGCATTGAGGATGTCCAGACTTCCTCAGGAACTCGGAAGTCTAACACTGATGAGGGTGACCTGTTTATCATATAGGTTGCAGTTAATGCAGCCTCTGCCTAGAATTTCTGTTCCAATCCACTCTCACTCAGCATGCTTCGTACTTTGTTCATAATAGACCTGTTTAATCTCTCAGCAACGCCATTTTGTTGTGGCGTGTATGTACATGTCCTGTGTCTTACCACACCTTCATCTTTGCAGAACCTATCAAATTGCACATTACAAAACTCAAGACCATTGTCAGTTCTTAATCTTTTTACCTTTCTTTCTGATTGAGTTTCCACCATCTTCTTCTAGTCCACAAAGCACCTGAATGCTTCATCTTTGGTCCTGAGAAAATATATCCACACTTTTCTAGAAAAGTCATCAGTGAAAGAGATAAAATATTGACAATTACTTAGGCTAAAAGGAACATTGGGTGATCCCCAAAGATCTGAATGGACATAGTCTAGTTTGTCTTTTGTAACATGTTGTGCTGGTCCAAAACTAACTCGGTGAATCTTTCCTTTCACGCAATCTTCACAGAATTTTAGAGCTGTGACTTTGCTATCTTCAAAACATCCTTTCTTGTTTAGAACCTCTAAGCCTTTCTGACCAATGTGACCCATCCTGCTATGCCATAGTTGTGTTTGATCATCTTGTTTTTCTTTTCCCTCTGCTGAGTTTGCTTCTGCAACTTTAGCTGTACCATTTAAGACATATAAAGTCTCCCTCCTCTGAGCTTTCATGAATACAGTGCAACCTTTAATCACTTTTAGAATCCCATTTTGTCCTTTAAACTCACATCCTTTCTCCTCCAGTGTGCCTAAGGATATTAAGTTCCTTGAGATGTCAGGCATATACCTTACATCATGCAGAATGAAGGTTGTTCCATCAGGATTCATGAAACGAATGGACCCAATTCCCTTTACTTCAGCAATTGAATTGTTGGCCATTCTTACTCTCCCTGATTTAGTGTCCTTCAGGTCAAGAAAATATTCTTTGTTGGAAGTCATGTGAAATGAACAACCTGTATCTAGAATCCATTCTTCTCTTGTGATGTCCCCCATTGTCAGATTGACCTCTGAAACAATTAGACCAACTAAGTCTCTGGCAAGGGCTGCCTCTCCTCTGTCTTGAGACTGGCCCTTGTTCTTATTTCTTTCAATCCATTTATAGCACTGCTTTTTGAGATGTCCTTCCTTGCCACATATCCAGCAAGTTCTCTTACCATCCTTTGACTTAGACCTCAACCTGTTGTGCTTTCCTTTACTGGATTGTTGATTCTTTGTTGGGGATCTCCCTCTTGCATAATGTCCTTCACCCTCTGACCTTGTACTTGCAGGTGAGTTCTTAAACTCCCTTTCTTTAGATTTTGCAGCGTTTGCCACATCTTCCACTTGTATAACTTCCCTGCTGTACTTTAAGGTGTCCTTAAGTTGATCATACTTTGTTGGTAAAGAATTCAGTAGCAATATTGCCTGAACCTCCTCTGGGACTTCTATGCTTAAATTGCTAAGATCAGTTATCATCTTGAGGAATTCATCTATGTTCTGATCAATGGTCTTAGATTCCTTCATCTTAAATGAATATACCATTAGTTGAGCATGAACACGGTTAGGAAGAGACTTTACCATGTACAGTCGCTCAAGAGTTGCCCATGTTTCTGCAGCGGTTGTGCATTTGTCGAGCTTCCTCAGCACTTGATCTCCCACAGCAAGACAGATCAGATTCATAGCCTTTTCACATCTTTCTAATCTTGCTTCCTCTGATTCGATCTTCTTTTTCTTCATCTCCGGATCCTTTTCATCTTCTTCTGATGTTTCTGTGATTTGAGCCTTCTCCGTGATTACATCTTTGAGACCTTGCACACTAAGGTGCGCGAACATCCTCTTTCTCCATAGACCGAAATCTCCTTCGCCATCGAAGATTGCGATCTTTGATTTAGTTCCTGTCATCGTTGATCCGACGAATCTTTACACCAAAACTAACCGGTGCTCTGATACCAATTTGTTCGATTTAACACTCAATCTACTCAAGATCAACAAGACTAAAACCTAAAGATTTGAGAATCAGAGAACAACACGAAGACAAAGATTGGTGACCCGGTGTTCACCTCCTTCCTCAATCCGAGGAAGAGCTATACTCACCGGAGCTGGGATTACCAGCAATGCACTAAGAACACGTCAATCGCCGCCGTACAACAAGCTCAGATCACTCTCTTTCTCTCTCTACAGTAATCTGTTTGTGCTCTCTCTCTCTCTATCACCGAGCTTAATCACCACCCGTAACTCACTCGCTCTAACGGCTTTATAGATCAGCCAATGACAATGAGCTTACACACGTACAAGTCACGTGTGAAGTAAACAAGAGAGCTAACCGGACTTTAACCAGTCCTATAACTAATCCGAACTTCAATAAATCTTTGGTTTAGCTTAATTGGTTAGAACCATCTCGTAAAGACCTTCTGACTCGTCTGGAAGCTTATCTGTTCTTAGTGCACCATAAAGATCGAGGCTATACTTCTTCAGATCAGTTTCTTTTTTTTAAGGAAGAAAAGAAATTTTGTGGATTTTAGAAACTAGGTTTGAGACTTAATTTGGCAATTCTTAGTTCTATCACACCCAAAATATAGGAAATATTGCATCCACTGTATCTTTTTGTAAAGTAATAGCAATATTGTATTTTTACAAAACCTCTTGCATTTATGTAACTTTTACTAACATTTTATCGTTGAAAAAGTCAAATTTACCCCTATCCAACTAACAAGATAAGTTGTCTTATAGTTAGTTTACATAATTATTTTCCAATATAATTAGACTTAAGCATGCTTAATTTAAATAGTCTAGTTTGTAACTTCCTTTTATAGTTTTTGTAAGGTTTTTTTTTAACTTGACAAAAAAAAAATCAAGATTTGTCATCTAACTCGGTAGGAGATTTGTGATTGGAGATTTGTCACTTACATGGTCATCGAGATTTATCATCTCCCTCGGTAGAAGATTTGTCTATCTGGAAGAGGTTTCGCCAGTAAAAGCATCCTTCTCTGCCACTAAAGTAAGCTCGCCGATGATTGTGATTGAGATTTGTCATTTACATTGTCATCGAGATTTATCATCTTGCTAGGTATGAGATTTGGCTAACTAGAAAAGCTTCCATCGGTAAAAACAGCCTCATCTGCCTAGATTGCATCGTGGACCTATTGTCATCTAACCGCTCAATCTCGTTTCAGTCCATAGCAATAGATTAGACGAAATACTGTTGAATCCGGCATTGTACATTGACAATACGTGTGCAGGTGGATAGGTTCTAATGACGTATAACAAGCCAATGGCAAAGAACAAGTTCTTAAAAATGGATCATTTGGTTCATATGGAAAGCAAGAAATAGCAAAGTTTTCGATAGGAAGGATCTCCCCAATGAAAACTCTTCAACATGCTCTTTTGGAAGCGGAAAACTGGAGGAAAGCAAATGAAAAGGAACAAGCGGAAGCTGAGGAAGACGAACCACCCCCACATCATAATACAGACCGTCAGCCGTTTGGAGTTTCCCCTCCCCTCCCGACTTGTCAAATCGATGCCTCTTGGGTTGTTAATGGTCTGACAAGTGGGTTAGGGTGATTTTTCAAGGATGCATCTGGAAGAAGAATTATAGGAGCACAAGGATGCAGGAGGTGCCTATCCCCCTTGCATGTAGAGCTTGACGGCATGCTCTGGGCAATGTCCTGCGTTCTAGAAGGTGGGATTTTAGAGGTGGTTGTCGAGACTGACTGCTCGGATCTGATTTGCATGACAGAGACCCCTCAGGATAGACCGGGGCGTTCAGGTACCCATTCTGGTTTGGTTCGGGTCTTTGGATTTTCAGATCTAGGCATATAAGACCCATTCGGGTATTTTATAATTTTGGTTCAAATTCGGTTCGGTTCCATTCGGGTTCGGTTCGGGTCCGGGTACCCGAAAAATCATAAAACAAAAATAAAATTTGGTCAATTTGAACATAAAATTGTTAAATTTAGACAAATATAGTAAAAAATTTCGTATATTTCGTTTATTTTGGATATTTTAGCTATTTTGGTCTAAAACTAATCAATAAATTTGTGATTGTAATTATAATTTTGTTATATTAAGTCTAAATATAACTAATATTTTGGATATATAATTCTAGTTCGGATATTTTGGGTACCCATTCGGTTCTCGGTTCGGGTCGAGTTTTCCGGTTCTTCGGATATAGAGGTTTAGGACCCATTCGGGTATTTCGCCGGTTCGGGTTCGGGTTCGGTTCCTCTTTTTCGGTTCGGGTTCGGTTCGGTATTTCGGTTCCAGTTTTTTTGTCCATGCCTACCTCAGGACTAGCCGAGTTTCAAGACAGAACTAGGCCTTTTTATTTCTTTGAGAAATGTCTTTCTATTTGTAGAAGTAGTTTTAATTCCTAGGAAGCTTAATGTCCGTGCCGAATCCCTTGCAAAACGGGCAAGAGCATGTAACATTATTTTCTCCCATGTAAGTCTGGACAAGCCACACCGGTTACTGTTTCGAGATGTTAATCCAGCCCGGACAACTTTAATTTAATATATTGAGTATATGTTGACAAAAAATATATCTTTTATGGAAATTTTGTTAAAAATAAAAATGGGAGTAATATTTAACGAAATTTTCCGCATTCCTCGTGATTAAAAAAGAGCATATGATACTTTTTAGTTTTTACTGACTTCTTTGATTTTACTTGGTTATAACTTTTTCATCAATACCAAATCGAAATCATTGTGAACTTTTCCATAAAACCAAGCAAACAAACAATCTAACAAGGTAAACATGGATTAATTGCACCCATTGTATCTTTTTGAAACATTAATAGCAAAGTTGTATTTTTGAGAAAGTTCTTGCATTTATGTATTTTTCACATTTTTCAAGACGTCAAAATGTCCATTCTAACCTTTGTTTTTGTCTTTTTGTGATGGATAGTTAATCACACAAGCTATCCATGCGAGTCCTTCTATCCATCCGATTTTATTATTATATTTTTATTCTTTTCTTTTTTTTACACTCTCTTTCTTACTTTATGACTTATTTTTCACCCCTTATTTTTCGACGGTGGATAGGATAGCGGATCTGATGATTCTGACAATATAGACCACCGGAATGGAGATAAAATAGTCTGATGTACCGGAATTCAAAAAAAAAACCGGACTTAATACGGAAAGTGCGAATGGACAACTTAGACTAGATATCCATAATATCCATCCACATGGATACCACCACCACCATATCACATACAAGATGCTTACCATGGGTAGAAAGTGGCCAACAATTTTTTTTCTGGTTCCTAATCACACAAATAAGCATCCGATGTAAAATGTTTTCTATGGATATGGTGGACAATATCGACTATTCGTAGACACTACTACGATCTCCTCACATGTAGACGGATTTGATGGACAGAAGGTGACTAATAGTTCATATGATCGTGAAATGTACCTTGTAAACACAATTATAAGAGCTCAATGTGGATGATGTCTATTATTTGTGGAACCTACCACGATTATATCATATGTTTAACGCTTATGATGGACAATAGGGTGGTCAAGAGTTCACATATTGTGATACGTGGGCACAAAGTACATGTCTCATGGATAGAAGTTGGTTAAGAGTTCACATGATTGTGAATTTGTGGACACAGAGTAAGTGTATACCACTATCCATCCAAAAACAACATTTTTGATTGGCTGCTTCCTATTCATGGTAAGCATCTTGCATATGATATGATCGTTGTAGTATCCATATGGATGGATATTGTAGACAGCAGTCTCAACTGTCCATACGTAATTTCCGTATCAAGTCCGAATTTTTTCTTTTCTTTCGAATTCCGGTTTATCGACCGATTTTATCTCCATTTCGGCGGTCTATGTGGCCAGAATCTTCACATATTGCATCCTATCAACCGTTCAAAAAACAAGGATAAAATCGAATAAAGAGGAAAAAATGTTAAAAGTAAAAAAGAAAATAAAGAGGAAAAGAAAAAAAAATAATTAAAAAAAAGAATTGATAACATTTTTCCATTTTGCCTAAAATTATTTTTTACAGGTAAAATCTACAAAAAAAAAAATTACAATATTGCACGAACTTTTATAAAAGACAAGATTTTTTTTTTTTTTTTTTTTTTTTTTGATAATCCAGGGAGGATTCTAGACCATGGTCCAGACTAATCTCCTTGGGCCCAGTCAGGCCGCAGGCCAGCTTCACCTGGGAGGGTTTTCCCTGGGCCTTAGGCCCAGTGCCCGCGTTGTGAGCAGAGGAGGCATTTTTGTTTCCGCCTGGAGTCGAACCCGGGTGGTGTTTGCCACCTCAGACCCTTCTACCACTTGGACTACCTCAACCGCTCTATAAAAGACAAGATTGCAAGGAAAAAAACAAAAAAATACACCTAATATGCCGCCACGTAAACCAATATGATTCGTATTTGGGCTCTTTTCTCGATTCTAAAACCAGCGGAGCTTCGCTTACAAACACATCGAATCGAGAGAAAAAAAAACAAAAATCTCCAGAGTTTTCGGAACTGACGTCGGAGATTGTGAAGACGGTAAGAGATGGCCGGACAGTCGAGAAAATGGATGATTCTGGTGGCGACGATCTGGATTCAAGCTTTTACCGGTACGAATTTCGATTTCTCGACGTACTCGTCGGATTTGAAATCGGTTCTAGGGATTTCACAGGTACAGTTGAACTATCTCGCAGTCGCTTCGGATCTCGGGAAAGTTTTCGGTTGGTCATCGGGACTTGCACTCTTGTATTTCCCTCTCTGGACGGTTCTGTTCGCGGCGGCGATAATGGGTTTCGTCGGCTATGGGGCTCAGTGGCTTGTAATCACTAACATTATCTCTTTGCCGTACATTCTGGTAACAAATTTCTCCAGCATGTCAATTTCTTGAGCATATTCTCTGTCTCTGGTTTTATCGGTGAATCAATTTGCGATTTCATGAAATGCCTTGACGGATACCGTAAACACTAATCAGAAGCTTCGTATTTGTTTGTCTTATTTTTTTACAGTGAGTAGTATATTATAGCATAGCCAATCTTTTTATTGTTTTTGAAAATATACTCAGGTTCTTCAGCTTTACAGAGAATTAAGTAATGTAATTTCCTTATTTTATCGCTTTAATAAATAAATCACTCATATTTTCTTTAGCTTTACACAAAAATTAACGAATGTAGTTTCATTACTCTTATCGTTTTAAGACTAAGAACATCATATCTATTGTCTTCCATTTTTTAAGTGTTATTTATGACGTAATGTTTAATCAGAGAAGTTTTTTTTAATTAGTTTTTACTTCATCTTAACCTCTAAGGATCTTAACCAACGTATTATTAGTATTCTTATTTCTATAATAAACATGTTTTCTTATGGTTGCAATGAGATGGAAATCAAGATTTGGAAGTTTGGAAGAAGAGTCGTTGATGCTTGACTTGTCGATTAGTAGTTCAGAAGTAAATTTTCATTTGACTGGTTGGTCGGACGTGATTTTCTTTGGCTTGTTTCTGCGTTGGGGGAGTTTGATGACGATCTCGAGAATCTTTATCGTTCTTGTGATCGGATCTTCATTTGTGTATAGGATATTAATAATTTTCTCCTTTTTTCCGACAAAGTAATATTTTCTCTTTGTAACCAAAAAGCATATAAATTTTTTATCTTTGTAACCAAAAAAGCATATAAAAAGTGTTTTTCCTTATTCTCTGACCTTTTTTATGAGTAGGCATTGGATTATCTTTGTCATTTGATAAACATAATATTGAATTTTCAGAAAAGGTATTATGGCCGTATAAAATTTTGAATTATAGTCTGTTATGGCTGTATGAAATTGTTTTCAATCTTCTTAATCAAAATTTGTATTTTTACTTTTTGATTTTCTTGGAGGAATGATTAACTTTTTGCAATGATTGTGATCAAATATAATTTTTGATTCTCACGAAAGTGATATTGTCCCGAATAATTGTATCGAACTTGTGGCTAAGTATGGTTTCTCTAATGTTGTGGCAGGTGTTTCTATGTTGTTTGCTAGCTGGGCTAAGTATCTGCTGGTTTAACACAGTCTGCTTTGTGCTATGCATCAGAAACTTCCCTGCAAACAGATCACTTGCACTTTCTCTCACAGTGAGCTTCAATGGCGTAAGTGCTGCTTTATACACTCTTGCTTACAACGCAATCAATCCTGTTTCTACACAGCTATACCTTCTCTTAAACTCCCTTATACCTCTTATTGTTTCCTTCGCTGCTCTCATTCCTATTCTTCGCCAACCGCCTCTTGAACCTCTTCCACCAGATGGAGTTCGTAGAGACTCTCTCATGTTTCTCTTACTTAACATATTAGCGGTTTTGAACGGTGTTTATCTGCTTCTCTTTGGTTCAAAGACTTCTGATGTAACCTCAGCTCGTCTGCTCTTTGGTGGATCCATTCTTCTCTTGATTCTCCCTTTATGCCTTCCGGGTCTAGTCTACGCTCGTAATTGGTATCTGCACAACGTCCACTCCAGTTTCCGTTTAGAAGGTTCCGGTTTCATTCTTGTTGACGTCGATGAGCTGGAGATGCATAAAGGAATGGCCACACGTCAAGCCAGCCTTGAAGGCTATCAGTTGCTAAACGATGATGTAGTTCCAACAGCCATTACTCCTGCTCAGAAGAGTTTCATTGAAGATGACAATGGATCTTGTTGCGATAAGCTCATTAGAGGAAATCAGCTGGAAATGCTTGGAGAAGAACATCCTCTGTATTTGCTGTTATGCAGATCAGATTTTTGGCTTTACTATATTGCGTATTTTTGCGGTGGCACAATTGGACTTGTTTATAGCAACAACCTTGGACAGATTGCGCAATCTTTAGGACAAAGCTCTGAGACAACAACGCTTGTCACACTTTATTCGTCCTTCTCATTCTTCGGTCGATTGCTTTCAGCAACACCAGACTATATCAGAGCGTAAGTTCCTTACACAAGTCTTTTTACTCCTCTGGTTCTAGCATCATTGGGAAGATTATGATGTTATTGCAATGTGAATTGTGCAGGAAGTTTTATTTCGCTAGAACAGGGTGGCTAACCGTTGCTGTTTTACCAACTACAATAGCTCTTTTCTTATTGGCCTCATCAGGAAGTTTGCCTGCCTTACAAGCAGGAACTGCTCTAATTGGTCTAAGCTCGGGTTTCATATTCGCAGCAGCAGTTTCGATCACATCTGAGCTATTTGGACCCAACAGCGTCGGGGTTAACCACAACATCCTCATCACTAACATACCGATTGGATCGTTGGTCTACGGTTTCTTAGCTGCTTTAGTCTATGAATCCCATAGCATGGCTGGGTCTAAGACGGAGTCGGCTATATGTATGGGACGAGACTGTTATTTCCTAACGTTTGTGTGGTGGGGATGCTTGTCGGTTCTTGGACTAGCTTCAAGTGTTGTCTTGTTTCTGAGAACTAGAAGAGCTTATCAACGTTTTGAACAAGACCGGATAACTTCAAGCATGCTCTATTCTTAGAAATTTGATTCCAGTCGTGTTATATTGTGGGGAAAGCTGAAAATGGCGACAAAAACTTGTGCAGAGCTTTGTTAGTGCACATAAGTTTTGATATTTTCGCAGTAACAAGAAGAAAGAGGGAAGAACATAGATCATAATTTTGGTAAGTTGGACCAGGGAATTAAACTTTGAGGTCACCCAAAGTTACGGTGTAGCTATCTGGAACTCTTCCCTACTTAACAACCTAAAAGGCTTAAGTGGTCTTTGTTTTGGTTGTAGTCTTGTGACATTTTGAACGAAAGTAATTGTTGTTTATTCTAATTTTTCATCTTGTCTCCCTTTCGTCAGGTTTTAGACTAGCTAAGGTTTACTTTTTCTTATCGTTTTTGTTTAAGGTTTTCTTTTGAACTAAGTTTCTACAGTTTTATAAATTAATAAATATTTTTCGGTTTTGAGTTGGGCCTGTTTTAAATATAACACATTTCAAAAAGATAACGTTAAAGGTGGGTTTAGCACCTGTTTTAATCCCGGTCGAATAATAAATCAGTCTGTTGAAAATTAAAGCCCAATGAAGAAAAAGACGGTCCATTTTTGGTGAAGTTCGGCAAGATTGACGCTGACCTGTACCAAAAAGGGAAACACGATTAATGCAAAATTAATATATTTGAAAAAATGTAGAAGATAACTATACATTTTCAAAAATGAAGAAAAATCTAATAGTATTCAGATTTAACATTATAGTAACCTTAATTCTCTTGATTCAAATTTACTTTTACTGCACGGGAAAATATTATCATGATTTATTGTACTATAAACCCTAAATTTCATAGCTGAGAAATCAATTCATATTTCGAGCTATAAGTTAATTAAATGACTACGCTTTTGGTCCTTTCTTTTATTGTTTTTAGATCCATAAAATCAAATTATCCAAGTTCCTTTTATTGATTAATTTATTGAATTAATCTTTGTTAATCTCGGCTTCAACAATTGGTGATGTATGTGGAGACTTTGGGTATCAGCAATGACGGAAACACCATTTTCATCGCATGAAATATGAAGAACCAGCTACACTGGCAACATCACCAACAGCGGCAACCCAAAAGACAGAGAAGAGCGGATCCAGTCAAACACGCCTCCATAAGGAGATAGAGCCCACGCTAATTCAACCAACATGGAATTAAAGTCACAAACAACTTGATATCAACAAGAAGAGAAAGAAGAGGAAAGGCGATCACCGCCAAAAAGACAAAATAAATGGAGCGATCGCCTAACTAAGAAAAGATGTCAAGGAACTACCAACCAGCAAAAGCAAACATGAAAACGTCAGGACACGAGAAAGTATCACCCCCAAGGGAATTCGACCGAGATAACCTTCGGTTGGAATTGATGAACGTTAAAAATCTCCGCTTAGGAAATATTTTACTGTTACTCTGTTACCCTTACATCTCTTATTCTGCCCTCTCTCTCTCTCTCTCTCTCTCTCTCTCTCTCTCTCTCTCTCTCTCTCTCTCTCTCTCTCTCTCTCTCTCTCTCTCTCTCTCTCTCTCTCTCTCTCTCTCTCTCTCTCTCTCTCTCTCTCTCTCTCTCTCTCTCCTCGAGCTTCTTCTTCTTCTTCTTCTATAGCCATGAGAAACTTGCTCACCAAGTTTCTAAGGGACATATGTCTTTTTTGATGAAATATCTTATGAATGCTTGACATATATCCCTCTTCTATAAAATTTTAGATTAAGTTCACCCAGAAGTGACAACTGGCATCCTAAAACTAATCAGAGATCCCCACCTTATTCCGCGCCTTGATCCACGATTCCCGCATAACCGATAAATTCCCAAAAAATCCGTAAAAAAATTCTGAATGTATTTTCTTTATCTGAACCTCCACAAATAATTTTTAATAATTATATTAACCCGTTTTGGCCTCCCATAGCTTCTAAAACTCTCAAAATGAGCTTCTCACGATTTTTACGATTTATCGGTTTTCTTTCTTGTTAACCTGAAAAGTCTGCTAAAAATCCGTCTTGTGCAATTTTTGTCTTCTAAATAATCTTTAATAATAACATATTATTTTTCCCATTGTTGCTTCCCGACTCTATTTTGGTAAAATTACTAAAATACTCATGAACTTCCAGAAATTGTGGAAATGCCCTCTGATGATATTTCTTTGGCTTGTAAGCTGCTCGTTGACTGATCTTGTGACAGGGTATATTGAGATTTTCAAAAAAAAAATAAGGCGAAGAAATAAGTGGGAGATGAAGAGAAATGACAGAAGGAAGAGTTGTATTTATAGCAGAGGAAGCAATGGTTATCGAAGCGATGTGACGGTTACCAAATCAGAGTTAATGCGACACAACATTTGCATCTTTTGAGACACGCGGAGTGCATTCAATGGTAGATAAAGAGGCACCTTGAATGACCTCAGAAAACCGCAACGAAGAAAAATGGTCAACGAATTAATGGGATCAAACTGATGGCAATACATGGGAGCACGATATACGCCGACCTAGCCAGTTCACCGGACAAGATAACGATTTAATTTGTCGACCTAAGCCTCACTCAGTGCGCTGAACTGGGGGTGCTTACTGTTAGAGGTGGATCCCAACGAAGAATAAGACGTCCCATTCTTGGTGAAGTCCGGTAAGATCAGCGTCGACTTGCATCAAAAGGGAAATATGGTTAATGCAAAATTAACATATTTGAGAAAAAGAAGAAGATAAAGACAAATTTTCGAAAAGGAAGAAAAATCCAAGATTACTCGGATTTAACATTGTCGTATCAGAGAGAATTTAGAAAAAACCATAATTATCATGATATTAATATACTTCTCTTGCGTGGGAAAAGTTTATCATGATTCATCGTATTAAATATCCTAAATTCCAAAGCAGAGAAATTGATTCACATTTCACACTATAAGTTAATAAAATGAAGCCTTGCCCTGAAAAGTTGTCATGGTGAGACAAATGAAGTTTGTGAGGCTTATTTTAAACTTTAATTTATATGAGATAAAAGTCTAATAACTTATAAAAGTCTAATAACTTATAAAATTTAATTTTGTACGTAAACATGTTAAATCTCATATAGTAGCAAAAACCATCTCTCAAGAAGAAAATTTTATCTCATTTACGATTATCCACATCAAAATATCATGATAAGTTTTGCAAAATCCATTTTCCTTAGACAACTTAGCAATTTCCTGTAAAACAACACAAGACCAACACATTAGAGTAGACTTTGTCATTAAGTCTACTATTAATAAACTAAGTTTACAATTAAACTAGAAAATAACTCATGAAACTGTATATGAAACACACATGTAAAAATCATTCACAAGCAGGTACATTAGCTAAACAAAACATACGAAAAAAAATCTTCAAACTTCTCTACTTATTGAATACAAAAGCCTTTTCTATAAATTTATGATGTCAAAATGATGTGTCGACAGTAGACGTTATCACAAAGTCTACTATTAATAAGTTAATTTCTCAATTTCACTAGAAAAATGATTCATAAAAATGTAGTGGAATAAACATGTCAAACTCATTAAAAACAAGTATATTACATAAACCAAACCTACAAAAAAAAAACATATCCAAATTCATAAATATATTGTATACAAAACCATTTTTTATAAATTCAAGATTTACAAATGATGTCAACATGACATGTCTAGAAAAAATCATAAAATCGTAAAATCAACTAAAGCTAAACTGTAACAAATAATCTTATGAGACTTATAAATAAATTCCAACAATACTTAACCAAAATTTCAAAAATTAAAAATAAAAAATTCATAAAATATGTACAAAAATGTATTTGCAACAAAAAAAAAATGTAAGAGTAGACTTTTGCAAGAAATATAACCCTAAATGAGCTAGTTTCTCAATTTCACTAGAAAAAGATTTATAAATATTTACATGGAATAAAGATGTCAAACTCTTTCACAAGCAAGTATATTACCTAAGAAAACATATTTTTTTTCTTTTTCAAATTCATTATATATTGTATAAAAAATAATTTTTAATACATTAGTGACGTCAAAATATACCGTTAAGTCAGGCTATACAACAGAGAGAGATATACCGGACTTTGGCGATTGGCTATCGGTGTGGGGACCAGACATTAAATCTCTGCAAGCTTTCTCTTGGAAAGTAAAATGTCCTCCTAAAATAAGGCACTTTATATGGCAAGCACTTACAGGCTGCTTATTGGTAACAAGGAATCTCAACACAAGAGATATTAAGTGTGATACACGATGTGTCCGTTGTGGAATGGACGAGACAATAAATCATGTTCTGTTTAAGTGTCCACCAGCCAGACAAGTTTGGGCTCTATCCCAAGTTCCAACAAACCTGAACACATTCCCTTCGGAGTCGTTATTTACAAATATGGATTATCTTTCCTGGAGGATCCCAGCGGATCAACACAAAGAAAGTTATCCATGGATTTTATGGTATATTTGGAAGAGCAGAAATGATATGGTATATAGTCAGATTGATAAAAGTCCTCCGGATACAGTCAAAATGGCGGAAACCGAATCGAATTTATGGGAAGAGGCTCAAATGCATCCAGTTAAGGGATCAGATATAAAGTCTATTGGGTTAAGGTCAAGTGGACGCGATTTGGTATACTTTGGTCAATGGTGTTTCGTGGGTGCCTCGTGGAAAGAAGGGGCAATGACTATAGGTCAGGGGTGGTATAGTTGTTCTGAAGGTGGAATACATATTATGATGGGAGAAAGAAATGTCAGACAATGTCGGACACCACTTCATGCAGAATTCGAAGCACTAATATGGGCTATGGAATGGATGAAGATTTTACAGCAACCTCATATCACATTTGCAACGGACTGTTCAGACCTGGTTAAGATTGTGTCAGAACCAGACGAATGGTCTGCCTTCAAAGGACACATCGAAGAGTTTGATCAAAGGAAGGGATACTTTCCAACATTCAAGATCAAACACATACCTCGAACAAAAATTATGACGGCGGATGGACTAGCAAGAAGTGCACGTCTCAGGCAGTCATGGAGCTTTCATGTTGGACTGGAACCACCATCATGGAAAATAGATAGTTAGGTTCTTTTTATTATCATTGTTGTTAAAAAAAATGATGTCAACATGATGTGTCAAGAGTAGACTTTCTCGGTGAAGTCTATTTATTTTGGTAGACTTCGCAAACAAGTATATTTTGGGGATTTGTTCGCGAAGTCTGTTAGGGGCTTAGTTTTGGAATTAAATCAAGTTGTACACTTCGTAGAGAAGTCTGCAAAAAAAAGTAAAGAGTCTAGTTTTACATTTGACCAAACTTTGATCTTTTAGGAGTAGACTTCGTCAGAACAAATAGACTGGTAGTATACTTGGGAAGTCTACTACAAAAATGTCTAGTTTTGCAATTGAAAACTCAAAAGTATACTTCTATAGAAAGTCGACACATATAGACTTCTCTCAGAAATATACTGGGGTCTAATTTTGGAGTTAACAAAAAAAATTCAAAATTAATTATAGACTTCAGGAGGGAGTGACGAAGCCTACTATAGTAGTCAACCCTCCAACAGGCGGTCAACCGAGAAATTAACTATAGTAGACTTCGTGAGTAAGTCTACCTTCGAAGTCAAAGATTGGTCAAATACAAAACTAGACCCCTTGGACTGAGTCAAACTTTTAACTTTTAGAAATTTCTCATTCCTCTCCAACGGGCCTCACTCCATCTTATCATCTTCTCATCATCTTCTTCATAGCTCAGCCTCTTCCAATCACTCCTCCCCTATCCTGTCCATCACCCGTCACCACCCCTCTTCTGTCCATCACGCGTCACCACTCCTTCGTCCTCCCATATTCCCACGCCAGCTCCTACTCCCCCTCCGTGTGGTTCACGACTGTGTTGATGTAATTTTTGTAGACGGTGGCTATAGCAACATTGAAGCTTTTTAGTTAGATTTTTTTGTTTAATTAATTAATTCATTCTATAAATAATTCATTTGTATAATTGTATTAAAGTCACTTATTTTAAATTAATTTTGAAACAAATAGATTACTTTTTAATTTTATTACGGTGACTATTAATAGGTTTCTAACTATTCATGGATATATCCACAAATTACGTTATGGCTACTTAGTAGCAATATTCACAGTTATGTTTTATGGCTATTTGTGGTTTTAATAGCCACAAATAAAGTTCTAGCTACTCGTGGATATTAGATACGAATGTAGGTGTGACTAAGTCGTGGAAGCGTTGTCACGAATAGCCACGTATAAGCGATTCATAAATTCTTTATGTGGCTATCATCGACTATTGATCAAAGAGCCAAAGATTTTGGCTTATATATAGCTACAGAAATATATGTGAATATCTGACAGTTTTTTTATATTGTTAGTGACAGAAGGGCTTCAAAAACTCTCCAGGCCGTAAAGTAAATACGATCACGTATACTTTACCTAAGCCATCTTCGCTTATGTACTGACTATATGCACTGAGGAATGTGGTATATAGGCCATTAGAAGTGAGGGTTAGCTCATGTGAGAATGTAAACCTTTATGGTTCACTTTTAATTGAATACTAGATTTTGACCCGCACTTAGAAAGTGCGGGTTTAATTTTCTTTACAAATTTTACTTTTTATTCATTTTGTTAATAATAGTTTAGATTTTTAATTATGTAATCTAATTTTGATTATAATTGTTTAACCAACATTATAAACAGTGAGTTAGCAATTTAATTTTTTTTTTAATGAATTATGTGTTATTTGAAGGAGATATATCGTAAGGATTAAGAGATTAAAATAACGATTTCGCATTATATATTTTAATATGTGTTGTATCGTAAGATCATAGTTTGAAAAAATATATATATGTGAAAACAACTATTGTAAAAGTTATGTGGTATATGTTTAATTGTTATTATATTTATCTAAAATATTATTTTATAAAATACATGTTGTAGTCGTATATATAATTTGCAAATTTGATGGAACTATCCGTTAAAAACTTCATTCAAACATAAAGCATAATTTGACGCTTCAAATATTTGAATAATATAAGTATGAAATCATTTTATTATTTTTATTAAGTTTAAAATATATCAACTGAAATTATTTACTATATGCGAATTTTTTATAGAAAATTTATAATCGAGATTGGCTAATTAATTTTTCAACCCGTTTAATTAATTAAATATTTTTCAGTTTGATGGAAAAACTTGCTAAAAAGTACAATCGTAAAAACATCAATCGTAATATGTATATATATATATATATTTGAAAAAGATATTAAAATATATTATAAATATATTTTGAATTAAATCATAAATTAGAGAATCTTAATTTATATATAATAGTTGATGTATAAATTATTAATTATATTTATCAATTAATTTGTTTTGATTTTAATTAATTAGGAAAGTGGGACCCATTAGAATTTGGTTGTTTGGCTACATGTTTAATAATTGTCTTGTTTGGAAACATGGATTGTAGAGATAATGTTATATTCCCTAATTACTCTTAATGAAATTTAATTAAATCATTAATATACATTGTTTTACAGTTTTACCCTTAATGAAGGTTACAAATCCTAATAATATCAAGGGCAAATTCCGGGAATAACATTTATGTACCATGGCAAACCTTCCTGTTTTAATAGATTAGACTAGATTTTGACCCGCGCTAATGAAGCGCGGGTTATGTTTTCTATCACGTATTCTAGTAGACAGATTTTGTTTTTAATAGTATAGATAATTAAATTTGGTTCATCTATTTTTTGATCCGTTTAATAATGGTCTAAATATAAAGATTTTTATGTTTATTTTATAAATCAAAATGTAACTAATATATAATAACCCGTTCATTTAACATTTTGGATCGATTAAGTTTATTTTGATGTGTTTTTATAATTAAGATAAAACCAATGACACAAAAAGTAATATCCCCCGTAAAACCAAGGGTAGTTTCAAAAAAGGTCACATGTTTTAATAATATAGATAATATTACTATATCGAATTTATATAAAGTTATAGTTAAATTATAATATATATATATATATATGTAGATATAGAAAAGAATATTAACAATATATGGTTACATTTATTGTAATAAAATAAATAAAATATAATAGATTATGTTAAATATATCAATTATCAATATTATTATTGAGTTTAAACTATTATTTCAATATTATATTCTATTTTCTTATTTTAATAATAATTTATTAATTTTAATGATTATATAATTTATAAAATAATTATGTATTAAATTATATAATTATATGTACCAATTGATTTAGTAACTTAATTATGCTTGATTTTATTTTTTAAGTTAAATTTTAGTTAAGAATAATTTATAATATTTATTTTAATATTAATTTCGAAATTAATTATTATTTTATTAAATTTTTGAAAAAGATATTTGTTAGATATGATTAGGATAGAAAAAGGAAAACAAAAGATATTATAAGATATTATGAATAAATCAAATATAAATTGTTTTACAGTTTTACCCTTAATGAAGGTTACAAATCCTAATAAAATCAAGGGCAAATTTCGGAAACAACATTTATGTACCATGGCAAACCTTCCTGTTTTAAATATTAATAATTAAATTTATAGTTTTATATAAATATAACTATAGATTTATGAAATTAAAAATGATAATACATTTATTTAATGTTTCTTGCACTTTTTAAGTTTAAATTAATATTTCTATAATTAAAATTAGTTAATTTATCTTTTAAATTTTCTTCAAATGAACAAAAATATATTTTTTAAAATTATAAACAAAACAAATTAATATATTTTCAACTCATCTTATAGTAATTTAAATATTTTATAAATTTGATAAAACAAATTTTAAAAACTGCAATCGTAAAAAATCATCCATAATCTAAGCCATCTGATATTTAAATAATATAAATATTGAATAATTTTAAATTTTTATCAAATTAAGAATTTATCAATTGAAATTAGTTAATCAATCTTATTAACCCGTCTATCAGTAGATATATATTTTTTTAATATTTATACTAGATTTTGACCCGCACTTAGAAAGTGCAGGTTTAATTTTCTTTACAAATTTTACTTTTTATTCATTTTGTTAATAGTAGTTTAGATTTTTAATTATGTAATCTAATTTTGATTATAATTGTTTAACCAACATTATAAACAGTGAGTTAGCAATTTAGTTTTTTTTTAAATGAATTATGTGTTATTTGGAGGAGATATATCGTAAGGATTAAGAGATTAAAATAACGATTTCGCATTATATATTTTAATCTGCGTTGTATCGTAAGATCATAGTTTGGAAAAAATATATATATGTGAAAACAACTATTGTAAAAGTTATATGGTATATGTTTAATTGTTATTTTATTTATCTAAAATATTATTTTATAAAATACATGTTGTAGTCGTATATATAATTTGCAAATTTGATGGAACTATCCGTTAAAAACTTCATTCAAACATAAAGCATAATTTGACGCTTCAAATATTTGAATAATATAAGTATGAAATTATTTTATTATTTTATTAATTTTAAAATATATCAGCTGAAATTATTTACTATATGCGATTTTTTATAGAAAATTTATAATCAAGATTGGCTAATTAATTTTTCAACCCGTTTAATTAATTAAATATTTTTCAGTTTGATGGAAAAACCTGCTAAAAGTACAATCGTAAAAACATCAATCGTAATATGTGTATATATATATATATATATATATATATATATTTGAAACAAAATAAAAAGATATTAAAATATATTTCAAATATTTGAATAATATAAGTATGAAATCATTTTAATATTTTATTAATTTTAAAATATATCAGCTGAAATTATTTACTATATGCGAATTTGTAGAAAATTTATAATTGAGATTGGCTAATTAATTTTTCAACCCGTTTAATTAATTAAATATTTTTCAGTTTGATGGAAAAACCTGCTAAAAAGTACAATCGTAAAAACATCAATCGTAATATGTGTATATATATATATATATTTGAAACAAAAAAAGATATTAAAATATATTTCAAATATTTGAATAATATAAGTATGAAATCATTTTAATATTTTATTAATTTTAAAATATATCAGCTGAAATTATTTACTATATGCGAATTTTTTTTAAAAAAAAATTATAATCGAGATTGGCTAATTAATTTTTCAACCCGTTTAATTAATTAAATATTTTTCAGTTTGATGGAAAAACCTGCTAAAAAGTACAATCGTAAAAACATCAATCGTAATATGTATATATATATATATATATATATATTTTTTTTTTTTTGAAACAAAATAAAAAGATATTAAAATATATTATAAATATATTTTGAATTAAATCATAAATTAAAGAATCTTAATTTATATATAATAGTTGATGTATAAATTATTCATTATATTTATCAATTAATTTGTTTTGATTTTAATTAATTAGGAAAGTGGGACCCATTAGATTTTGGTTGTTTGGCTACATGTTTAATAATTGTCTTGTTTGGAAACATGGATTGTAGAGATAATGTTATATTCCCTAATTATCATTAATGAAGGTTACAAATCCTAATAATATCAAGGGCAAATTTCTGGAACAACATTTATGTACCATGGCCAAACTCCAATTTTTTAATAGTATTGATAATTGAAATTAGTTAATCTAATTTTAATCGTCTTGTAATATATAAATATAAAGATTTATTTTTTAAATTAAAATTAGTTTATTGTATAATATAATAATAAATATAAATTAAAACTTTTTTAATAAATATAAAAATCAAAATATTTTAAAATTTATTATAATCTCGATTCTGATACGTGCTATGAAAACGATTGTACATTTTTTGATAAAATTTTGGTTTAAATTAACTTTAATTAATTTCAACCCACCATTTCATTGAAAAATATCAAAATGCATAATATTTTTATAGAATTTGTATAAAATAATATATATAATATTTTTTAATATTTAGCTTTATCTATTTTATTTTATAAATTAAAATTTTATTAATAATAGTTGTATATTTTATAGTACTTAAATTAGAAAAATATATAACTATTATGAATTATTTATAGAATTTGTATAAGATATATGTATGTTTATATATATTTTGAGCGAGAATAATCTTAAGAGATTAAGAGGGAGAGAAGTGAGAGAGAGATGATTTTATTGATTTTGGAGCGAGTTTTACAATGAGAGAATTCACATATTTATAGTAGAAAATAATAGTAAAATATTGTGAAGGTGGTAAGATTTGGTGAAAATAGAGTGGAGAGAGTTGGTAAATGGAGTGGAGGAAGTTGTTGAGTGAATGAATAATTATCCATAATTTAACACTCCCCCCTTAATTATTCATTTTGAATTATGTACTACCTCGTTAAAAACCTTTTCATGGAAAAACCCAATGGGATAAAAACCATGAAAGGGAAAAAGTGTACAGTAACATAATCTCCCTCTGAAAATGAAATGATTTGTCTTCATAAATCACGTAGATGACGCATTCCAATATTATGAATATGTTTTCTGAATGTTGAGGTAGGAAGCGCCTTGGTAAAGAGGTATGTTGCAGTGTCACATAAACGGACGTATTCGATGGTGACTTCTTGATTTTTCACGAGTTCTTGAATGTATGAGAAATATCTTGGAGGGATATGCTTTGTTCGGTCGCTCTTGATATATCCTTCCTTTATTTGGGTGACACATGCGGAATTATCTTCGAATAAAATTGTTGGTTCTTTCTTTGTAACTATTCCGCTTGATTCTTGAATGTGATGAGTTATAGATCTCAACCACACACATTCTCTACATGCTTCGTGAAGCGCAATAGTTTCTGCGTGATTTGATGAAGTTGCAACCAAGGTCTGTTTTTGGGAGCGCCAAGAGATTGCAGTTCCGCCAATTGTGAAAACGTATCCAGTTTGCGAACGAGCTTTATGAGGGTCTGATAAGTATCCTGCATCTGCAAAACCAACAAGACCAATCTCGGAGTTTCTAGGATAAAATAAACCTAAATCAATCGTACCTTGGAGGTAACGAAAAATATGTTTTATTCCGTTCCAATGTCTACGAGTGGGAGATGAGCTGTGTCTTGCGAGTAAATTAGTAGCAAACGAAATATCTGGTCGAGTACAATTTGCAAGGTACATGAACCCACCGATAGCACTCATATAAGGTACATCAGGACCTAATATATCTTCGTCATTTTTGCAAGGTCTAAATGGATCCTTATCAACGTCAAGTGATCTATTTACCATTGGAGTATTCAAAAGATTTGCTTTATCCATATAAAAACGTTTTAAGAGCTTCTTGGTATAATTTGATTGACGCACAAATATTCCATCTCGGAGGTGCTCTATCTGTAGTCCAAGACAAAGTTTTGTCTCTCCGAGATCTTTCATTTCGAACTCTTCTTTCATATGATTTCTTGCATCATTAATTTCTTTTTGATTTCCAATCATGTTCAAGTCATGAACATATACATCAATGATAACAAATCCCGACGAGGATTTCATAATAAACACACAAGGGCATATCACATTATTGATGTAACCTTTATTCAACAAGTATTCACTTAATTGATTATACCACATGCGTCCAGACTGTTTTAATCCATAAAGAGATCGCTGTAATTTGATCGGACATATTTCTTTAGATTTGGAATTTAATGCTTCAGGCATTTTCATTCCTTCTGGAATTTTCATGTATATATCATTATCAAGTGATCCATATAGATATGCTGTCACAACATCCATTATGTACATTTCAAGATTTCTAGATGCCGTTAGGCTCATTAAGTACCTGAATGTGATTGCATCCAAAAACGGAGAGTACGTTTCTTCGTAATCAATTCCTGGTCTTTGAGAAAATCCTTGAGCAACTAGTCGGACTTTGTATCTTGTGATTTCATTTTTCTCATTTCTCTTTCTCACAAATACCCACTTGTATCCAACTGGTTTTACACCTTTAGGAGTTGTGACAATAGGTCCAAAGACATTTCTTTTATTGAGGGAGCGTAATTCAGTTTCTATGGTCATCTTCCATTTTTCCCAATCATGTCTTTTCTGACATTCTATTATAGACGTTGGATCCGAATCATCATTTTCATGTTCAAATTCCTTAGATACATAAAGGGAGAATACTCCATCCAAATCATCAATTTCATGTCTTACCCATACTTTTCCATCTTGGGGATAGTTAATGGAAACTTCACATTTTTCTGTATCATGCTCGAATTCAAGGTTTTCATCTTTATCTGGTTTTTCGAGATACTTTTCACAAATATCTTCTGGACATTTTTCCAGATGTGGTTCAACATGAAGCTTTTCATTTTGTTCTCCCAACTTTTTTTTCTTTCGGGGATTTTTATCTCTTGAACCCATTGGCCTCCCCCTTTTTCAGTTGAATCTTAGGTTCATTAGCAATGCTCCCATCAATTCGTTCTTTTGGAATGTTAATTCTAGATGGATCATTCGCAACGGGTATATATGACTTCGTCACTCTCTTTGTATTTGTAAATGCATCTGGTAACTGGTCTGCTATATTTTGTAAATCCACAATTTTCTGAACTTCCATCTCGCGTTGATTTGTAGGAGGGTCAAGATAAGCCAAAGATTGTGTACACCATGTGATATCTTTTGGTGATTCTCTTAATCCTCCCCCTAACGCGGGTAATTCATCTTCATTAAAATGACAATCGGCAAAACGTGCCGTAAACATATCACCAGTTCGCAGTTCAAGGTACCTAATTATACTTGGTGACGTATACCCAATATATATTCCCAATCTCCTTTGTGGACCCATTTTTATTCTCTGCGGTGAGGCTATTGGAACATAAACCGCACATCCAAAAACAGGGAGATGAGATATATTTGGGTCTCTGCCAACTGCTAATTGTAACGGAGAATGGGTATGATACGCACTTGGTCTTATCTGGAGTAGTGCTGCTGCATGCAAAATAGCATGACCCCATACTGAAATTGGGAGTTTTGTTCTCAATATTAATGGTCTAGCAATGAGTTGCAACCGTTTTATCAAAGACTAAGACATGCCGTTTTGTGTATGAACGTGCGGGATCGGATGCTCGACATCAATTTCCAATGACATACAATAGTCATTAAAAGTCGCTGAAGTGAATTCTCAAGCGTTATCAAGCCTTACTTTCTTTATTGTATAATCAAGAAATTTTGCTCTCAATCTGACAATTTGGGAAATAAATTGCAAAATTGTAACATATGATTCAGTTGTATTTATTTTTGTGAAATATAATCCGGAGGATAACATTTCTAATTCTTCTAATACATGTTTCCTCTCCGATGTAATGCAAAGATATTCAATACCATTTTTACTCATAGTCTCAACGTGATATCCATTTCTGCGGATATCTCGAAAACTTGATAAATTTCGTTGAGATTTTGGGGAATATAATGCATCATGTATTTCAAACTTTGTTCCCCTTGGCATTGAAAATTTCACTTTTCTGGAGCCCATTATAATTTTTGCATTACCAGAAATTGTACTCACGCTTCCAGCAGAGTCTTTTATTTTGAAATAGGAGAAATACTTTTTTTATCACTGATTATTGTATGAGTTGTAGCACTGTCTGCCAGACATATATCTCCATCATGATCTTGTATGATTTTCACAGATACGTTTAGTACCTTTCACACATTTACAATATAGATTTTACGTGGATACATGTTGATGGGAAGCAGTTGTCGCTTAGCTCAAGTCTTTGACGGAGAACATGGGCGCCGTTTTGGACAGTGGCACAACGTATGCTTATCTCCCTAAAGCAGTGTTTGCAGCATTTGAGGTAGTTGTAAGACTCAAATCTTTGTTAACACTTGAACCTCTTATGAAGTTCCTCTCTTTCTCTATAGCTAATATTGTAGTAGCGATGTGATTACCTTTATTCAATAAAAGCATTTCAGGGTGTATGATAGCGCATACTGTCTTGGTGTATTCCCTGATGGAAAAGATAATAAGACTCGATTAGGAGGTGAATATATATCACTGACTCTGAGAATATGCTAGGTTCATGATACACAAGGCGTATTTATATAATGAGATAAGGTTGTTTGATAAGATTTAAAAAATATTTGGTAAGATATTTTATTTGTGTTTATGGTTTAGATTTTATAAGATTTAGAAGTTGTAGTGATCCTGATTAATGGTTGGCGATATTTAATGGTTATTTTGTAAAACGAGGTTATTGTAGTTGCTTGATTTGGGAGGATAATAAAGTCGTTATGCATAAAGAATATACTCTAACTGAACCTATATTCTACGTTCCTAATTTTAGCAAAATGGTTATATTTTAGAATGAGATTATTGTATTTACTGGGTTCGGAATGTGTTATTTAATTGTCTCAATTATTATTATTTTTATTATTAATATTATTATAGAATCATTTAAACTGACTTTACTGTTTCGTCGCATATAGGCGTGTTCTTTTCCTGATTGTTGAGATCAGCGACAGCGACCCTAAAAAACACTATAATGGAGGCAAACTTACCAATAGTGAAAATAAAAAAAGTCACTAGTGAATTATCAGAGGCACAAAAAGTACACTGTCTTTGTCGCTGATATTTTCAGAGTTCATTTAACTTTTCCATTTTAAGCATTCATTACAGTTGGGCGACAGAAAAAATAGTTAGAATTGTTTCGATGATGTATTTACAGTGGTGATGAGGTTAATTTACGGTCGTCGTCGCTGATCGTAGCGATCACGAAAAGAACACACGTATATATCAGAGTTTATATTTGTTAAGATTATGATGTTATTTGATTGCCTTATTTTATTGTGAATTCACTAAATAATGTACGCATAATACGGGTTTCTTTTGAGGTTCTCAAACAATTTTTAATGATGCATACGATTTTAGCCTTTCATGAGTTTGAAATATACAAATAATTTAGTGGCATACACTATAACTAAAACAAAAATTCAGGATATTCTCTAAATATGCTTCTGTTTTAATATTATAGAAGATAGATGTGGGAAATTGACAATTCCTTAGAAAAACGTTTCTCTCCATCTCCAATATGTTCTTCCTCTTTTGAAAATAAACTCGTGTTCTTCCCAATCTCATAAACCCACCAACTTACAGAAAAACCTTGTCTACAAGTGTTCTTCAGTTCTCGAGGAGGTCGAAGTGAGCTACGTCACAGACTAATTCCTCATGAATCCAATCCGTGCGGCCTTAGCGGATTTTCCTTCTAGAAATGCTAAGTTAGCCTCACCCAAATTCGGACCTTAGTCTATAAAGAGAGAAATAGACATTTTAGAGAGAGAAACTATAGAGAACTCTTTATTAGGAAAAGACTTGGATGATTACAAATGAGTGATTCCACTCCTATTTATACAAAATTGCCTCTACAATGAACGGATGTGATTAATCCGATCTAATGGTGGATATTGATCCTCTAGATGCTTCCACATTATTCTCTACTTCTCTAAGACTCTCTTGGACATTCTAAGACCTTCTACAACATTCTAAAGCCTTCTAGAAACTTCTGGAGAACTCCAGAGAACTTAAGCCAAAGGGACAAGTCCAAAAATGGCTAGGTCTCGGATCCCGAACCTTCCGGATTGTCCTTATTCCGAAAAATTCCCAGAAGGGAAAGTCTGGGCGTGACATTCTATCCCACCCATTTCGGCGACGTCCTCGTCGTCATGGATGTTCTGCTCTTCCCATCTCTTGAGTCTTCCCACAAACCCAACTCGATCCTTGACCCGAATGGTTCTATTTATTCGTTCCAGCTTTCCCACATTCTTCTTGCTCCTCTCTTTCTCCATCTTGGGCGTGGTTGACTTGATCCTTCTTCATTTTCCTGCTAGGTATCGGCCCATCAATCACATTCATGGCCGCGACCCGCTAAGTTTCTCATGTCATCTTACTTATCGTTGGGATCATGCATGCCGCACCCTTCTCAAGAATTCACATTGAGACTGCCCCGAATCTTCCCATGAAGTCAAGCCCGATCACGACCTTGTAGTTGTCCATCGGAACCACCGATAAGTTGGCTTGCCCCTTCCACGTTCCTACCCAAAGATCCACCCTTCATGCGATCCCGGTCAATGGTCGTTCCTTCCCATTCACCATCTTTACCCAACACTCGTTCTTGGTCCATGTCAACCCAAGCTTCTTGGCTTCTCCTTCAGCTATGAAGTTGTGGGATGCTCCGGTGTCCACCATTGCCTCAGTCTTCTTCCCATTGATCTGAGCCTCTACATACATCAGCCTGTTGCTTGATTGTTTCGTTTCTGGATTGGTCATCAAGGCGTTGAGGATTTGTAACGACCCCATCATTGCCGGCTCATCCTCTTCTTCGTCCTTCTCGTCCTCAACCCGTTGCTTCTCAAGTATCGCGCTCAACGACCCAAACTTCGGACGGTGGTTGTACGAATGCGCCCCCTTGCATATGTAGCACCCTCCTCTGGGGGTGAATGACTTCTTCTTTTCTTCCAAATCCTCACGACTCGAGCTCTTCCCGAATCTTAAGTTAAACTTCCCCGGTTCACAATCATGTCCTCGTTCGTCCCTGCGGGGACTGGTGGGTCTAGAACTTCGATCTTCGCCCCCACCTTTTACCGAATGCCCATCTCACCTCTCATGGGTCTTGGACCGGCCATCATGGGAATAATCAACCAATGACTCGGCTGCTGCTATAGCCTCGTAAACGGTTTTGACTCCCCGTCTATGCAACTATTACTTGGCCTAATTCCGGAGTCCATCCACAAAGTAGAACAACGAATCCTCGTCCGACATGCTTGGAATCTGCAACATCAGTCCGGTAAATTCATTCACATAGTCTCGGATCATACATCTTTGTCGAAGCTCTCTTAGCTTCCTTCGGGATTGATAGACAATGTTCTTTGGGTAAAACTGCTTCTTAAGATCCCGCTTGAACTCGTCCCACGTCTCAATCCGGACAGTACCCCGTTCAATCTCCGAATGCCTTCTCCTCCACCATAGCATGGCTGTCTCGGTCAAGTAGGATGTCGCAGTCTTGATCTTGGTTGGCTCGTCCGTCATGCCAAGATTCTCAAAATACGTCTCCATTTCCCACAAGAAGTTCTCAACTCCTTGAGCGTCTCTTACTCCGTTGAACTTGGACGGCCTAAGATACTCTATCCTAGCCAGATTCACTTCCAAAGGCGTGGTAAGCCCTTGGACGACGGTCCTCTTGCACAACGCCAAGTCTTCCTTCACTTGGTCGAACTCGACCATCATTGAATCGACTCCGTCAAGCCTTCTCAACATTGCTTCCATGGCCATATGCAATGTCTCGATGGCCACCATCGTCTTCTCTTCAAATCTCGCGATCCGAGTGTCAGTCTCGATCGTGATATCCTTAGCCCGTCCGAACTCTTCGAACCCGGTTTTCTACAACTCGGAAACGACCCGCTCAAGTCGTTCCAGCCTCGAACTCACGCCTTCCATGCCTCCTCCCAACATTCCAACAGCCTCTCCCAATGACTCCATGGTCAGACTATCGTTCAACTCTTCCTCATGAACTGATGATGCGTCGTTCGAATGGTCATCTGTCACGTTGGAGTTGTTGGCAGGCTTCCTAGATACCTTAGCCATTCTCCTCACTTCACGAACTTCTCCACCTTACCCCTGGTCGAAACTTGCTCTGATACCACTTGTCACTGACTAATTCCTCGTGAGTCTAATCCGTGCGGCCTTAGCATATTTCTCTCTTGGAAATTCTAAGCCAGCCTCACCCAAACTCGGACCTTGGTATGTAGAGAGAGAAATGGACGTTTTAGAGAGAGAAACTATAGATAACTATTTATTAGGAAAAGACTTGGATGATTACAAATGAGGGATCCTACCCCTATTTATACAAAATTGCCTCCACAATGGACAACTGGGATTAAACCAATCTAATGGTGGAGATTGATCATCTAGATCCTTCCACATTATTTTCTACTTCTCTAAGATTCTCTTGGATATTCTAAGACCTTCTACCACGTTCTAAAGCCTTCTAAAAACTTCCGGAGAACTCCAGAGAACTTAAGCCAAAGAGACAAATCTGAAAATAGCTAGGGGGTGATTGGTAATAGCCTTAGAATCTCTCTAAAGCCTAATTTCTCTCCAAAGCACACAATCTAATCCAATCATGCTTTGTAAATATTTTTCTGTCCAAAGTTCTTTTTTTATTTTTTGTTATGGCTGTACAAAGCTAAATATGCAGAGCAAAAAAATTGAGCTATGAAAAATGAAAATATTTTCACAGCCAAAAACCTACATCAATTAAATTTAAAGGCAAAGCAAAAAAATCTACAGCATAATTTATACAGCTAGAAAACTAAAGCTACAGCTGTTACCAATCAGACCCTAAGTCTCGGAGTCCGAACCTTCTAGATCGTCTTTATTCTGCAAAATTCCCCGAATGAAAAGTTTGGACGTGACATACGGCTTTGTCCCGAAGGGTTAGACTCAATGTCTACTCTGGCTCACATCATAGTATTTCATACTGTTAATTACTTAAACTACCTAATTCAGACCCCAAATGCTAATATTTAAAAAGCATTTTTTAAGTATGTTTTTAACCGTTTTTAAATTATCATAATTTTCGTAGTTATTTTTTGTCTAAAAAAAAGTTCTTCACAAAGCAACTGAAAAACCATATTTGTCTCACAAATACAATTTTTTCAGCACATATTATATTTGAACTGCAGTTCATTCTAAAACAGTTCCGCAGTTCTGCTGTTAATACTTGAACCCCTAGTGTCTTGTATTCTTATTTTATTAGCCGGAGTAGGAGCCAAGCAGCGAAAAGTCGAAGACTTTGTGGAAGCGACAGATCCAGATTCAGTCAAGTAAAGAAATAATATAAATCTGGGGGGAAGCTTCAATAATCAATTTTATAATTGCGAAGTCACTCACTCTAAACGTTGACCAATATGTGTTCTTCTCCCTGCCGCTACAACTTTCAATCCCATCTTCTCAAACCCTTTTACCTCAAATGCTGCAATGGCGACCTACGACAAATCTCCGTCACAGTATCGGGTATTCATCAATTTCCTAGGAGCCGACGTGCGCGGCGGATTTGTTGACCACCTCGAAAAGGCCTTGAATAGCGACGGAGTCAACGTGTACGCAGACGAGTTGACTGGTGGAATCGAGGATGTTAAAATCGCGCTCGTAATCTTCTCGAGCGGGTATACCGGATCATTGTTGTGCTTAGATGAGCTTGTGAAGATCAAAGAACGAATGGATGAAGGCAAACTCAGGGTAATTCCGATCTTCTACAAGCTGGATACATCTGCGACGAAAGGATTTGAAGAAGGTTCCGGTCTTAACTTGTTGGATCCGGCGAGGAATGATATTGAGCCTCAATTGTTCAAGATTTGGAAGGAAGCTTTGGATTGCGTTTCGTGCATGATGGGATATCAGTTGTATAAGAACAGGTAAATGGTTCTAAACCCTACTTACTGTGGATCTGTAGTTCTTAGAAATTTCTTAGGAGGTTAGAGAAATCAGAGCAAAAATGATTCAAGTGTCTCATAGTTTCCTCCTTTACACCATCGATTATGTATGCCTTACATTAACAAATGGTCTCATTGTTATTCTTATTATTGTCCTTTGGCAGTGATGAGTCCAAAATTTGGATTTTTTCATTCTACTGAATCAAAACTAGTTAGGAGGTTAGAGAAATCAGAGCAACTGTTTCGAGTTTATATCTCATAGTTTCTTCATTTACAGATGCTTATATTGAGTCTGTGTCCACCATTAACTATGTATGCCTTACATATCAAAAGGGTCTCACTGTTACTCTTGTCTCCTTTGGTAGTGATGAGTCCATGTTTATAACTCGCATTGTCAAGGATGTCAAGACATTATTGACCCAGATTTCAGTGGAGCAAATTAACAAATTACATGACAGATTGAGCGAGCAGCAAGTTGCCTCTATGGACTCCTCCAAATCAGAGAGGGATGCAAAGTCTGATGTAACTCCGAAGGAAGTTGAGAACATCCAAGGTGAAGCAAATTTATCTGGGAAATCTGTAAATGATGACGATTTCCTAGGTGATATACAAAACAGTGTTGAGAACAAGAGGGTTAGCAAGAGCTCTACCATGGTGACCTACCAACACTCGGCAGAGAATAAAGTGCTCATCAACTTTCGGAGAATCGACATGCAAGACGGTTTTGCTGCCCACCTCGTGGAGGCCTTGGAAATGGCTGGATTCAACATCCACATAGACGAAGATGGAGATATGACAGAAGTTTTTTCCAAGAGGATCGAGGAGTCAAGGATCGCGCTCGTAATCTTCTCTAGCAGTTATACCGAATCGACATGGTGCTTAGACAAACTGGTGAAGATCAAAGAACACATGGATGAAGGCAAACTCCTAATCATTCCAATCTTCTACAAGGTGAAGCAATTGCAGGTTACACAACTGGAGGGAAATTTCGGCAACAGGATTTGGAATTTTTGGAGGAGTCGTCGGGAGTACCGTGTCATCAAATGGAAGGAAGCGTTGGAGTATGTTGGAGGCTTGAAGGGTTTAGTAATTGACGAGGATAGGTAACTGAAACTTATAATTTATTATTGGCTTGAATTCTTTGATGCCCAAATTAATAAATCGTTGGGTTGACATAATCAATGAGTCGCATTGGTTGTTTTCTCGTGTTTGACAGTCCTGAGAGCTTGCTCATTACATCCATCGTCATGGCCGTTAAGAAGATGATTGAGATTTCGTTACAGGGACGAGAAAATCCATCTTCTTTTCCTTCTACAGGAAGAGAAGAAAATACTGATTTGCTCATAGGAAAAGGAGAAAACCATGAAACTCATCTCACCAAGCATCGCCACTTTGGAATCAAGCTACGTATGGAGCAATTGGAGCAGAAGTTAGAGTTTGATTGCGAAGAAACGCGAATTATTGGAGCTGTTGGGATGCCTGGTATTGGTAAATTTTGTACACTGCATGCCTCTTCTGGGTATCCGTAAGAAGTCAAAGGACCATGAGCTAGTCTGGCTGCGGAAGACATTACTGGAAGTTTTACTTGAGGGGAAGTTTCCAGAGAAAAAAAAAGAGATAACACATGAATCTGTAAAGGAGATCCTGCTCCAGACTAAAGTTTTTGTTGTTCTCAGTGACGTAAGTGACAAGAAGCAGTTAGATTTTCTCCTTGGAAACTTAGACTGGGTTAAGAAGGGAAGTAAGATTGTTATTACAACGTGTGACAAGTCATTGCTCAAGGGATTTGTTGATGATATTTATGTAGTCCCTCTTTTGAACGATGAAGAGGCCTTTCAACTCTTCACTTATCATGCCTTTGATGATCAAACCTATAGCCCCTCACAGAACTTCGTGATTCTCTCAAGAAAGTTTGTGGATTACGCCCGAGGGCACCCACAGGTCCTCATATCACTAGGTATTGAACTTCGTGGGAATGATGAGGCTTATTGGATACAGAGGCTGGCAACAGTAACAGATCGTGACAATACGACGATCCACGATGTCTGGAAATTCTCTACTGACCAACTTAACGAGAGGCAAAAAGATGTGTTTCTCGACATTGTGCGTTTTTTCATATCAGAGGATGAGTATTTTGTTCGGAGTTTACTGGATTCAGGAGATCCTGACGCTACTGATGCCGTGAGTGAAGTAAGAGATCTCGCTAACAAGTTCCTGATTACAATCTCTGACGGTCGAGTAGAGATGAATGATCTATTGTATAGGTTCGGCAAGGGTCTTGGTTCGCCTGGGATGTGGAACTACAAAGACATGTACAATGAAACGGTATGTTTTTTTTATGCAAAGCAAAATTCCGATAGAATGGGTAAATAAGTACGCTAGTTAGAAAGTTTACACTAGGGTAGGCTGGGTAGTTGATTACACCGAGACAACATGTTCACCCTGCAAAATGCATTTAATATGAAATCAAACTCTTCCTCTTGTTGTTTCCAATATCTCAGTTTAGACTTTTTGATAGGAGTGCTTATAGAAATGTATTTTGTTGGGTTTTTAATATTGTAGCTATCTTTTTAATGGTAGGTTTTTATTGTACTGATGATTACTTTCTTTTTGCTCATCACTGCACCTTCCATGTTCAAAACGATGTTGGATATCCATTCTTAGCTATGAAACTTCTTTCATATCCAGAAATTTCAGGATATACGATCCTTAAAACTATGTAACTTCTTTCAAATAATTTCTTATATGCTTTGCTGCCATGTTAGACTAAAATTTCGTATATGATTTGCTAACATATTTTCTTTTAACTTACTACTAGGGAACTAATGATATGAGAGGTATTTTCTTAGACATGTCCGAAGAAACAAAGAACATTTCCTTGGGAAAAATGACCTTCACGAATATGCGCAACCTTCGATATCTGAAGATATATGATTCTTATTGTCCTCGGCAATGTAAAGCTAAATGCAAATTATACTTCCCAGATGGACTTTCATTCCCCTTGGAAGAGATTCGATATTTCCATTGGGTAAATTTTCCTTTGAAGGAACTTCCACCAGATATCAGACCGGAAAATCTTGTTGACCTTAGTCTGCCTTACAGTAAAATTGAACGTATTTGGGAAGGTGTCAAGGTGTGTTTTCATGTACCTGGTTTTTTTAAGTGATTAACATAACTTGAATAGTTTCCCTTACTGGCGGTTTAATTCTGACTCGTTTTCGTAGGACACACCACAACTGAAATGGATAGATCTACGCCACTCCAGTAAGTTGTTCGACTTGTCAGCATTGTCCAAGGCTGAAAACCTTAAAAGATTAAATCTGGAAGGCTGCACGGGTTTGGAGAAATTGCCAGTGGAGATTGAAAATATGAAGTCTCTGGTTTTCTTGAACCTGAGAGGATGCATACGTCTTTGGTATCTTCCAAAGATGGATTTAATCTCTCTGAAAACCCTCATATTCAGTGACTGCTCAAATCTCAAGGACTTTCAGCTAATTTCCGAAAATATAGAATTTCTTCATTTGGATGGTACATCAATCACAGGACTTCCACTTGCCATCCAGAGACTCCAGAGACTTGTTGTGCTGAATTTGAGAAGCTGCAAAATGTTGGAGTGCCTTCCCAACTGTCTCGGAGATCTGAAGGATCTTGAAGAATTAATACTTTCTGGTTGTTCAAAGCTTAGGAATCTTCCAGATATAAGGGAGAGCATGAAACATCTCCAAAGCTTACTTATTGACAGGACCGGAGCAAAAGAGATGCCAAATATCACTATATCCAAAGGCCAAGCTTCTGCAGATATGCTCATACAAGGTCCAAGCGGGTGGCCGAAGAGTTATGATGGAGTATCCTCTTTGCGACGTCTATCTTTAAGCGGAAATGATTTCGTCAGCCTGCAATGTGACATTTGGAAACTGTACAATCTAAATTGGCTCGACGTGAAAGATTGCAAGATGCTGGAATCTATTCCGACGCTTCCACCAAGACTTCAGTACTTTGATGCTACTGGCTGTGATTCATTGGAAAGAGTTGCAAATCCTTTGGCCATTCCAGTGCTGACGCATCAGAACCATGCAACCTTCAGTTTTTCCAACTGTAACATGCTGGATCAAGATGCAAAGGATAATATTATATCATATACTAGGTGGAGAAGTCAATCAGTGTTAGATGCTCACTCTCGATACAATGTGGTATGCATATTTCTCTTTATCTATTTCCAGTATTCCAGGCTGCATCGGTCGATATCTGAACTTGTCTGGCATTCTTTCTTTTTTTTGTTTTGCAGGATTCTGGTTTGGAAGCTTTAATTGGAACTTGCTTTCCTGGATGGGAAGTACCGGCGTGGTTCAACCATCGAGCGTTTGGATCGGTGCTAGAGTCAAAGCTGCCTCTACATTGGAGTGACAACAAGTTTACTGGAATAGCTCTGTGCGTTGTTATCTTATTTCCTGACTACCATGAGCAGAGGGACCGCCTCTTAGTGAAATGTAATTGTGTGTTTAATAATAAAGACGGGTCTCGTATCCGCTTTAGTTGCTCTTTTGGCAGTTGGAGCAAAGCAAGCAATACACCACTGAAGCATGAGTCGCCTCATATATTTATTGGCTATACCACTATGCTGGATAGCAACAAACATGGTGTGGAGGATAATGAAGAGGGTTGTAGTCTTACTGAAGCTTCCCTTGTGTTTCAAGTGACAGACGGTGCGGAAGTGGTAGGAAGTTGCAAAGTTCTGAATAGTGGCTTTAGATTGATATATGCATCTGATGAAATGGAAAATCCATGTTGGGATGGAATGACTGCTCTAATACCAGAGAGGATCGAGAACGTCCCAGGTGAAGCAAAATCTCATGAAAACTCTCGAAGCAATGATGAGATCCAGTCTGAGTCTTACTATGATCCAAATCTGGGAACCAGTGAAAATTTCGCAAGTGAAACAAAATCTGATGCTAAACCTGGTTTACCCAAGAGCTTGGAAAACAAGATAGTCGACATTTTTAAAACTGAAAATGATGCAGGAAGAGAAAGTACCTTAAGCTCTGATCATGACAACACATCGTCAGGAGATAAAACTCGTTACGTTGGTGTTGAACTACGACTCAAGCAAATGGAAAAGGTGTTGTACTCAATGCCTGGAGAAACTTTTATTGTTGGAGTTGTTGGGATGTCCGGCATTGGTAAAACAACTCTTGCAACAATGTTGTTTGAAAAGCGTGGTTCTAAGTTCCCAAGTCACTTGTTTTTAACAATGTCTAAGGAGTGCCGACCGGAGCAGCTGCGGAGCATGTTCCTCAAAAAGTTACTCAAACACCTGAACCAAAACATAAGCGACGAGACAACACATGAATGCGTGAAAGCTGAACTGCTTCAGACCAAGGTTTTTGCTGTTCTTGATGACGTGAATGACAAGAAACAGTTAGAGTTTCTCCTTGGCAACCTCGCCTGGATTAAGAAGGGAAGCAAGATTGTTATCACAACACGTGACAAGTCATTGCTCGAGGGATTTGCTCATGATACTTATTTCGTACCGCCATTGAAAAACAGAGAAGCTGTTCAACTCTTTGCTTATCATGCCTTCTATAAACAAAACTGCCCCTCAGACACCTTCCTTTCGCTATCCAGAATGTTCGTGGATCATTCTACAGGCAATCCACTTGCTCTCCAGGAACTGGGAAGCCTCCTCTGTGGGAAAGACGAGGCTTACTGGCAACATGAACTGCAAATAGCGAGACAAAGCATCAATATGAAGATGGGAGATGTCTGGGAATTTTCTATTGACCAACTTAATGAGCAGCAGAAAGATGTGTTTCTGGACATAGTGTATTTTTTCAAATCAGAGGAAGAGTATTTTGTTAGAAGTTTACTTGATTCAGGAAATCCCGAAGCTATGAGTGAAGTAAGTGATCTCGCCGACAAGTTACTTATTACAATATCTGGTGGGCGAGTAGAGATGCATGAACAATTGTATGCATTGAGCAAGGACCTTGGCTCTCCTGGGCGGCGTAAGCTGTGGAACTACAAAGATATCATCGGCTATTTGGAAAAAAAGAAACAATCTGTACGTTCACTTTTTTTTTTTTTCTTGCAAAAGGAATCCAATTAAGATTGAAGATTTTGTTGGCTTTTCTATCACTTAAAAAACAGAATAAGATGTATGGTGTACACATTTTAGCAGAACTTATTGAAGTAGAGAATTAAAACACTTTCTGTCAAATAACTGGATGTAATATCTAACATGTTGTTTGTTTTCTTTTAACGTTCTACTAGGGAACGCATAATGTGAGAGGCATTTTCTTAGACATGTCCAAAGCAACAAGGAACATTCCCTTGGAAAGAATGACCTTCACCAATATGTGCAACCTTCGATACCTCAAGATTTATGATTCATCTTGTCCTCGACAATGTAAAGCTGACTGCCAATTGTGCTTCCCCGATGGACTTAAATTTCCCTTGGAAGAGATTCGATATCTCCATTGGGTGAAATTCCCGTTGGAGGAACTTCCACCAGATTTCAGAGCAGAAAATCTTGTTGACCTTAGGCTGCCTTACAGTAAAATTGAACGTGTATGGGAAGGTGTTAAGGTAAACTTACTATGCCATCCGTTTCCTGTTATATTTTCATTTGATGGCCAAAATAACCAGAGTAGTTTTTGTGATTGACGGTTGATTTATGATGGGTTATCACAGGACACACCTCGGTTGAAACGGGTAGATCTACGCCACTCCACTAAGTTGCTCAACTTGTCAGCTTTGTCAAAGGCTGAAAATCTTCAAAGATTAAATTTGGAAGGCTGCACGGTTTTGGATGAGTTACCGGTGGAGATTCAAAATATGAAGTCTCTGGTTTTCTTAAACTTGCGAGGATGCATACGTCTTTGGTCACTGCCAAAGATTAATTTACTCTCTCTAAAAACCCTCATACTCAGTGACTGCTCAAACCTTAAGGACTTTCAGCTAATTTCTGAAAGTGTAGAGTTTCTTCATTTGGATGGCACAGCAATCACAGGACTTCCTCTTGCCATCCAGAGACTCCAGAGACTTGTTGTGCTGAATTTGAAAAACTGCAAAATGCTGGAGTGCCTTCCCAACTGTCTCGGTGACCTGATAGCTCTTGAAGAGTTAATACTTTCAGGTTGTTCAAGGCTTAAGAATCTTTCAGATGTAAGGGAGAGCATGAAACATCTCCAAAGTTTACTTATTGACATGATCGGAGCAAAAGAGATGCCAAGCATCAGTATATCAAAAGGCCAAGCTTCTGCAGATATGTTCGCACAAGGTCCGAGCGGATGGCCACAAGGTGTTAATGGAGTATCCTCTCTTCGACGTCTATCATTTGGTGGAAATGATTTTGTAAGCCTGCAAACTGACATCTGGAAACTTTACAATCTAAATTGGCTTGACGTGAAGGATTGCAAGATGCTGAGGTCTATTCCGATGCTTCCACCAAGACTTAAGTACTTTGATGCTCACGGCTGTGATTCCCTGGAAAGAGTAGCAAATCCTCTTGCTCTTCCAGTGCTATTGGAGCAGATCCATTCCACATTTAATTTTTCTAACTGCAGCAAGTTGGATCAAGATGCAAAGGATAGTATTATATCTTATACTCGGTGGAAAAGTGAGTTGGTGTTAAATGCACTATCTCGATACAATGGGGTATGCATATTTCTATCTATTAGTTTCCAGTATTCCTGGTAACATCTGTTGGTATCTGATCTTGTTTGGTATTCCTTTTTGCAGGATTCTGTTTTGGAAGATTTCACTGGAACTTGCTTTCCTGGATGGGAAGTGCCCGCAAGGTTCAGTCATCAAGCATCTGGATCGGTATTGGAGCCAAAGCTGCCTCCACACTGGAGCGACAACAAGTTAATTGGAATAGCTTTATGCGCTGTTATCCTGTTTCCTGACTACCATGAGCAGCGGGACCGCCTTGTAGTGAAATGTAATTGTGTGTTTTATAATAAAGGTGGGCCCCATACTTGCTTTAGTTGCACTGTTGGTAGTTGGAGTGATCCAGGTAAAACAGCTGGGAAGATTGTACCATCCCATGTCTTTATTGGATATGCCAGTTTGTTGAATATCAAGAAACATAGTGAGAAAGAAGATGATGAGGGTTGTAGTCATACCAAGACTTCTTTTGAATTTCAAGTAACAGATGGTACGAAAGTGTTACATGGTTATGAAGTGCTGAAATGTGGCTTTAGTTTGGTATTTGCATCCGATGAATTGCTGGTCAAATCTGGTATACACGCAGCACCTGTTGAAGCAAAACACTGCGGAGCATATTCAAAAAACGGTGGTTGGATCTAAGATTTCTTTGCTAACATATCTTTAGCTTTTTCTGAGTGATTGTCTTTCTACTCTAGTATGGCTTTCAATATTCTGATTGCGTGTACTTTCTTGTTACTCTTCCTTTCTTAGTGGCAATCCCTGATGTAGAGATGGAAACAGAAACAATGGAAAGGCGTCTGGTTGGTGGGCACAATATAGTTGAATTTCCAAATAAAAGGAGAACACATGGAATCGTAAGTTTGACCACAACATATTGCTGGGTTGTATAAATTTCTTTTGTAACAAAGATTTTACGTTCTTGCAGGCTAACCCTTTCCAACCACCTAACACTGAGTCTCCTGTTACCCCTCCTGAATATGAAACCAGATTTAGCCATTCAAAAAGAGAGACGGGGAAGCCTCGGGTTTTCATCAGTTGCCATGGAAGTGATCTGTGCATCACCTTCATCAAAGATCTCGTCAGTACTTTGACAAATGCTGGGGTCAACGTCTTCATAGACAATGACGAGAGAATGTGGATAAAAATGCAACAGCTCTACTATAGGATCGAGGATTCAAAGATAGCAGTCGTCATCTTCTCTGAGAGATACCTAGGCTCAGGGTTGTGCCTGAACGAGCTAGTGAAGATGGACGAGCTGGCAAAGGAAGGCAAACTCTTAGTGATTCCCGTCTTCTACCAGGTTACATCTAGCGACATGAAAAACCTTAAGGGAGAGTTCGGTAGATGTTTCAAGCAGACGAGAAAGAGACACGAGGACGAACCCAAGAATGTCGAGAAGTGGGAGACTTCCTTGATGTCAATGACAAATACAGTCGGCCTACATTCGGAAATTCATGGGTATTCATCTTTCTGATAAGATTTTTTTATAAATATCACGGGTCTAATTAGTTTCTTGTTGATCCATATCTATTGAAAAGAAAATTATGAAAAGGAATATCGGGTTAAAATGAATCATGGTTAGCTTCACAGTAGAAGAACATCAAGGCAGTTCTTGCTTGTAGGTAGCAAGACTCGTCACTAAGTATTGATCTTCATCAGTTTTTCTCACCAAATTTTGCAGCATAGATGCCTCTCTTGTTGAAGCGACTGTTGAGGCAGTTCAGAGAGAGCTAACCAAAATAGCTGGAGGAAAAGTTAAGTCCCTCGTAAAAGGAGTTATGGCGAGTGGATGTGTGTTCATTTTTGCTTTGTTTGCGGGTTTTCTCTTTAGTCTCTTCATAGCTCCTCTAGTTTTCACTGATGCAAAATTCGCCGCTTTCTGGTAAGTCCATACTGAGTTTTCTGGTTGTGGTGTTTGGTGTTTTGGTCTGTCATCAAATTATTTGCAGTGGGAAAGACCATATATGCTTGTAATGGTTTGGTTCTATTAATTTCCGGTGCCTGGCTTGTCTTTGTTATGTTAGTTTTAAATTACATTTGAATTTCATGTATTACTTGGTTCTTGTGAAGACAATTTCTTGGACGTACCTAGAAGTCTTGTAAAAGAAAAAGCTGCAAATCTTTGCCTCTACATTGGTATAAAACACTTGTCATTCTTGGTTTTGTTTGTTGTTGATGATCATCCCTTCATGTATTTCCACTACTGGTGATCACCACAAAACAAACTACTTTATTTATTTACTAGTATTATGGTCCGTGCACGCACGGACTAATGTTTATGTACTATTTTATCTGGTTTTAATTTACGGTGCATTATAGAATTAAAGAAAATAATAGAAACAAATAATAGTATGTTGAATAAATTTATTATAACAAAAAATAAAAATCTGAATTTCTCGATTTAACAAAAAAATGGTGTGTAGTTTTATATAAAAAAAAAATAGATAGAGCCGTGACCGGTTTGAACTCATCCGTTATCCAACAAAAATTAATAATGAACTTCTTTAATACCTTCGCCGGAGACCATTTGTATCTCTGATTTCGAGTATGTTGAATCTTTCGCCGGTTATTCCGACTTTCTTCTTCTTCATCACACAGTTTTGAATGCTCTCTCTCTGTAATATTTTTTTTATCTCTCTATCGCGATCTATAGGTTTCAAAATCTCGGACTGATCTCGATCAGGATTTCTTGTATGAAATTTAAATTTTTTATATTGAATAATGGTTTTACTCAATGCATCGTGTTTATCAGCTGATTTTATAAAATTTTACTCGTTTGAGATATAATTCTAAAACAAATTGAAATAGATATATACGTTTTGGTTGTTTGGCTCTTGTTCGATCATGTTGAATTATCAGTGTTTTGTAGAAAGTGGGCAAGTTTTTGATGATATGCTTTATTTTCACCATTTTTATTCATCCCTTAAAAAGTCAATAGCTTATTGCTTACTTTTAAAATGAATAATTTTTTTTTTTTAACTTGTCACATCCAAATCATCAGATTTCTACTTGTTGCTAGTGATAGTGCTTCATCCCAGAGAATTTTCTTTAATATGTATTGATTTTATTTAATTATTATTTTAATATATATAAGGGCAATTCGCATTAAAGGCACAAAAATACTCCTTCTCCAAAAACTGGCATCACGCGCTGAGAATCCGGAATGTAGCATTTCATTAAAAGGTAAAATTCAAAAATGCCCTCAGATAATTTTGGGGATCAACCTAATTTCCTCATTTCTCTCCTTTCGGTCTCGATGCTCTCTGCCGCCTGAATCGCCATCGATATCGAGTCTCCTTAATCCGGCGATCGAGTCTTCTCCGGCGACCGATTCTTCTCCGGCGATCGAGTCTTCTCCGGAAATCTAGTCTACTCCGGCGATCGATTCTTCTTCGGCGATCGCTTCATATCCTAATTTCCGGCCTAAACCCTAATCTCCGTGGTAAAGAGAAATTACTTACCTTATTCTAATTGTTTCTGTGGCTTTAATCTGATTTGGTTTAGGCTTTGTCTATCGATTCTAGATTTAAAGATGTTGAGTCTCTGGTATTAAATAGCGATTGTGTCTGTCTGATACAACCCTGAGAACTGATTCGATTCTAGGTCCTTGTATCAGTTTGATTTTGTTGAATTTGGATATAATCTTTGCTTGTTGTTTGTTTGATACATACCTAAAAACTGCTTCTATTCTTGCTTCAATTCTTGCTTCGCTTGTTATCTATCTGTGTCTGTTTGATTTTGTGTGTTATCTTGATACTGGGTTTTGTCTGTGTTTGTCTCGGTTTACAAGTTTGCTTTGTTAACTGAAGTTGCTTTGTACTGTTTCTGTTTCGAAATTGGTATCTTGCTTTGTGTAGTTACTGTTTCCGTGGTTGTTGTTAAACATACCAAGTAGTGGTTTAGAAGTTGTTGTGTTGTATTAAATTCGCTTGATGAAACCATTCTGTCTGTTTCAGGAATCACTTCCTAAACATTTGAGAGAGTATCATATTTAGAAGTTGATGTTTAGAAGTTGTTGTGTTGCTTGTATAGTTATTGTTTCTGTTTCGAAATTGGGATAAGTGATGTATAGTTGTTGTTTTTGCAGATGACAGATTCACAGTATAGGATCACTCTTCCTTCATTGATGCACAATTTTGGTTGTGAGCCAAACGAGTCTGTTTCTATAAACAAACCCACCTATGATTCCTACATTGTTCAACTGCGCGGGATTCTGCCCAAATTAGAGATGAAACGTATCGAGGATACGTTTATGGGACGGATTCTAAAGCTCCATGATAGACATGTACAGTTTTCGTCGAAGATTGTTCATGCAATTCTCAGCAGATGTCTAATTACTGTGAAGAAGAATGAGGTAATCTCTCTGTCTTTCTTTCATCTTCTCTTTGTTTGATTATGTCTTTTAACATGTGTTTTGTGTTTTTATATTACAGGTTTGGTTTCATTTTGGAGCTCAACCTCTCAGGTTCTCTATTAGAGAGTTCCACATGGTGACAAGACTGAAATGTGAAGGCAACACAATATCCAGTGGCATGACAGAAGAAGACACGTCTGATTGGGGTTTGTTGGATGGTAAACACAGTTTGGATGATTTGGTTGAACAGCTTCGAATTACAGAAAAAGAAAAGAAGGATGACAGATTTAGTTTGGGAATGCTTTTGCTTATTGAAAGCATCTTTCTAGGTATTTATGGAAAGCATAAATACCCAAAGAAATATGTGGAAATAGCAAAGGACATTGGTACACTCTTGGAATATCCCTGGGGAAGGGATTCATACCAGATACTTCTGAAATCGATAAACAGGGTGTTAGAGAAGAACATCAACAAGGTGAAGTACGAGCTTCAAGGGTATCCGCTAGCACTGCATCTTTGGATTTTGGAATCAATTCCAAACTTCCAATCAGCTTTCAGCAGCAGAATACCAAGGAATGTGCCATCAACAGAACCTTGGTACTTATGTGAAAAATATGCTTTGACATCCAGTCCAAGCAAAGAGCAGGTTCTGGCTTTTGAATCTTTAAATGAGGTAACATATTTTCATATGATTCTCTTCTATTTTACATCTTTTCAGTTTATCTAACCAAAATTTTCTTCTGTTTTGTAGCTAAGGGTCGTCTGTGTGTTGCCAGCAATTGAAAATGATCCAGAAAATTCTGTTTCTATGGCTGATATCCCAGATTCAAACCTGGATTCAATTGCAGATCTATCAAAGAATGGCTACAGATTCACCAAAACAGATTGGGAAAATGGCTGCCTTGACTTTGTAGAGGCGATGGTGACTGCTCATAATTCCGGATACAAATTTGTGGATTCTCAACCATCTTCATCCTCAGGTGTCTCAGTCCTTGATCAACTACAAAATCTTCAGAAGAAGATGGATGATGGATTCGAACAGATTAGCACCCGGTTGACATCCTTGGAGAATGACATGAAGGGACTCAAAGATGAGTTTAAGGGACTCGAAGAGCAAGTTCGCACTGTGAATGTAAGATGTTTTTACTGTTTTAGGATGCGTTCTTACTGTTTTAGTAATCTCTTCCTAACTTTTGTTTCTTTACAGGATAACAGAAACCCAATGGATCTTTCTTCGAGGTCACCACCATTTCAGGATAATAATCAACATACGGAGTGTAATGAGAATGTAAGCTGATTTAAATTCGTTTGATGAAGCATTCTGTCTGTCTCAGGAATCACTTTCTAAACGATTGTTTTTTTAACCCAGGACAATGCAAACCCAGAGGATTTTTCTTCCAGGTCACCACCTATTCAGCCGTATTATGAAGATACCGAGTTTAGTGAGAAAGTGGATCTCACTCCCATGTCAACACCAACTCAGACTTGTTATCAAGATCCTGATTCACAGCTACCCACTCAAATTCTGTCTCGCAATAGTACACAAAAGGTAACACTTTACCTTTGAAACAATAGTACAAATACATGAATAAAATTTTGTGTTGACAGGCTGTTAATGTATTCCTAACGTTTTGTAAGGAACAAATTGATAAAGATCTGGTAGATGATCCAGATGTTACCAAGTCACCAACTCTGGAAAAAGATCAAGCTGGAAAATTAAATGTTGAGGTAAACAACAATTTACATGTTTTCATAATGTCCTGTGATACATAAATTGAAAAAGAAGTTTTTGAATGAACATGATGTTTCCAAGTCTCCAACTAAGGAAAAATCTGAAGATAAAACAGTAGAAGATGGCCAGATTGATAAAGGGAATTTGGAAGATCCAGCTGGTAACAAATCTCATGTTTTGGATGATAATTCATTAGTTGATGAGGTAAAAATTGAGGTAAACAACAATTTACATGTTTTCATAATGTCCTGTGATACATAAATTGAAAAAGAAGTTGTTGAATGAACAAGATGTTTCCAAGTCTCCAACTATGGAAAAATCTGAAGATAAAACAGTAGAAGATGGCCAGATTGATAAAGGGAATTTGGAAGATCCAGCTGGTAACAAATCTCCTGTTTTGGATGATAATTCATTAGTTGATGAGGTAAGAATTGAGCTAAAACAATTTACATTTTTTCATAATGTCCTGTGATACATAAATTAAAAGAAGTTGTTGAATGAACAGGATGTTTCCAAGTCTCCAACTTTGGAAAAATCTGAAGATAAAACAGTAGAAGATGGCCAGATTGATAAAGGGAATTTGGAAGATCCAGATTGGTAACAAATCTCCTAATCAGGAACATAATTCATTAGTTGATGAGGTAAGAATTGAGCTAAACAACAATTTACATGTTTGGCAATAAACTATTATACACTTTAACAGATTAATGGAAGTTTTTATTATGTTTTGCAATAGTACACAGGGTTATCGAGATTATTTAAACAATTTGACGTAAAGTCCTAGATTTGAACCTCTGACGCCAATCAGGTAACATATAGTACATGACCACATGAAGCAGTACCAAAATTGTTAAAAACATGTTGAAAGTGTCTTTTTGATAAAAATCTATTGTATAGTCTTTGACGCAGGATTCTACACAACCTCTGATGGGAAGTAGTACACAACCTCTAACGGGAACCACTACACTTGTTGAGTTCCATGACGCCAACACAGCCTATAGTGGATGACCACAGAGGGTTTGACTTGCTGAAAAGAGTTGAAGCATATTACAAATACAACTGGTGTAAAGGAAGTATTAGGACCATGTTGCTTGGAAGCAAATACATGATTTATCTAACTGATACCACTGAAGTTGTTGAGTTCCATGCAAGTCAACTACGAGCAATTGAAGAGGAAGAGGACAATGTAAATGTTTCATTGTCTGCTAATCAGCAAAGTCAGGAACAACCATCAGAACCAGTAAGTAATAAGGTAAAATTAAGACAATTGAAATAAAATGCTTCATAACCTTGTTTTTTAACATTTATTCTTTCAGGAAGTTCTTGATCCAGATGAACAAATCCCTCCTGAAAAGGAGAAAACTGATAAAACGAACAAGAAAAGGAAACAACCTGATGAGAATGAACCGTTTCTGAGAAGGAGCAAACGAGAACTCAAAAAATCAAAATCGACTAAGACTCCTTTCAAGGCAAGAAACCATGCATTAGTGGTAACACCAAAGATGAATTTAGCTGTGGATCCATTCATGACTCCTGCATTCTCTCGTTATTCAAAGCTTGTAGACTGGATGCAATTACGAGGCAAACATGCAAGGTTAGAGTGTAAATAACTAAATATTTAACTATGTAGTTGTGATCTTGTTGTTTTGATCTTGTTGTGGTGACTAACTAAATTTTTATATTGTCCACAGACCCCTTGTAATTGATGGATGTAATGTGACTAAACATTTTTTTGAAAGCATCGAAAATCCAGAACATTCGCTGGATACAGAGGTAAATATTTATTGTATACAAATCATATTTTGTTATGAAAGATATGATTGTGTAACATCAACGTTATTATTCATCTTTTTTGTTTTTCTCAGCACATAAATGCAGCTTTACAAGTGTTGCAATCCCGAAGAAACGAGAATGCTGCTTGGTTCCATAATAACCGGCTTCCACAATCTTGCTTCTGCTCAATGGAATTCTTCTCTAGATTGGATGGTGTTTATGACAGATTCAAGAAGCCTCCTCAACCCATAAAGCGTTCGGTTTTCAAGAAAGAGATAACTGAAGTTGTAACAGGTAAATTCTTCTCTAGTTTTCAATGAGATTCTTCTCTAGTTTGGATGGTGTTCATTCTCTGTGTTATTGAACTGTTATCCTGACAGGTGAAAGCTATCCTAAAAGGAAATGGGATAAGGAATTGGAGGTCGTGTATGGTGTTACACGTACCACACAAGTTAGGCATTGGATAGGAATGGTTATAAACCTCAAGAAAAGGAGGATCACATTCTACAGTTGCGGTCTTCCTTCTGAGGATATCAATGCCTGTTTTGTTCAAGTGCAAAAATATGCAGGTATAATCATATTTGTAGTGATTATGTATTATTTATGTTTGTTTTTACTGATTTTGGGTTGATTATCTGTGGCCATTTGATGCAGAGATGATTCCAGCCTTGCTTGAGGAAGTATCTAATGAAGATTTCAATGATGTTTCACCATTTACTGTAGAGCAGGCAAAAGATATTCCAAAGACTAGTTTACATTCCAACTGTGGTTTCTTTGTGGTGAAGATGTTAGAGTGCCACTCCCTGGGGATGAGAGATATGTCAGGAATTTCTGATGAGAAATCACAAGATATAAGGTCAAAGTTAGCTTGCGAAATCTTTGAGGAGTTTATCGAGACTTAAAGGTAAAAATGTCATCTAGTTGAAGAAGTTGAAGATACTACTGTTGCTTTTGTTTATCAAGTTGAAGAAGTTTAAGATACTACTGTTGCTTTTGTTTTTCAAGTTGTAAACCTTTGATTTTGTGTTGACTTGAAACCTTTGATTTTGTGTTGACTTGAATGTGAACTTCCAATTTGATATTACTGTTGACTTGAATGTTATGTTCGTATTTTAGTAATTCAGGAACCCTTTACACACTTTCTGGAAGTTCTTCCATATTTATGGAATTTGTTTTTTATTTTTTGCTTTATTCAGTAAAACGTATTACACATTTAGGAAGATCTTCCTAACCTATTTTTAGAATCTAAACCCTAAGCGCAAGCATCTTTCTTAGTGGTTAAATATACCCTAAACCACTTTTTAAAAGGTCATTCTAGTTTATAAAAGTAAAAACTTTTTAAAAACTTGGAATTACGAGAATCGAACCATTGGGACAAGGTAGTGTATATAGGAATATCAAGTAACTATTGGGCCAAAGTAATATTCAGGAAGTGGTACAATAGATGTTATTTGATAACATTAAATTAAATGAATTCATAACGAACAAGTCCGAACAGATAAAATGGTTTATACACTTCGTTCACTACCCGAACAACGAATTCATAAATGGGAATTTTTTTGATTTATGATTCGAACAAGTCCGAACAGATAGCCCAAATGGTTTATACACTTCGTTCACTACCCGAGTACACAACGACCCTCATGTCCTGAGTTCGATCCCTATATGGGAATTTTTTGATTTATGATTCTGAAACGTTATTTGATTATGATTCTGAAATGTTTTTGATAAGATTAAATGAATTCATAAACAAACAAGTCCGAACAGATAGCCCAAATGGTTTATACACTTCGTTCACTACCCGAGTACACAACGACCCTCATGTCCTGAGTTCGATCCCTATATGGGAATTTTTTTCTTTTGCTGTATTCAGTAAAACATATCAAATATTTGGGAAGATCTTACTAACCTATTTTTAGTAAGACAATTAGTATAAGCCCAACAAAAAAAGAAAAGCCCAACAGTGTGTACGCATTACACTACGAATTCCAATGGTCTACGTCATCTCTGCAAACGTCTTTTCATTTCGGAGCTCTAGGAATTTCAAGAGACGCCACTCTACGAATTATTCTTTCTGTTTTGTCTATTTAAGAGAGATGTATAGTTTTGGCCTAATCAGAAGTCATCTTCATCATAGAGAGACGAGAAAATCCATATTTCCACAAAATCTTCTTCTTCTTTTCCACAAAATCTTCTTCTTCTGTTTTTTCTAATGGGTTTCAAATTTAATCTTCTTCTTTCCACAAAATCTACAAGAAAATCCATATTTCGCAAAAGAATGAAGCCGGTTAGATGCAATATACCTCATCTTCCCTCAGAAATCATCCACAACATTTTGCTCAGAAAAAGTGAATGTTCATATACCGAGTACATCATTTCAAAAGCGGTTTCTCGATCTTGGAAATCCATCCTGGAGACGCCTTTGTTTCTGCATGAGGTAGATTTGGTGGAAATGCAAACTCCTATCAGACGTTATCCAGGTTTCTCTAATTTTAGGGAACAATGTCTTCAAAACGGTAATCTCTCTGCTCTGTACTTGTTGGGTCTTAGCGAAATGTTTAGAGCAGGAAATAGAGAAGTAGGTTTCCAATTGATTCGACAAGCAGCAGATGGAGGTTATGATCTTGCTATATACGCAAGGGCTTGCCTTGACAGCATCATGAACCCATCGGATCAGTATGATGGAGAGATTTCAAAAAAATTTGCCCTGAAATGCAGAAGGAAGCTTCATCTTGATAGTACTCCACGGCAGAGGTATCAACTTCCACAGTGGTTTGAGGAAGCAAAAGCCAATATCGATATCTACAGTGTCAACGACTGTAACTGCGCACCATATATCTGGATAACTCGTAGAAAGGGAAGAGAGTCATGTTTCAAGTGTTTCTGGACAGAGGAAAAATGGTATTTTGCAGACAAGTTGACCAAATTAGTTCTTGTTTGGCCAAATTAAGCAAAATCCATAAGATGACTTTTGTTTCTTGTCTTTTCTTTTTTGGATTACAATGCCATGTTTAAACTTCTTTTTTTGGATAATTCTCTTTGTTGTTCTTCATTTTGATAACATGGCATGATTTATTTCAGTTAATGTTGTTCTTCAAGTATGGTGGCCATTTTAGTATGTTCAGAATTGTTCAAAAACAAGTACGTAAAAACAACAAGTCATAAATCTGGAAAGCCTTACAAAATCAAAAATCAAAATCAAATTTATATGGTGGCCAGTTTACAAAGCCCATTTACAAAAGTCCTAAGAACCAAACTGAAAAGATTTACAAAAACATTAGAAAGCCTTTCAAACTGGAACACTTAGTGTATTATTATAGTAAGTTGAAAGTGGTATATATTAACAACAATTTAAAACATTCTGAAAGGCCTTACACTTTTTAAGGAAGGTATTCCGAATGTTTTCTCATTCATAACTGGAAATTGAAACCTTTCAGGAAACAATAAATCAGTTTTCGGAACGCATTACTTAAAACCTGTAATCGTTTTCAACCAACATTTAAAAGAGATGATACATTTTTGTTCCTGTAACGATAAAAACATGAAATGTTCCATCAAATAATTTTGAAAACACTTCTAAATGATCAATTTTGGCACGAGCCCAATAAAATAGGAAAAGCCCAAGGTAATTTGTCTAACAAAACAGATGTAAGTTGTACAAAGATCAACAAGTTGCATTACAGTAAATCACATTAATTAACTGTCAGTTCTACTCATTACACTACGAGTTCCAATAGTTTACGTCATTGGTGGAAACGTCTTTTCATTTCGTTGCTCTAGGAATATCAAGAAACGCGATATATCGTTTTTGTCTTGTCTAAATAAGAGATATATATAGCGTTTGATCTAATCAAAAGTCTCTTCATCATAGAGACACGTAATTCATGTCTCTTTGTTTATTATGCGTCTTTTCATATCGTTGCTCTAGGAATTCATGTCTCTTTGTTTTTTAACAACCGCCTTTCGACTCTATATAAAGAATTGTTTTCTATAATTGTCATAACAGTGCTCATCTTCGAAAGGCAAATATGATAAACGATTACTGGTATTTACCACCATACAAAAGGTATCATTACGAGACACGTTCAGTTACAAGGGCAAGAAAAGCCATCAAGCCTTTCAATCTTCTTGCGCTGCCAGAGGATCTAATCATGAAGGTACTCATTCATACTTGCGAGAATAACTTTATAGATTTCAAGCATTCGAAGATAACATGTAAAACAGTAAGAGATATGGCGGAAAGAGAAGAATTCTACCAATCCGTTGATCTAGTTCGTGTGCGCAGAAACTATCTTAGTGTAACTGATGATTTCAATCGTAAGTGTTACCTAGCGGATAACACATCAGCCTTGTTTGTCAAAGGAATCTCTGACTTCCTGTACACTGAAAGTAAAAATAATGGAATTCAAGCAGTGAAGAATGCAGCCAATCGTGGTTATGAAGTGGCGATATACTCATACGGTATGATAAGGAAGACATTTAATAAAGATGGGGACGATGAGTTATTTGGAAAGTTCGACTTCACAAGAGAATCTGCTGAAAAACTTAGACAGATTGTTAGAAAAATTAGCCTAAAAGCTTATCCTCCAAGACCACCGCCAGAATTCATCACAGCAAGGAGTTTCCAACTCAATATGGAAGGAGTTTATTATTGCTCTTGTGCTACGCTTACAAACTGGATATCCCCGTGGAGTGAAATTGAAAAAGAAGGTAACATGTGCGACAAATGTTTTTGGGATATAGAAATGGAGTACTTCTGCAGAGTCATTCCAGATACCTTCGATAAGTGGAGATCAGGACCGGCCCCGATTTTGGGGGTCATAAACATTTGGGGGTCAAACTGATTGTTTGTTGGGCTTGTTTTTGCTTTATTTCTTTTTAAGATCTATGAACATTTTGGTTGTAACAGAAGGATATTTGAAGTCTTAATGCCTAATATTTATTAATTATGTTACAAATCAAATCTAAATGTTAATTGTTCAGCAATCATTGTAATCTAACAAATTTTGTTTAGTAATGAAATAGACATATTCAGGAAAACTTTCATACATTGTAATCTAAAAGGTTCTTAAACACATATAATGTTGTATAGGTAAATGCAACATCATATAAGGCTACCAGAAAAATATATGATTATATTCCTACACTTGAATTTAAAACGTTCTTAAATTTGAATTTGTTGTATAGGTAGTTGCAAAAGTCCAATTATATAGTTTAGGAAAGCTTTACTGAATGTGTATGAGAAAGATAAATAATATGTTGGATGTTAGTAGAACATGGTTATTCAGTAAGTAAATACACATATTCATGAACATTGTTCTCTCACTCTAATAGAAAATGATATTCAGAAAAACATTTTACAAATTTTGGAAGATCGTCCAAAAGCATTCCATAAGAAGCAAACACCAAGTATCTAAGGTCATTACATCATAAGTCATAACATCAATTAAAACTTAGCACATATGAGAAGAAGTACAAACAGAAGAGCAAATGCCACCAACAGAATATGTGGTACCATTGCAGCAAACGACTTATTATTGGTTATCAAAACTTTCTCTAGCTTTGCAATCCTTTCTTCATTCTCTACCTGAAGCTTACTCAATGCATCAATCTTGTCATGAGCTTTTATAATGTCATCACGCATTGTCTTTGATTCACCAATGGTCAAGAACTGCATTTTTAATGACATTTCAGCAAAATCACTCTTAAGAGCGACCAAATCTTCTGTCACAGCCTCGTCCCACCATTTCCAAATGTGACATTCTCCATCATCAGAATTAGAACAAGTAAAAAACCTTCTACCCGGGTTCAATTGAGAATGGCATGTCTTGAGTATTGCCTTACGTCCGCAATAGCAAACCGTAAGCATCCCGTTTTCTTCAACAACAACATTACCTACAGAATCAGAATCAACAAGACTGTAATCATTTTCTTCAATAATCAGCCTTACCTAAATTGACTCATGTTACCAACAACAGACTTACCTACAGAATCAGAATCAGCAAGACTAGCATTTGAACTTGATGGCTGGCTATAACTATAACAGCCCATATCTGTCAAGATTGCAATCACAATTCATAAATACCCGAGAACCCTAGTTTCCAATAGGAAATACTTGAGATATCAAAGAAATTGCGTACCTGATTGGCCAAGTAATTTAGACAGAGAATACAAATCGATTTCCCAGAAATGATGAAGAAAATGGAAGAGAATCTGGCTCGATCCCCTTTTAAAGTTTTTTTCCGGATCTACAAAGAGTTTCGTCGAAGAGGATTAAGAGCGATAAGATCTTATTTGGTTTTGAATCTGAAACGTTATTTGATAACATTAAATGAATTCGCAAACAAACAAGTCCGAACAGATAGCTCAGATGGTTTATACACTTCATAAACTAACCGCGTACATAACGTCCCTCATGTCCCAAGTTCGAATCCCTATATGAGAATTTTTTTATTTTCTGCTGTATTCAGTAAAACGTATTACAATTTAGGAACGTCTTCCTAACCTATATTTAGACTCTAAACCCTAAGCGCAAACATCCTTCTTTGTGGTTAAAATCTATACCCTAAACCACTTCTTAACCTTAAACCCAAGCAAATTAATCAACAGTATGCAATATCGAAACACTCTTTTCTAGTGGTTAAAATCAATACCCTAACCCAAGCAAATTAATTTACAGTATGGAATAGTGTATATACTCTTTTTAGTGGTTAAAATCTATACCCTAAACCACTATTGGATGAACCCAAGCAAATTAATTTACAGTATGGAATAGTGTATATAACTCTTTCTAGTGGTTTAAATCTATACCCTAAACCACTACTGGATGAACCCAAGCAAATTAATTAAAAGTATGGAATAGTGTATAAACTCTTTCTAGTGGTTTAAATCTATACCCTAAACCACTACTGGATGAACCCAAGCAAATTAATTAAAAGTATGGAATAGTGTATAAACTCTTTCTAGTGGTTTAAATCTATACCCTAAACCACTACTGGATGAACCCAAGCAAATTAATTAAAAGTATGGAATAGTGTATATACTCTTTCTAGTGGTTAAAATCTATACCCTAAACCACTACTGGATGAACCCAAGCAAAATAATTTACAGTATGGAATATTGTATATACTCTTTCTAGTGGTTTAAATCTATACCCTAAACCACTACTTGACGAACCCAAGCAAATTAATTAAAAGTATGGAATAGTGTATATACTCTTTCTAGTGGTTAAAATCTATACCCTAAACCACTACTTGATGAACCCAAGCAAATTAATTAAAAGTATGGAATATTGTATATACTCTTTCTAGTGGTTAAAATCTATACCCTAAACCACTATTGGATGAACCCAAGCAAAATAATTAAAAGTATGGAATAGTGTATATACTCTTTTTAGTGGTTAAAATCTATACCCTAAACCACTTGTAAACCCTAAACCCCAAGCAAATTAATTTACACTCTCGAATAACAAAACCACCCCTTTTTAGGGGATATTCTGCAAACCATTCATCAAGAGTTTCCTATCATCTTTGTAAAAGTTGTTCAACTGAATTCAAGACTGCGGCTTTCATGAGATAAATTAGTATGTTCTTTTTTGAACTCAAACTACGTCATTAGAAATCAGATAAGACGTTCATCTCTTAAATTACTTCATTTTCTGGAAATCATAATATATATTCAGGAAGCTATACCCAAATAATTTTAAAGAAATTTGTTCATCTTAATTCGAAACGATTGTCCATCATTCTTTTGGTTTGTGTAATTACTGGATCACCGTCAATATTTTAGTTAAATCAATTTATAATTTGTCTCATAAACATTTGGCAATAAGGTTTGAATACAAAGTGTTTTGAATTAATAAGAAACGGGACTAACATTCTTAAAACATAAATATCATTACAACAATATAAAGAGAGATGAGGTACATAGATTTAGTCTTAAATAACAAACGATGGCAAAACATAAATATTCATAATAAAATGTAATTTCAGATAGTAGCATGCTCCCTAGTCCACGCCTCAGCAAGGGATTTGAACACAACATTGTCCGATATGTAGAGGTCGGCAATTTCATCAACAACCTGATCATCTTCTCCAACTTTTGGTTCTTTCAGCAAAGAATGAATTGATTCCAGAAGTTTTGGAATGGTGTCCAGAATTGTCCACTCCCTCAAGGCCATCAACTTAGGAATTAAAACGTACCCATTTTTATCAATGTTCGGATGATAGACCTTTGTTTTAAAGAAGAACCTTGGTGGTTTGAAAGGATATTCAACAGGAAACCAAAGAGAAAACTTGAACACGCCTCCTTCGTATGGAGAATTTTCAGGTCCAATCATCATGCCTTCCCAATTGTAAAAGTCACCTTCAACCGGACCAATGCTAACAAATGGAAGTGGATTCTTCTCCAAACTTTTCAAAGCCTTCTTAACATGTATTTGTAGGAGCGACATGATTTCCTGAATGAAACGCAAGTAACATGTTTAGATATAGATATATATATATTTCTGAATTACAACAACATATGGAAACGCATGCAACATGTTTAGAAAAAACACATGTAAAAACTCTTCAACCTTTCTCTTATAAAGCGAAAGGAAAGCATTAAAAATTGAAAGTGTATTTAGAAACTGGCCAAATGAAAGATGAAAGAGATACATAATTGTAAATGAGAAAGAGACAGAGATACCTAAACTCGAAGAATGAAAGGAAGAAACAAGTGAAACTAATCGATATATTTGTATATGTAAATGTGACTCTATATATAGACAAAGGAAATGGGTGTCCAGTCGACTTTGGAAATAGTGAACCGATGCAACTTTTAAAACAATCACTGACAAGTTACATCTTTCCAATTCATTCATCTTTGACCAGTCACACACTTTCCAACATGTGACTTTTCATACAAAAACAATGGGTAACCGTAAATTTTGAAACCGATAGTTTTCAGGAAGCAATATTAAATTAAATCTATAATTTTAAAAATTTGTTCAACTTTTGATCGTCGGACTTGAATGATATTCATAAAGCAAACTAACTTGTATATTATAGTACATCTCAATGAATATAGATGAAACTATTACAGTTATTCAGGAAGGTCTTCCAAAATTATTTAATTAAAAAAAAAATTGTAAACTAGGTTCGAACTTGGGACATGAATGATATGCAATTATGTTATTTAGGCACTAGGCTAAGTTAATACTTCGAATATTCTACTAAGTTAAAAGTAAATATATTGATAACAACTAATAAAATTCTGGAAGGACTTACACTTTTCAAGGAAGGTATTACGAATATTTTTACATTCGTAACTGGAATTTGAAACCTTTCAGGAAACAATAAATCAGTTTTAGGAACGCATTACTTAAAACTTTTAATCGTTTTCAGCCAACATTTAAAAGAGACGATACATTTTTGTTCCTGAAACGAGAAGTTCAATCAAATAATGTTGCAAACACTTATAAATGATAAATAAAGGGAGAGTATCATATTGAGAAGAATAATTCGGAAAGTAATGTATGATGTGTCATCCTCGTAATCCTTGCAAGCATCCATGTGTAAACTCCAAATCTTATCCTCATATCGCTGTTCTGCAGGTGCTCTTGTTATGGCCAGGAACACCACATCTACTGCACTTATGTGATTTGGATTTAGAACCTGGAACTCCAAACTCTCCAACTGATCTGATCCTCTTAGTTGGAGGTCTGCCACTGCTTTGTTTAGTCTTTGGTGGTGGACATGAATAGCCAGCCACAGCCTCTGGATACTCACATGTACTCAAATCTCCACAAGGATGTATGCTTTCAGCATAAGCTTTAGCAAACACTTCTGCCGAGTAGAAAGCATCCACATATTTGTTCTCATCCAACTTTGAACGCTTAGCAGCAGCAACAGCATGAATGCAAGGAATCCTATCTATATCAAAAACATTGCATGTGCAATGCTTCTGTTCCAGATTCACAACAAACTTCCTAGCTTCATCTTTAACCTCAAACACATATCTATCAACCTGGTAGACATTAAGTGTCATAGCAGCATCATATCTTGATACCAGCTTCTTCACTACACGAGGTGTAACAATACTCTCATTTTTCTTGGCAGCTTCCCGGCGCTCGTGAAACCATGTCGTGAGCGTCAATCTAATAGTCTCCAGCAGTGAGATTATTGGCAACTCACGAGGCATTTTTAACATCGAATTCAGAGACTCTGCAATGTTTGTGGTCATAATATTGTACCTGTTTCCTGGAGCAAAGCAACGAGCCCACTTCCTGACATCTGCATCTACCAAATACTTAGCTAAGCTTGGACTTCCATCTCTTATATCACTAAACAGAGCATTGAACTCATGGACTGTATAGGCATTAGCAGCAGACTCTACCAAAGGAATCAGTCCGGTTTTTCCATACCTTGTTTTGATGTTATTTATCAGATGAATCCTACAAATCCCATGATGTGCACGAGGATAAACATTTGCAAGAGCTGCTGCGATACTTTGAGCCCTGTCAGAAACAAAAACAAGGTCTTCTGCATCAGGGATCATAAATGTCAACCCTCTGAAAAACCAAGACCATGCTTCTTCGTTCTCCGAATCTACAATTGCAAATGCTAGAGGGTATAAGTGGAAATTCCCATCCTGTGCACTAGCTCCTAGTAGAGTCCCCTTAAACTTTCCCTTGAGGAAAGTACCATCAACAGCTATAACTCTCCTCATCAATGAAAAGCCTCTTATTGATGCTCCAAATGCAACAAATGTATACTTGAACTTCCCAGCAGCATCCATCTCAATATACGTTTTTGAGCCAGGGTTTGTCTCTTGAAGTTTGAACAACCACTTTGACAAATTATAATAACTGTCTTCAGGAGTACCTCTCATCAAATTCTGAGCTTCTTCTTTAACTCTCCATGCTTGTTTGTAGTTGATTTGAACCCCATGATGGATCCTAACCTGCTCAATAATCTGCTTCGGATTGAGTCCATCCTTTTTTCTCCATAGTTGCTGCAAATCAAAGAACCAAGCAATTTCGCACTTGCCTGTCTATGGTTCGCGTTTCTGTGAGTCGTGTCACAAGTATGACCATGTACATACTTCTTCACCACAAAAAACTGAGAATCTGGAAGCCTTGTTGCCCGCATCCTCCAAGTACACTTAGCATCAACGCAGCCTAAAATCACTCTATCCTTGTTTGACCAAAGCGTCGTGAATTCGAACTTCCACTCCAATGCCCAATTCATCATCCTTGTAATCATCTCTGCCTTGTTCTTGAAGTATCTGTTGACACATATAACATCACCAGATGTTGAAGGGGAAAATCCGGTATGAAGAGGAGGAAGATCTGGAACAGGATGCAAAAGAACAGAAGGCTCTCCTCTATCATAAGTTGATGACGAATTGTTGGTTTCTGGAGTTGCCTACAACAATGAATGACCAACAACAAAAAATGACCAACTAAGATTCTGTTAATCTGGAAGACTATCCTGAATAATAAACATCAACTACTAAACAGATATTTCGTCTACAATAATGGTGCAAGAAGTCTTACATTCTGTGTTCCATGAGAATTCTTGTTTGCAGCAGTTGGAAACATGCCATTTATATTCGAACTGACATTTACCTACAACAAAGAGTGACCAAATAAGATCTTTATCTGATTAGGAAATCTATCCTGTTAATCAGGAACACTTTACTGAATAATAAACAACAACTACTAAACAGATATTTCGTCTAGTAAAAAGACATTACCTCTTCAGTTGTGCTACAATCATTCTCCAATACTGGAGGATATATATCACCAACCTGAAATAAATAACAAAGTAAGTCAATATGAATTTAAAAGTTTTACAATTATAAAGCTATTCAAGAAACAATTACTAACCGTTAAGCAAAGACGGATCATCTCAGGATCAACCTTTCTTTTGTTGATAAAGGTTCTTAATTGTCGATCATTTCCTATAGCTATTGGAGGAAACTCTTCGACAAAAGCCTTCATTCGTTGAGGAAGCCCATAAGAAAGACTAAACTGCCTATTCTTTATATCAAAGTCTTCGGTGATAATCTTTACTAGATCACTGAAACTGACTTCTTCCTCAACATCAAACAGTGAGGCTCTTCTGCTATCATCAACTTCAAATTCCCACTGCATCTTCTCGTCTCTTTTCCATTCACCACAGACACAATAAAGATCCAACATGATCTACAACCACAAAACGGAAATGAATCATAATAATGAACACATCAATAAGCTAAGGCAATGAAATCAGTTGAGCACATCAGACATTGGAGATTATACAGATTCATAATAATGAACACATCAATAAGATGAGGAAATGAAATGAGTTAAGAAGAGCAGACATTGGAGATTATTCAGATTCATAATGAACACATCAATAAGCTAATGAAATGAAATCGGTTGAGAATAGCAGACATTGCAGTCAACACATCAATAAGCTAAGGCAATGAAATCAGTTGAGAACAGCAGACATTGCAGTGAACACATCAATAAGCTAAGGAAATGAAATCAGCTGAGAACAGCAGACATTGCAGTGAACACATCAATAAGCTAAGGCAATGAAATCAGTTGAGCACATCAGACATTGGAGATTATACAGATTCATAATAATGAACACATCAATAAGATGAGGAAATGAAATGAGTTGAGAAGAGCAGACATTGGAGATTATTCAGATTCATAATGAACACATCAATAAGCTAAGGAAATGAAATCGGTTGAGAACAGCAGACATTGCAGTCAACACATCAATAAGTTAAGGCAATGAAATCAGTTGAGAACAACAGACATTGCAGTGAACACATCAATAAGCTAAGGCAATGAAATCAGTTGAGAACAGCAGACATTGCAGTGAACACATCAATAAGCTAAGGCAATGAAATCAGTTGAGAACATCAGACATTGCAGTGAACACATGAATAAGCTAAAGCAATGAAATCAGTTGAGAACATCAGACATTGGAGATTATACAGATTCATAATAATGAACACATCAATAAGCTAATGAAACGAAATCGGTTGAAAAGAACAGACACTGCAGTGAACACATCAATAAGCTAAGGCAACAAAATCAAACCGATACTATTATTGCTTCGATTCTTACCTCGCTTGTTATCTATCTGTATAGGAGTAGCACAAGCCGAGGTGGAGCGGAATCTCTCCGTCGTCAATCTCCGTCGTCAATCGGAGCAGACACTGCAGTGATCACATCAATAAGCTAAGGCAACGAAATCAAACCGATAATATTCTTGCTTCGATTCTTACTTCGATTCTTACCTCGCTTGTTATCTATCTGTATAGGAGTAGCACAAGCCGAGGTGGAGCGGAATCTCTCCGTCGTCAATCTCCGTCGTCAATCGTCGTAATCGCCGTCGAATCTCCGCCGTCTCAGAAACAATCGTGACCTAATCGCTTGACAAGAGGAAGGGTACAATGGTAAATTGCCCGAATTAAAAATGCTATTGTTTTGACACGGCGAATTAAGTGCCACGGTTGTGATTGGACATGTTTTTAGTGCCAAATAATGCCTTTTCTCTATATATAACATTATATTTTTATAAGTTGTACCTAAAAATTTAAATTATTTTAATATGAACCGGAAAATGTAAAGAAATAAAACTTATTGTATTGTAAATTTATATTTTTAGATACTTATTGTAGATATATATTTTATAGTTATATTTTGTGTGTAGAGTTACTAATTTAATGGGATGTAACCATACCATTTGAAATAAATAAATAATACTTCTATTATAATTTAAATAAATGGTGGTGATTAATATATGAAATTTATGAAAATTACCAATTTATAGTTAAATAGTTTTTTAAACGTTTAATGGGATATTAAATATTAGAAATTATAAACTAAAGAACTATAAGGTGGACATTGAAAGCAATATGTTTCTTAAAAATATATAAAATATAAAAGATCGTGAGAATTTTTATGAAACTGTTTTGAGAATAAATATTTTTATGTGTAAATATTATATTCGAGTTTTTTAAAATATATATTTTTCATTAAGTCTAGATATTTATAAATTTAAATTGACTATTTAATTGATTTTTTTTGGTCAACATTTAATTGATGTTTAGTTTATTGAGTTTTTTGTATTGGAAACAATTTATATCTATAATATAGTACATCGTTGCAAAAATATAACTTTTTATATATGATATTGATATATCATGGTTTTTAAGGACTTTTGACCATGGTGTATGTCTTCTTATCGAGTCTTTTAGAGTCTTTGGAGTCCTATTATATATGTTTTCAGGTCTAGGTACGTTTGGAGCGGATTTGGACATTATGGTGCATTTTGGAGCATTTGCCCGAGAGATGAGTTCACTGTCGATATTTGAAAGTTGTGTCGATCGACACACCTTTGGTGTCGATCGATGCACATGCGTGATGGACTTTTCTCGCAAGAGTTAATGAAGATTATGGAAATTACACTTTGGCCCAGAAGTTTCTCATAATTACAAAGAAGCTCCAGCCGAGTTTAGATCATTATATTAGGGTTTTTAAGCCATTGTTTAGGCTACGCTTTATTTTACATTCAGAGAGAGTTAGGGGCTGATCTTGTTCTTGAAAGAGAGAGGATTTCGAACCCCAGTTCTTTATTTTATGATATGCTATTTGGTTTTCTATTCATGATGTCTTCTGTTTCGATGATCATGTCTGAGTAGTTTACCAGTTAGGTTTAGGGATTCTCACAAGGGATTTCATGGAATTATAGGTTAATCAATCTGTAGGGATTCATATCTGTTAGTTCTTCATCTAGGGTTTTTTTAATGCTTAATCTGAAGTACCTACCCAGATTTATGATGTTAGGTTGATTTCAGCAACGATAGTATTAGCTAGAAAGAACCTAGATGAGCAATTTGATCTACTCGCAAAGAAATTTGGTTTAGAGGAGTTGTGAACGAAAGAACTTGAGATTAATGCTTGTTTAGAACTCTAGAATTCGCAACGAAAGTTGGCTTGCTAGGTTGTTAGACATAGATAGGATTCACAACGAAAGTTGGCTTCTTATACTTCCGTGATTCCAGTTCTAGAACAATTCTTAATTAGATCCAGATTGATTGATTGCATGTGTTCCTGATTTCCTGAGAACTCCCTTGACCTGAGGAACACCCACATCACTTCAGGTATCAGAGGATCCTTTTACTGACTTCAATTTAATACTGACTTAGATTTCTAACCTAAGGGCTTGGTATACTTTGTGTCGGATTCCCTTGTTAGTTCTGACACAGCCTGTCAACCTATCCTATTTAGTTCCCTTCTCCCCTTCTATAAAGTAAAAAAAAAAAAATAATAAACTGAGGATGAGTTAGTAACTCCGAAGTGGTCATGGGAATGGTAGCAAACACTATTTTCTCTCATGTGATCCATGGAATGTGTCCAAAGTACACCCCATAACGGGAAGAACACTGATAAAAAAAATAAAATGATACCCAATGGGGAAAAATCAGTTGTTAAAGAAGGGAAAGAGAAGAAAGGGACTAGAGAAAGATAGTATGGTGGTCTAGAGCTGATAAGGTAAGAATCCATGTGCCCTTTGATCGATACTCCTTAGGTGAGACCGCACTTAAATACTTGCAGAAGTCAGTAGGGAGAATTTGAATGCTTGAATGTGATTGTGGAGTTTACCTAGGACAGTTGCTAAGTGTGGGGGAAGTACATGTTGGTCTTGACATCCTGTAATTGATTCTTTCAGTGGTTTACTAAGGGGAATCTGAGTATTGTAGCTTCTAGGATGAAATGAGTTTCTGAAGAGTTTTCAAACCTCTTCACCAAGCTTTAGTTCTATGTTTTGCTTGAGGGCAAGCAAAGGCTAAGTGTGGGGGAGTTGATATATCATGGTTTTTACCGGTTTTATGCCATGATATAGTTGTGTTTTTAGTGTCTTTTGTGTTCTTTTAGAGTCTTTTACAGGTATAATCAGGTTTGGAGCTAAATTGGAGATAATGGAGCATTTTGGAGATTTTTGGAGTGTTTGGCCGAGAGATAGAGTTCACTGTCCGAAACAGAGAAAGGTGTCGATCGTTGCACACCTGCAACGGTCGATGCACCAGCGAGATGGGCCAAAACTCGGCGGTTTAGAAGAATCAAGATATTGCACTTTGATCCAGAAGTTCCTGATATTTACAAAGAAGCCCCTGGCCGAGATTAGACCTATATAATTAAGTTTTTAGATACGCTTTAGAGGACGCTTTGATAATTAAGAGCAGAGGATTTTTAGAGCTTTTGGGGCTGATCTGAACCTGTTACATCATCTGTATTTGGAGAAGATTTCGAACCCCTTTAATCTTTTATCTTTTATGCAATTTATTCATCATATGATTATGTTTTCATTATCTATGTCTGAGTAGATTCCTTGTTAGGTTTAGGGTTTCTCACATAGGATTTCATGACCTGCTAGACTTGTTCAAATTCAGTTAAGGATTCATAACTATATCTGTTCTTCAATTTAATTGTGCTTAAAGCTAGTTCTAACCTGATCAATTAGAATCTAGATCTTAGGTTGCTAAATACGTCACAGAAGTGGGGTTTAGGAATCTGAACTAATTAAATTGGGCAATTAAACTTTGCGCAAACGGAAGTTTGGTTTAGGATAATTGTGAACATATCAAACCTGGAATTAATGCTAGTTTAATCTGTTAGTTCTCGCAAACGAAAGTTTGGTTTGCTGCACTTAGACTTAGAGAATTATCGCAAAGGAATTTGGTTAATTCTATATCTGTGTTTTGAGTTCTAGAACTGTGCTTAATTAGATCCTTGCTGAATGAACTGTCTGCTTGTCTGATTTCCTGAGAACGCCCTAGACTTAGCGCTTTTAATTACTTGTTTTCACAACCAACAATCTCTGCTACTGATTTACTTTCTCGCACTGCTTTTTAATTCAATTACATTGCTTTCTTCCTAGTTAAATTCCTGTTCTTGAGCTATTGAACACCGGAGTCTCTGTGGATTTCGATACCCTATATACTACATTGATATTGCTGTGCACTTGCAGTTTAGTATAGGGATTAAAACTCTGAGCCTATCAAGTTTTTGGCGCCGTTGCCGGGGACTCTTTGAGTCTTCGATAGCTTCGAGCCTAGGGTTTCACTAGGATTTTTCGTTTTCTTTTCGTTTTTATTTTTGTTTTTTTAGTTACTGACTTTCTCGGTTTTTCTCTCTGTCGCAGGTACCGATTTCGCCTTGCGTCGATCGTTGTATCCCTTGCGTCGATCGTCACTAGGCGATTCTGAGATTGAACCGATCGTTGCACTGATAGCATCGATCGTTGCTGGACGATTACAGACAGTTTATGCCAATGCAGAAAACTCGAAGTAATCCGAACTCGAGCTTGCTTAATCTCGGACTAGAGGAACTTGGACGTCTAGAAAGGACTATCAGAAGAGAAAAGAGAGAGAGAATGGTACGAGAACGTCTGATCTTGATACGAGATGCTGAAGGTGTCCTGAGGGATCTGGAAAACAATCCTTACAATGCTGCTGGGCAGAGGATTGATGCTGATGGACGAGTGATCCCTGACCCTCCTGAGCAACAGGAGCAGAACGAAAACCAGGGTCAGGAACGGGCCCAAGGTAGAGAGATGGTGGTTCATGAGAGGACACTAGCTGACTACAACAGACCTGATGAGTTTCATGCAAACCGAGCAGCTCTAGTGCTTCCTGCTTTTGAGAGGAATGATTTTGAGGTCAAGACCATCTACTACCAGCTGATGAGGCAGATTGCTTTTCATGGTCTTCAAGCAGAGCATCCTATGGATCACATTGACAAGTTTGAGGACATAGTCACTGGCATGAAGTATGAAGGAGTATGCCCGAACTATCTGTTCCTTAAGCTATTTCCGCACAGTCTTGCTGGAGACGCTAGTGCATGGCTGAGACAACTGGCACCTGGTCAGTATACTACTTGGGCAGCCTTAAAGAGTGAGTTCCTGCGTCACTTTTATGATGATGCGCGCTCAGATCAGTCCAGACAGGACATACTCACTTTTTCCCAAGGAGCTGTGGAGCCCTTGAAGACTGCCTGGATGAGATTTAAGCAGTATCAGCGTGACTGTCCACACCATGGATTCACAGAAGTACAGCTGATTGGTATCTTCTTCAGAGGCATAGATCTCCCTTATCAGACTGCGCTGGATAATTCCAGTAATGCTAATTTCAACACCAGAACTCCTACACAAGCTAAGCAGTTGATTGAGAACCTGATTGGCAGCAACAGTTGCAAGACAATGGATGAAAGGAGGAAGAAATCTGGTGAAACTGTAGAGAATTCTGATATAGCCAATATAAGATCCAGATTGGACACAATTTACAATCTCCTGACAAGTAAGAAAGCTGTCCACTTTGCCCAAGATGTAGAGGTGATTCAGACTGAGGAGGACACTCAGGAAGAAGATGTGAATTTCATAGGAGGTTCTGGTTTCCAAGGTAATAGATTTAGTAATCAACAGGGGAACAGATTCTCCAATGGAGGACAGACTGGTGGTTTTCAGAAGACCTATGGACAAGGTACTCAGAGAACCTATGGATCTACATCCTATCAGACTCCTCCTACACCTACAGCCCATGAGAGCAAAATGGAGGCTATGATGGAACAACTGATTGAGAGTCAGATCATGATTTCTGTGGACAGCAACAAGAAGTTGGACGCTGTCTATGAAGACCTCAATGGGAAGTTTGAGTCTCTGAGCACTCACATGAAGCAGTTGGACACTCAGGTGAACCAGATGTCCAGCTCACTGAAGGGAAAAGGAGTGGCAGACACTCATGTTAAGGCCTGGTCTGTGTACATTAATGATGGATCTCACCTAGGTGAAAGATTTGAGCTAAGTACAGCTGAGTTGGTGACAGAACAAGAATTTTCGGATATTTGTGAAAAACTCTCGGGTGAAATCTGCTGCAGTGCGTCGATCGATGCAACATCTGTGCCGATCGATACACCAGTCGGGATGGCAACGATCGACACACCCTTAGTGTCGGTCGTTGCAGGGCGTGAACAGACAGATCTGTCGGATGGTAATGGCATAGATGCTGACTTGGAGCTTGATCGCCTATTCAATGGAGCCTCTGAGATTACTCAACAGGAGATCTACGAACAGATTGTTAGACAACACTCCTCAGTGTCTGAAGTGATTAGGCAAGAGATTGAAGAGCTGAAGAAATTAGAAGGGATTGGTGAAGAATTGGAAGAAATTCCAACTTCTGATGATCCACCTTATCATCCTTGTGTGCAGAGGTACTTAAACAAGATGTTGCCTCTGGATGATGATCTGAAAGACTGGGTGATAATAGTTCCTCAGCATATTAGTGATGTTCTGCTAACTAAAATCCCGAAGAAGCTGCCTGATCCTGGAGTCTTTGTGCTGGATTGTTCTATCTTTGAGGATAGCTTTAGGCGTTCTCTGTGTGATTTAGGAGCTGCTGGAAGTTTAATGCCTTACTCTGTGGCAGAGAAGCTGGGTATGTTGGATTTTACTCCTACTAGGACTTCTCTTGTTCTAGCTGATCAGTCCATACGAGTTCCTGAAGGACTCCTTATGGACATTCCGGTGAGAGTTGGAAACTACTTAGTTCCAACGGACTTCCTTGTGCTGAGATATGACTGTGATCCGGATGAAGCATTATTGCTTGGGAGACCCTTTTTGGCTACAGCAGGAGCGTTGATTGATGTTAGGAACAGCTTGATAGACCTCCATCTGGGAGATGAACCACTGCACTATGAGATGGATAAGCTGCGAAAGCCACTGATAGATGGGCAGACATTCACCATAAGGGACGCAGATTTTGAGCAGCCGGATAATACTATGGTTATAGATCCTGGAGCACATTTCACTCCATCTTTTCTTGGACATGAGGATTCCGCAACAGCCTACTCACCACCTTGGATAAGGAGACTTGAACAGAGACAGAAAAAGTCTCTGTCAGGACCTCCTGGTACTTGAAAATTCCCATCCGTCCGGTCAAGCTATTGACCTTAAACAAGCGCTGGGTGGGAGGCAACCCACCATTAGGTACTGGTGTTTTTCTACTTAATTTTTGGTGTTTTTGTTAGGATTTTACGTTTGTTTTTGTTTCTGGTGAGTTTATGTTTGCAGGTCTCGGACAAAATCGCAGTGCAACGATCGACGCACTTCTGTGTCGATCGTCACAACACGAAAGGAATCGCATTGCAGCGATCGTTGCGCTCTTGAGCAACGATCGACCATACACAAAAATCGCCAAGTAACGGTCGATGCACTTAGTGCAACGATCGATGCCTGAGCGACAGAGGTAACCCGACAGACATAATTTCATCTTTTCAATTTTTTATTTTCTTTTTACCGATCCTTCGCTGGACACTACTGGGGACAGTGTGTCTTAAGTGTGGGGGAGGTGCTACTGACTTTTGTTTTCTGTTTTCTTAAGAGTCAGTCCGTTTTTCAAAAAAAAATTTGTTTTATTGAGTCAAAATTGTTTAAGTAAGAAACTATGATTTTCTGAGAAGATTTACAAGACTTGCAGGAACTTAAGTAACCATCGGGATGAAGTTGCAGGATCTATCTCTGACTATTATAAAACCCCATCACAGATCAACCTACTGGGAACACCCACATCACTTCAGGTATCAGAGGATCCTTTTACTGACTTCAATTTAATACTGACTTAGATTTCTAACCTAAGGGCTTGGTATACTTTGTGTCGGATTCCCTTGTTAGTTCTGACACAGCCTGTCAACCTATCCTATTTAGTTCCCTTCTCCCCTTCTATAAAGTAAAAAAAAAAATAATAAACTGAGGATGAGTTAGTAACTCCGAAGTGGTCATGGGAATGGTAGCAAACACTATTTTCTCTCATGTGATCCTTGGAATGTGTCCAAAGTACACCCCATAACGGGAAGAACACTGATAAAAAAAATAAAATGATACCCAATGGGGAAAAATCAGTTGTTAAAGAAGGGAAAGAGAAGAAAGGGACTAGAGAAAGATAGTATGGTGGTCTAGAGCTGATAAGGTAAGAATCCATGTGCCCTTTGATCGATACTCCTTAGGTGAGACCGCACTTAAATACTTGCAGAAGTTAGTAGGGAGAATTTGAATGCTTGAATGTGATTGTGGAGTTTACCTAGGACAGTTGCTAAGTGTGGGGGAAGTACATGTTGGTCTTGACATCCTGTAATTGATTCTTTCAGTGGTTTACTAAGGGGAATCTGAGTATTGTAGCTTCTAGGATGAAATGAGTTTCTGAAGAGTTTTCAAACCTCTTCACCAAGCTTTAGTTCTATGTTTTGCTTGAGGGTAAGCAAAGGCTAAGTGTGGGGGAGTTGATATATCATGGTTTTTACCGGTTTTATGCCATGATATAGTTGTGTTTTTAGTGTCTTTTGTGTTCTTTTAGAGTCTTTTACAGGTATAATCAGGTTTGGAGCTAAATTGGAGATAATGGAGCATTTTGGAGATTTTTGGAGTGTTTGGCCGAGAGATAGAGTTCACTGTCCGAAACAGAGAAAGGTGTCGATCGTTGCACACCTGCAACGGTCGATGCACCAGCGAGATGGGCCAAAACTCGGCGGTTTAGAAGAATCAAGATATTGCACTTTGATCCAGAAGTTCCTGATATTTACAAAGAAGCCCCTGGCCGAGATTAGACCTATATAATTAAGTTTTTAGATACGCTTTAGAGGACGCTTTGATAATTAAGAGCAGAGGATTTTTAGAGCTTTTGGGGCTGATCTGAACCTGTTACATCATCTGTATTTGGAGAAGATTTCGAACCCCTTTGATCTTTTATCTTTTATGCAATTTATTCATCATATGATTATGTTTTCATTATCTATGTCTGAGTAGATTCCTTGTTAGGTTTAGGGTTTCTCACATAGGATTTCATGACCTGCTAGACTTGTTCAAATTCAGTTAAGGATTCATAACTATATCTGTTCTTCAATTTAATTGTGCTTAAAGCTAGTTCTAACCTGATCAATTAGAATCTAGATCTTAGGTTGCTAAATACGTCACGGAAGTGGGGTTTAGGAATCTGAACTAATTAAATTGGGCAATTAAACTTTGCGCAAACGGAAGTTTGGTTTAGGATAATTGTGAACATATCAAACCTGGAATTAATGCTAGTTTAATCTGTTAGTTCTCGCAAACGAAAGTTTGGTTTGCTGCACTTAGACTTAGAGAATTATCGCAAAGGAATTTGGTTAATTCTATATCTGTGTTTTGAGTTCTAGAACTGTGCTTAATTAGATCCTTGCTGAATGAACTGTCTGCTTGTCTGATTTCCTGAGAACGCCCTAGACTTAGCGTTTTTAATTACTTGTTTTCACAACCAACAATCTCTGCTACTGATTTACTTTCTCGCACTGCTTTTTAATTCAATTACATTGCTTTCTTCCTAGTTAAATTCCTGTTCTTGAGCTATTGAACACCGGAGTCTCTGTGGATTTCGATACCCTATATACTACATTGATATTGCTGTGCACTTGCAGTTTAGTATAGGGATTAAAACTCTGAGCCTATCAATAGTCTTCTACTTGGAAGTATGCGCAAGAAGCTATCAACTACGTTGGAGGGAATGGATTCAACATTCAGGAATCTGATTTTCAGGAACTCTTCCAGCAACAGAGTAACTCCTTCTCGAGGAACTATGGTGTTTCTTCTTACCAAGCACCGCCTGCACCTACATATAAGAGCAGATTGGAAACAATGATGGAGCAGTTTCTTGAGGGACAACAACAGATCACTGTGTCCTTCAACTCAAAGATAGATGCATTGTATGAAAATCTGAATGGGAAGTTTGAATCTTTGAGCACACATGTGAAGAAGCTAGATGTCCAAGTTCAACAGACAGCTGGAGCAATACAAAGGCAAAATGAAGCTGGGAAAGCTGAACAGAGGCAATACGTCAATGATGTGATCACAGGAGATGAGATTGACTTGCTGGAAGAAGAAGAGAGCACAATCTCGGATTTTCTGGGTGAGTTCTGTCTGTCTGAGACAAGCATCGATCGACACAACTCCTGCATCGATCGACACAGTCCCGATACGTCTGATGAAATTTCTCAAAATCGCCTTGTGTCGATCAACACACAACGTGCATCGGTCGACACAAATCCCAGACGGGACAAGAAACCTGCAACAGTCCTAGAACGAGTCTATAAGCCCTCTGTGCCATATCCTAAGGTTCCTAAACTGTCTAAACAGGAGCTAGAAGTAGCTAACTGCATGAAAGTGATGGAAAAGAAGCTGATTCAGATTACAGAGAAGATACCAGACCCAAGAGCCTTTGTGCTCGATTGTTCCATCTCTAAGGACAGATTCAAGCGTTCTCCGTGTGACTTAGGATCTTGTGTGAATCTCATGCCATACTCTGTGGCTGTGAGATTAGGACTGATGGATTTCCAGCCTACTAGGATCTCTTTTATACTAGTTGATCGATCAAAGAGGTATCCAGATGGAGTTCTTGAGAACATTCATGTCAGAGTTGGGAACTACTTGATTCCGACAGACTTTGTGGTGCTGAAGTTTGAGACTGAACCTGATGATCCTCTACTACTTGGTAGATCTTTCTTAGCTACTGCTGGAGCTGTGATTAATGTGAGACAGAGTTCGATTGCTCTCCACCTGGGAGATGAGCCTTTGGAGTTCAAGATGGATAAGCTGCAGAAATCCACCATTGATGGACAGAGCTTCAGTGTTGAGGTGGAACCAGAGGTTCCTAATGGAAAAGAAAAGATGGCGGTTCCTCTTGAACCTGCTCTAACATCTTCTGATCCTGCAACTGCTCTTAAGCAGAAAGCTCCAGATCTCCCTCATCCACCAAAGCAAAGGTATGATCCTTCTAAACTCAAACCTCCTAATCACAAAGATGTGAATGCAGGAAGACGCAATATCCCACCCTCATTTCGCTCCCACCCTGGTTCTCTTCGCTCTTTCCTTGGGAGATCTCATGATCCGAATGCTTATACGCCACCTTGGATGAAGAGACATTCACAGAGACACTCAAAGTCTCTGTTGAATCCCCCATAAGTCCGTTCTCCTTTCCATAGTCAAGCTATTGACTTTAAACAAGCGTTGAGTGGGAGGTAACCCACTGTTAGGTTTGTTTTTTTTTTTCATTTTTCGTTTTTAATTTGGTGTTTTTGATTTTCTGCTTTTGCGTGTTCAAAGCCGAGAGAAACAGGCAGAATCACACTGCATCGGTCGACACACATAGTGCATCGGTCGATACAGTTGCGATTTACAGGTTGCCAATTCAATTGCGATACAGACACCGATTATCCACTTAACCGTGGGCATAATCACCTTGCATCGATCGACACCCTAGTGGCATCGATCGACACAAGCCGACGACAGGTAAGTGATCTGACCATTTTTCGGTTTGTTTTCATTCCGATTTCTTTTCTCACCAATCCTAGGCTTGACACCACTGGGGACAGTGTGTTTCAAGTGTGGGGAAGGTAGCTACTGACGCACACTTTTGTTTTCTTAGAGTCAGTCAAAAATTTGTTTTATTGAGTCAAAATGTGTATGAAACTATGTTTTTTCGAGGAAGTATTTGGCTGGAACAGGAACTAAGTGACCATTGGACAGACTTGTAGGACCTCTATGACTATTAGAAAACCCCAAACAGATCAACTTACCAAGGACACCCATATCTAACAAGGTATTCAGAGGATCCATCACTAGTATCACACTAATCTTGAATTTAATTTCTCACCTAGGGGCTTGGTAATCTTTGGGTAGGATTCCTTTGATGTGTTTGGCACAGCCTGTGATCCTGTTCTTAAGTATGGTTTCTGATTTTCCCCTCCCTTGAAAGTAAAAAAAAGAGAGGTAAAAACCAAGGATAAGCTAGTAGCTTCAAAGTGGTCACAAGAGTGGTAGAGACCCCTATTACCTCCTGTGTATCCATGGAAAGATCCAAAGTTAAACCCCAATAAAAAGGGAAGAACACTGATAGAAAAAAACAAAATGATACCCAGTGGAGAAAAATCAGTGCTAAGGGAGAAAGGGAAAAGAAAGAAACCAGAAACCAACATTTTTGTGGTCAGATACTGAATAGGTTGAGTCCATGTGTCCTTTGATTCGATAATCCCTCTGTAAGACTGTACCTAATTGTATACAAAGACTGGTGTGATGAACTTGAATGTCCTAACTTGATTGTGGAGTTTACTTGGGACAATTGCTAAGTGTGGGGAAGTATATTGCGGTCTTGAGTTCTGTAGGAAAGTTTTCAGTGGTTTACTAAGTGAATGTGAATGCGAAAGTTCGTATGACGAAATGAGTTTCTGTGTTTTCAAACCTCTTATACTTTGGTTCTTTACTTGCTTGAGGGCAAGCAAGAGCTAAGTGTGGGGGAGTTGATATATCATGGTTTTTAGGACTTTTGACCATGGTGTATGTCTTCTTATCAAGTCTTTAGAGTCTTTGGAGTCCTATTATATATGTTTTCAGGTCTAGGTACGTTTGGAGCGGATTTGGACATTATGGTGCATTTTGGAGCATTTTCCCGAGAGATGAGTTCACTGTCGATATTTGAAAGTTGTGTCGATCGACACACCTTTGGTGTCGATCGATGCACATGCGTGATGGACTTTTCTCGCAAGAGTTAATGAAGAATATAGAAATTGCACTATGGCCCAGAAGTTTTTCATAATTACAAAGAATCCCCAGCCGAGTTTAGATCATTATATTAGGATTTTTAAGCCATTGTTTAGGCTACGCTTTATTTTACATTCAGAGAGAGTTAGGGGCTGATCTTGTTCTTGAAAGAGAGAGTATTTCGAACCCCAATTCTTTATTTTATGATATGCTATTTGGTATTCTATTCATGATGTCTTCTGTTTCGATGATCATGTCTGAGGTAGTTTACCAGTTAGGTTTAGGGATTCTCACAAGGGATTTCATGGAATTATAGGTTAATCAATCTGTAGGGATTCATATCTGTTAGTTTTTCATCTAGGGTTGTTTTAATGCTTAATCTAAAGTAACTACCCAGATTTATGATGTTAGATTGATTTCCGCAACGATAGTTGGTTAATTAGCTAGAAAGAACCTAGCTGAGCAATTTGATCTACTCGCAAAGAAATTTGGTTTAGAGGAATTGTGAACGAAAGAACTTGATATTAATGCTTGTTTAGAACTCTAGAATTCGCAACGAAGGTTGGCTTGCTAGGTTGTTAGACATAGATAGGATTCGCAACGAAAGTTGGCTTCTTATACTTCTGTGATTCCAGTTCTAGAACAGTTCTTAATTAGATCCCGATTGATTGATTGCCTGTGTTTCTGATTTCCTAAGAACTCCCTTGATCTGACGCCTTCGCCTTCTGATTTACAAACAGTTTACTTGCTTTCTATTTTGATTTACTGCTTTCTACCGCTTTACCTAGCTTAACCTGAAATTCTACAATCTATCGCAAGAGTCTAGAGTCTCTGTGAATTTCGATACCCTATAAACTACTGTTACGTCTGCACTACATCTAAGGATTAAAACCTGATGGTATCAGATATCAACAATTAAATATGACCTATGCGGTGTTACAACAGCCGTTAATGAAGATCACTCGGATGATGAGTCAGCATAAAACAGCGGCTTTTGATTGGAGTTGCTTTGTCAACAAATTTTTTTTTTAATTCCCCCTTTCTATTTATTTCTTCTTCTTCTTCCTAAATAAAATCAATTTGGTAAAAAGTCCGGAGAAAACTAAAATGATAAAACTTGATGATGTCAAAAAATAAATAAAAATAAAATAAAATTGGATTTGCATGTAATCCGACTGCAAACTCATGCTTTGAATCCTCAATCAAGTTCTGGGTTCTTCATTTTCCACCAGAAAATAAGGAAACCAAGAAACATTTATCAATATGGGTTCAACACACACAAAAAAACAACATATTCATATGTATTTGTTAGAGTAACATTCCAATTGCCCTTAAAATAAAAATCACTCAGCTGTGAGCCATAACTACACGCAAACTTATGATAATACGAAAGTCTTATCATGTTCCTTTACCTGTAGAACATTTACTTACGCTTGAATGTATGATAACATACTTAGGAGTCTTCATGTAGTTATGCCATCTGTGTGCTCCATTTTGTCGGAGGTGATCTTGAATTCGAGCAACTGATTTGCCATTACCATAAGTCAAGAAGTAGTTTGGATGATTCTGTGTTGCTTCTTTGTACATTCCAAAATATGTATCTTTTGGAAGATGGTCCTAATTCTTTTTAAACATTGACACCTGCTTGCATCAAACATATCTCAGGAGTAATACTAACATAACAAAAAAAGAAGAAGAAATGTTGACATCACAGCCCTTCAACTTAGTTAATTGTCTTAGGTAAAAAAGAGAAACAAACTGAGTTATACCTTTGTCAAAGGATCCTTGATATCATCTCGTTCTAAGCTGCTTTCCTAAACAACAAAACCCAAAACAGTTACTCATATCCAGGCACTGATAACACTCACGAAACTAAGCTGAAATAAGCGAATAAAGATGTCAATCAAATGTCACTCACATAATTTTTAAATATAACCATATCCACATTTAGAGGAACATCAAGAAGCAACTGTCTCAATCAGTACTCACGAGCACCTGCTGGGTATATTAGCTCATCTGTGTCAAGATGAAGTATCCAATCCACGTCCGCATCCTGATATTTAATAAGAACAAAAAAGTGATTATATCTTGAGATAAGAACAAAACTCAACCAAAATGTCAATTAGAAAATGCTTAGTATTGCCATGACAATAGCCATTTCCATGTTGAGAGATTTTTTGGACAAATAACTCGTAATTTGAGAGCTTGTAAAAGAAAGAAATAAAATATGCTATAATTTTATAGATATTTAATACGCTATAATTTTATCAGATAAAGTCCGGTGGATCTATATCGCCGAGCATGTGCATATGGGGCCCTGCATGTATTGGCAAAACCACAGTAGCTAAAGCCTTATACAGTCACGTTTCCAGCAACTTTCAACTTAAGTTTTGTAAGGAGAATTTTAAGAGAAAGTATGAGGTTCCCCAACAAACTTTGAGTTGCAAAGTCGATGGAAAAAGAGTTACTATCCGGGGTTTTAGATCATAGGGACATGAAGATACCTGACTTAAGTGAGGCAGAAGATAAGTTAAAGCACCAGAGAGTCCTACTCATTCTTGATGATGACTTTCATGAGCTAAAGGCTCTGAGAGATGTAATTCAGGGTCTTAGATACGGAAGTAAGGTGATTGTGACCGGTGAAGATCTAGATATATTGGGAGAATGCATGATCGACCAGATCAAGACCTACAGAGTTGCTTTTCCATGGAGCGAAAAGGCTCTGCAGATAATTTCAAACTCTGCATTGTTGGTACTGGATTTCCCTCTTAGAAATCCGGCCCATTAACAAGTAAAACGAAGGCCCATAATCATGCTCCATAATCAAGACAGAGAGATCGAACGTTATCCTTTGTTGGGCCCATACGATTGACATCTTGACAAGGCCCAAGCAACGCCGAAGTGAGAGGCGATCGAGCTCGATAGGAGACGATGTGGAGATAGAGCAACCTGGTCTTCGTCGGTTCAACTGATCCACGCAAATCTCGGAGATCGTTATCACAACGAGGCCAAAATATCGGAACAAGAAGATCAAAGTCGAGAGTATTTAAAGAAAAAGTGGCGATTCATCCAAGACATTCCAACCCTAACGAAGAACACTTCGACTAGATAGATCAATCATCATACTTTGTACTCTCTTTTCGATTGTGTTTGTTCTATCTCGACGATCAATCTCAATAAAGTCTTTGATTCATAGGAAATATATACCATTTCTATATTCAAAAGTCCAAATCCACGATTACAAATTCTTGGTGTGAATCTCAGATCTCACATTTGGCGCCGACTGTGGGGATTATCTATAGTTTTTCCTATCATAAGAATCAGATCCTAGATCCGATAGATCGAGATGAATCCCGACCAATCTGGCTCTCCCAGCGCCACACCACCAGTCGACCACCCTCAAACGATTGACAACGTTCCTCAGAACACCACCGGGGTAAGAACCACAGGTCAGACCGATGGCGTGTTGACGAGCTCTGCCTCAGTCTCCATGACTTCGGCCACCGGCCGGCTCAGTCGCTCAAACAATCGCGACGAGCCAGACTCTGACAATTTTTTTGTCAGGAACTAACGATCCGAGCAGAAACTGGGTGTGGATGAGAAATGATTTAATTTCCGCCCCCACCTCAGGAGGAGGATCTGGAATAACCAGACCTAATTCGCCACTGCCTTCTGCTCCACAGCGACAAGGCCCGGATGACCTTGCTGAAATCCATTCGATGTTAAGCCTGTTGGTAAACCGAACGAGAAACAACGAGGCAAGCGCATGGGCCCAGGAGATCGCAAACCGTTCTCTGGCTGCATAGCTCGATGAACAGGAACCGCGCATTAACGCCCGTCTTGAAGAGCTCGCAGGCCAAAACCTGGGGGGTAGATAAACACGTGATCCACGAAAACCCATAAGTCCTCCACCGCGTACATGCTTGGACTTCTCCCAGGTAGTAACTCCCCCGGGAGCGTCGGGAAATTTCACTAATACGTTAAGTAGCGGCTTCCGCCCTATAATGACACCTATCACGATACCGACTCCATTCAGTTCGAGTTTAATGGTCACAGATCCAACCGGATCGGGAAACCAACCATTACCCGGGCCACCACCTTTCCCGAATAACTCTAATATCCGGCGAGGCAACTAGGAGGCTCTGCTTTCGCCTCGAGCTCGGGACACCTTAACGGATCAAATACGGTATAGTTCCAAACGCCGCAGGTCGACCAGACAAGATCAATTCCAACAATCGATCTTCTCGACCCCGTTTTCCCGGAACAAACGTCAAATCAGGCACAAGCCCAGTTCACGCCTATAGTAGGCGATGAACACGATATGCTTAGAAAATACATCGAGCAGGCTAAGGCCCAGTTTGTCAGTCTGAGCTCGAAAGTGTTGGGATTATGTCCTGAAATCACATTATACGAACTCTAGAGATAGTTGTACTGTCGAGATCGGACAATTCATGTGGTACTGGGTAGTCATAACGTTTTGCTAGAAACCGCTTATGACAAATGAGTTGTAACTCAATTCCAGTATCATGTGAACCTACAGGGTCACACACCTAAGCAAGTTGGATATACTCTGCATGGGATAGATCATTGGCAAATGGTCTGATCGATGTGTATTAGATACGCATCGAATTAAGTTTCAAAGAGGTGTATCGATCGACACCATTAGGTGCGTCGGTCGATACAAGACTTGTGTCGATCGACACCAATGGATGTGTCGGTCGACACACTGGCGAATCCGAAACTGATGTTTCGGTTTATGACAGAGTCGATATATAAGTGATCTTATTATTCGACCTAAGACCCCAGCCGCCTAGACAGTTTTCTGAGACAGAAAACAGAAGCTCTTCCTCTAGAAACAAAAGTCCCAGGGAGATCCGAGCACCGGTACTAGCATCCCGGCGGATTCCAGCTTGTGTGCGTGTGGACTACGATAGAGGCGCAGCATCTAAGGCGCAGTAGATCTCGTGCTACCTGATAAATCTTCCGCTGCCAAACACCAGGTAATCACGAGGTGAGATCCAGATTCAATTAACTAGACCCTAGATCCTAGGCTATCGGGAACTCGCGAGAATTCTGAAACTGTAGAATTGGCTCGGATTCCCAACAGTGGTATCAGAGCCTTAGGGTTTTATCATTGAATCAGACCTGTTTATTGAATTTGATGATTTAGATTCGCTAGAACAAGTTGTTTAGATTGAACAGGTCAGATCGATTTCGATCAAGCTCGAGTCTGTGTTTTCGCACAGTGTCGATCGACACACTAGGTGTGTCGGTCGACACAGAACGGCGAAAACGACAAGATTCGGCGGCTAGGTTTTTTTTTTTTCGCGAAGAAAAACCGAAAGCCTTCTGTGTCGATCGACACACTGGGTGTATCGGTCGACACAGAGCAGACACGGTCGAGTGTCGATCGACACAGTTTGAGTGTCGGCCGACACATACCAATATTCGGCGGCTAGGGTTTTCTCGAAGAAAACCTAAAAGGCCTACTGCGTCGATCGACACAGGTTGAGTGTCGATCGACACAGGCCGAGCGAATGGTTAATCGGTTCAATTGGATTGGACCGGTTATCATGCTTGGTTAAGTCCGAATAGATCGGTTTAAATTGGATGAATTAGTTCAATTAGATTGAACTGATTATCTCAATTAGCATGAACCGATGGGATAAATCAGTTTGATTGGATAAGTCGGTTCAATTGAATTGGACTGGTTATCGCAATCAGTTGAAACTGGTTTAAACGGTTTAAATTGGATGAATTGGTTCAATTGGATTGAACTGATCGTCCCAATTAGTATAAACCGATTGGTTAAGATCAGTTTGATCAGATAAGTCGGTTCAATTAGATTGGACCGGTTATCAAAACTATCTTCGGTTAAGGTCTATGTCGACCGTCACACAGGGGTTGTGTCGATCGACATGACCGGCTTGATGAACCGGGTTAATTGAATTAACTTGTTATTGAAGTCCGGTTTTGTTTGGTGGTGTCGATCGACAGATATAGTCTGCGTCGATCGATACAGTGTTCAAAATTCTGGTTATTGAACCTGGAATTTGCAGAAACCAAACTCGACCTAAACCTTGATCAAAGCTTAGCTTCAATATGGTCGACTGTCAAGACTCACTTCGTTGTGTGATGGTCTAGCCAAGAGCTTGGTGTCCACAATTGTGAGTAAGGCAGGTAATTATGTTGATGGATTTGCAGTGCTAAACATCAACAATTACATGAACTAATAGATTGATTTGCTAACCTTTCAGAGTTTAGTTTCCTCAACTAAATATCAAGTAACCTTGATGTCTTGCCCAACCTTGTCTACTGTCAAAACTTGTTTCATTGTTGGATAATCTTGGAGTCCTTGGTATCCACAGTGACAATGAGTAAGACAGGTGGTCATTGATAGACTTGCAGTGCAACTGTCAATGATCACAAGACAGAAAAGGATTGGTTTTACTTGACTGAGCTATCAGAAGTTCTGAGCCCAGAGACATCAGAGTGGATTGGACATAGTTTGTCTCATCCACAACCAAGAGTTGTACTGAGTGCAATTAGCAATGATTTGCTTACCTAGATAACTAAAGTTTGGGTAATGGCGAGTCGCCCACTCACATTTTGGTGAAGTATGGATCTTGGATCATTATGTTCATAGAGGAAACATTTTTTGAATATAATGCGAGTTTTCTTATTAAATAAGAATTCTCATCATATACATAACTAAATCTTTGTTTCTCTTGGATTTCAGCTTATGTCTATGACTACTTTCTCGTTGCGATCCGTCCTTGAGAAGGACAAGTTAAATGGATCCAACTTCCTGGATTGGTATCGGAATCTGAGATTCATACTCAAGCAGGAGAGCAAGGACTATGTCCTTGAAAAGGCTCTTCCAGAAAAGCTTGGGACCAATCGCTCGCATGCAGTGTATAATGCTTGGAATAAGCATTATACTGATGTGGTAGATGTGCGTGGTCTGATATTGGCTTCCATGAACTCAGACTTGAAGAGTCAGTATGAGAACATGGAGTCGCCAATAGAGATGATCACCAGCCTGAAACTGAAGTTTCAAGATCTGGCACGAGTTGAGAGATTCCAGATGGTGAAGTCTCTCACTGAGTGCAAGCTACCAGAGGATGCTCCAGTAAGTCCTCATGTCATTAAACTGATGGGTTACATTGATAACCTGGAGAAACTGGAATGTCATGTCAGCTTAGAGTTGGCCACTGACATCATTCTGCAGTCACTGCCGTCAAGCTATGACAAGTTCGTTAAGAACTATATCAAGAAAGGCTTGACGAAGACGTTGACTGATCTGCATGGTATGCTCAAAACAGCAGAGTATGACATCATAAAGGGTAAAAGATTTGAGGAATCTTGTGTTGGCAAGGGTAGAGGCTGGGCCGTCCAGATTTGGAATCAGGATAAGCCTGTGTCATCTTATAAGCCCAAGTCAGGCCCATCTGGTGTCAGAAAGTGCTTCTACTGTAAAGAGTTGGGGCATTGGAAGAGAGATTGCAATAAATTCTTGGAAGATTCACAAGAGATGGAGAAGATGTATGGTACTTCTTCTTCAGGTATTGTGTTATTAATTCAAGTTCTACATAAGTATTGGATACTAGTTGTGGTACTGATATTTTGGAAATATGCAGGACCTAAGCGACAGTAGAACGTTGAAGAAAGGACAAGTGGAACTGCGTGTCTGGTATGAAGCAATGGTTGCTGCATGAGCCGTAGAGATTCTTCACTTGTAGGAGCCTTTCATACTTGGTTTTAGAAATTAAGTAATTGCTACTATGTATCTGCTTTGTGCATAAATGTCTTTCATTTTCTTTTGAGATTTTGAATGTTTTTCATTTAGATAAAAGACAATTTTGTTCTTTGGATCTTAATGAAATATAATATGGTAGCACCCCGTTTGGAATGGCTTTTGTATCTTAAACCAGCATGAGTTTGAACATAACACAAACACTAAAGGTTTGAGTCTGATGACTCGAACTCGACTTTTCTTTGGTATAGTCGTTTAACCACGAGAGTGAAGCAGATTCAGTAAATCCATAGTTTTGGACTCTTTTGATTTTAATCTTTTGAGATATGAATTCTGTTCACTGGACCAAATGACTAAGGCCCATTTAGCAGAGCTAAAAGGAAATGGGCCAGAGACTTATTGGGCCTTACACATACTGATGTATGCGGCCCAACAAGCATTATTGCCAAAGGAAATATTCTATACTTCATTACCTTATTGATGGCATCAATAAGTATGGCTGTGTTCATTTGATGAGACACGAGCTGGAATCCCTTGTGGGAGTTCAAAGATGAAGTGTAGAACCAATTTGACAGAAGTATTGAAATCCTCGATTGAATCGCGGAGGAAAAATACTAGAGTCAAGAATTGGGTGATCATCTAAAGGAATGAATCAGATCTTATTAGATATGATCTGATCAATGATGAGTCACAGGAATCTTCCATAACCATTTAAGAATACGTTCTGAAATATCTATGTTTACGCTAAAAGGTTTCTATCAGAATCAGTGAAAAACACCACATTGGATGTGGACTGGGTGATTTCCAAATATGTTTTTCTGATTAATTGGGATTGCAAGGTTTGTGTAAGACAGTAGTCAACAAACAATTTTGAATCCATATCTGATAAGTTCTACCTCGCTGGTTGTCCTGAGGAAACCAAGGCTTAGTGCTTTTGTTGCCCAGAACTGTGTCTTTTAAGAAAGGTCATACTTTCAAAAGGAACATTGGGAGTAAGAGTACACATCGAAGAAATTCGATAGACACAGTAAGCTGTTCAACTTGTTAAGGGGAGCAGCGGTGAGATGTACAAAGTACTGTAGGATCTACACCTGTGGAGCCTGAAATTCGTAGATCCGAAAGGATCCGTCGCTAACTCGAGAGTGATATCTCGTAACCTATTGTCGTGATCTGCTGATCATTGAAAAGTGACGAACATGCGAAATTCGAAGAAGCGATGGTGAGGCCCAACTCCGAAAATTGGCTGGGTATGCATGTTAGTTTCACCGATCCATTTCTGGATTGAAACAAACATCTTGGAGTTGGAATCAACATTCTGACAGATTGGTCAAAGGTTTTGACTTGATCAGAAAGAAAAAGAAACCATGCGTTTACAAGGAGACTAGTGGGAGCGTAATAGCAATCCTCACACAGTGTGTTGTTAACATACTTGAATCTCACAAACGACGTTCCGACGCTAAAGTCTTGTCAAGATTTAGGTCGGAAGTCAAAAATTAATGATAGACATGGGAGAAGCCGCGTGGATTCTTGGAATAAGAATCTATTGATATAGATTGAGCAGGCTAATTGAATCGTGTCAAAATCCTTATGTTTATAAGGTATTGGACAGTTCAAAAGTGCTTGATTCCAAGAATGGTTTCATACCAAAGGTCTTATGGCAATAATCCAAGCGAGATGCAGTGTCATGGACACTGGCTAAGCTGGTAAAAATATTAGCAAGAAGAAGTGTTTTGAACACTGTCTGAACTAGTATTAATGAGTGTGATTACTTATGCTGCTGCAATAGAATCCATCATAAATGCCATATTTTGCGCTCGTCTAGATGCAGCTTAAGCATGACGAGAATATACCAATATATTCCGGTAATAGTCACTAAACAGTTACCAGAAATATCCCAAGTGTTGAGAAACACCAAGGATAGGTTCGTGGTAAACTGATATAGTGACGAATCAGTTGAAAGTAGTTAATCAGACAAAGACGATTCCCGGTTCCCACCTGGTTATGTCTCTTTGTCTGAATAGCGGTGCTGACTGTTGGAAAGGCTCCAAGCAGTAGACCGTAGAATAGTGCTTTTATCTGAATGGCGGTGTAATTTGTTGAAATTGTTTCAAGCAATAGCACCGCACTCTCTCCCACAACCTAAGCACGAAATTTATCCTGTTGCTGTAGGTGTAAGATATCTGAAAAGATGATCTTGATTCTAGTGGGAGTTATTTTAGTTATGTTGTAAACTTAACATATACATGCTTTGGCAGTGTTTGTGTAAGTTAAAACTGACATCAGTATTATTTAATTATTGGATAATTAAATAATGGTCCCAAAGTACTTTATGGTCATCTTATAGGTCATCAAGTTGAAGACTTGATCATGAAACCCTATAAGTAAAAGATGACATAAATTATGATTGTCCCTAGTCAAGGTTGTTAAAATGGGACACTAACAACCGCGCATACTAGTATGTGAGGTGACTGTTAGACTAAGTTTCATGGAGTCAATGATATGATTATCACAGTCAGTCACATAGATGTATGTTAGTGAACATATGATTGGACATGACCCGCTTAATGAGAACTCCACAGGATAGTTATACTTAAGTGTCATGGGAGGTTCTCATTACGACTATAGAGTATAGTCCTTAGACCTGAGTTCATCATGCTTTCTAGCATATGAATTGGTGCGCTTTGACCTTGTCAAACGTCGTTCCGTAACTGGCGACTATAACGGCATTGTTTCGACGTATCATGAAGAATGTATAGAAACAGGGATGGAACAAGATGGAATTTGTCCCTCCTGTGTAACAGGAGATAAATATCTCAGGGCCCATCGAAGATTCGATACTGAGAAAATGCTTGGCCGTGCTCAAACGAGGTGATTGTCAGTCGTTTGTTTATCAGTATAGATCAGAAGTTCGATGAACATGATGTTGGCTATAATAAGGATGACACAGTCTCTTGCCTTATGCCATATCGAGATATAGAGACGAAGGGATTATAGGAATAGGTGATTCCAGTACAAGTGGGAGATTGTTGGGATTATGTCCTGAAATCACATTGTACGAACTCTAGAGATAGTTGTACTGTCGAGATCGGACAATTCATGTGGTACTGGGTAGTCATAACGTTTTGCTAGAAACCGCTTATGACAAATGAGTTGTAACTCAATTCCAGTATCATGTGAACCTACAGGGTCACACACCTAAGCAAGTTGGATATACTCTGCATGGGATAGATCATTGGCAAATGGTCTGATCGATGTGTATTAGATACGCATCGAATTAAGTTTCAAAGAGGTGTATCGATCGACACCATTAGGTGCGTCGGTCGATACAAGACTTGTGTCGATCGACACCAATGGATGTGTCGGTCGACACACTGGCGAATCCGAAACTGATGTTTCGGTTTATGACAGAGTCGATATATAAGTGATCTTATTATTCGACCTAAGACCCCAGCCGCCTAGACAGTTTTCTGAGACAGAAAACAGAAGCTCTTCCTCTAGAAACAAAAGTCCCAGGGAGATCCGAGCACCGGTACTAGCATCCCGGCGGATTCCAGCTTGTGTGCGTGTGGACTACGATAGAGGCGCAGCATCTGAGGCGCAGTAGATCTCGTGCTACCTGATAAATCTTCCGCTGCCAAACACCAGGTAATCACGAGGTGAGATCCAGATTCAATTAACTAGACCCTAGATCCTAGGCTATCGGGAACTCGCGAGAATTCTGAAACTGTAGAATTGGCTCGGATTCCCAACAGAAAGTTCACATGGCAACGAGTGCGGCACCCGACATCGATCGAGTGATCGAAGAAACGCGACAAACGCCGTTCACAGACCGTATCGCCTTCGCAAGAATCCGAGAAATCAAGAAAACAAAATTTCCGGAATTCTCTGGAAAATCGGACCCGAAAGCCCATATCAGGGCATTCCGACTAGCAATGGCGAGGGTATACCTTACCGACAAGGAGAGAGAGCCGGCTTTCTGCAGGCTCTTCGCCGAAAACCTATCGGGCTCCACCCTAGAATGGTTCGCCGGGCTGGAAGAAAGGTCAATCGACAACTTCACCCAGTTCATGACGGCTTTCCTCAAACAATACTCCGTCTTTATCGAGGTAAAGACTACTGAGGCAGGTCTATTTGGCGTCTCTCAGAAACCTGACGAGACACTGCGCTCGTACATTGACCGATTTAAGGAAATAAAATCCAAAATCGTAAACCCGCGAGATGAAGTAGCTATAGAAGCACTGAGACGTGGACTGTGGTATTCGACCAGATTCCGCGAGGAAATTACAGTCCGCGAACCTCACACACTCGATGACGCCCTTCATCGCGCATCGGCCTTTGCTCGCCTCGAGGACGAAACCACGGCCCTCAGAGAAAAGCACCGAAAAGAAAAGAACTCGTCGGGCTCGCAGAACTCGAACCCAAAAAAGGATTCCCGTAAATCAGGAAACGTCAATGCGGTCGAGAGCCCGAAGAGCTTGAAGAAATTCGAGTTCGGCAAGGACAAATTCTGTGATTTTCACAACAAAAAAGGACACTCGACCGAAGAGTGCTATACTCGGGCCAAAGCCGAGGCTCAAAAACGAGAGTCCGAAAGCAAACAAGAATTAGAAGTCGAGGAGCAAGCTCCATCCGACAAAAAGGAAAGTAAACATACCAAAGAGTCAAACACCAAAAAGCCTTCTCAACACAAACGGGAACGGTCTAAGGAGCCGGAATCTCCCGAAACCCTCCCCCAGGGGTCGCGAAAGCGAGTCGAGGTCATTCTCGGCGAACTCAGCTTCTGCGGCACCCTGGGAGGCTCGGCACTATCTCCACCTCCAGCTCTTAGTAAGAGTTTACGCTCCCTCGTCTATGTGGGGGGGGTGTATGTTGGGAATGTCCTGAAATCTATTGTACTCACTCTAAGTGAAAGTTGTACTATCGAGATGAGACAGTCATATAACACTGGGCAATCATAATACTTTGCTAGAAGCCACTTATGATCAATGAGTTTATAATTCATTGCTAGTGTTATATGATCCTACATGGTCACACACCTAAGCAAACTGGACATAGTATATGAGGTTGATCATTAATGTAATGATCTGGTAAATGCATATTTGATATGCATTCAATATAGAGTTTCTGAGGCAGTGTCGATCGACACAACAAGTGTATCGATCGACACGGATCGCGGATGACTTAATTAACTTCGGTTTAATCCTTGGTTAATCGGGTCGTGTTATAAGTCAATATATATAAGATATATGGTCGAATTTTACAGAGATCTAACCTAATTCACAGCCACCAGAAAGAAACTGAAAAACCTCTGTGAGATCTGATCTATAACGGCACTAACATCCCGTCCGTTCCAATTTGTGTGCGTGTGGATACCAGTAGAGGCGCATCACTTGAGGCGCTTTAAGATCTCGAATACTTGATAATCTTCCGCTGCTAATCTCCAGGTAATTTCGAGATCTCATGATTCAATATACATGAACCCTAGATCCTAGGCTTGGAATTTATACCTAGGGTTGCTAATCTGATTAGGAACTGCTAGAAATTCCTTCAGTGGTATCAGAGCCTTAGGGTTCTACTGAATCGGTAGCATGTTGATTAGATTAGTTGAATCTGGATCTCTGTATTGTTGATACAAGCATGCTAAAATTCGTTTTGATCAAAGTAATCTAGTTTAGGTTTTTTGTTTGAAAACGATTTAGGGTTTATCGCACTGTATCGATCGATACCAATCCGGTGTCAATCGACACACAATGATAACCCGAATAAAATTCAGGTTTAACCTACTTGTGACGATCGACACAAGAGTTGTGTCGGTCGACACAGACCTTGTGATGAGGATAATCGTTTCAATTGGATTGGACCGGTTATCGAGCTTGGTTAAAATTGGTTAAATCGCTAAAACGGTTTATTGCGATTGTTTTGATAAGGTTGGTGTCGACCGACACTAATGTAGTGGCGATCGACACTGACCGGTTATCAAAAACCGGATCAATTGGATTGATCGGTTATCGCAAATTGGTTTTGGTAAATCTGTATCGATCGACACTAAAAAAGTGTCGGTCGACACAGAGTCCGCTGGTTTCGGTTATTGAACCTGAAATCACAGAACCAAACCAAGATAAATCCTTTAATTAGAATAATTAAAACATAATTAGATTAAACGTTTTAAAACAGTTCCGTTCCTCAACTAAATATCAAGTATATTTAGATGTCTTTCCAATCTTGTCAACTGTCAAGGCTTGTTTCATTGTGCGATAGACTTGCAGTGCAAGGTGTCCACAATTACATGAGTAAGGCATGAGGTAATCGTGTTGATGGGCTTGCAGTGCAAGGCGTCAACAATTACATGACTTAAGAGATTGGTTTACTTGACTGGGCTATCAAAATCGTTTTGGGCCTAGAGACATCAGGTGGATTGGACATGAGAAGTCAATCCATAACCAAGAGTTATATTGGATATAACTAGCAAAGTTGTTGCTTACCTAGATAGCTAAAATTTGGGTGATAGCCAGTGGCTCATGATATATCATGGTTTTTACCGGTTTTATGCCATGATATAATTGTGTTTTAGTGTTCTTTTGTGTTCTTTTAGAGTCTTTAACATGTATAATTAGGTTTGGAGCGGAATTGGAGATATTGGAGCATTTTGGGGATTTTTGGAGTGCTTGGCCGAGAGATTGAGCTCACTGTCCAATTTGAGATCATGCATCGATCGACACACCCTTGGTGTCGATCGACACACTAGCGAGATGGGCCGATTACGGCGGTTTAATGAAGATTCAAGATTTTGCACTTTGGTCCAGAAGTTTCCAGTATTTACAAAGAAGCCCCAGCCGAGATTATGCCTATATAATTAGGATTTTGGTGTTTATTTTACATACACTTTCATACTTAGAGCTAAGGGATTTTTAGAGCTTTTGGGGCTGATCTAATCCTGTACTTCATCCATTTGGAGAAGATTTCAAACCCCTTTTTATCTATTTAATTTCTTATATGCAATCTATTAATTCTATGATTTCTGTTTCATTAATCATGTCTGAGTAGATTCATAGTTAGGTTTAGGGTTTCTCATTAAGGATTTCATGACTTGCTAGACTTGTTTAATTCAGTTAAGGATTCACATGATTAGAATGTTCTTCGATCTAAATTGAGTTTAATGCTAGTTCTAACCTGATCAATTAGAATCTAGATCTTAGGTTGCTAAATACGACACGAGAGTGTGGTTTAGAATCTGAACTATTTAGGTTGAGCAATTAAATTATTCGCAAAGAGATTTGGCTTAGTTTAATTGTGAACATATCGAACTTGAAATTAATGCTGGTTTAATCTGTTAGTAATTGCAAAGAGATTTGGATTACTGCACTTAGACTTAGAGGATTTTCGCAAAGAGATTTGGTTAATTCTAATTCCGTGATTTGAGTTCTAGAACTGTGTTTAATTAGATCCTGACTGATTAACTTGTCTGCTTGTCTGATTTCCTGAGAATTCCCTAGACTTAGCGCCTCTAATTAACTGCTTTCACCACCAACAATCTGCTACTTGTTTACTTTCTTGCTTTGCTATTTGGTTTAAAACAAATTGCTTTCTTCTTAGTTTAAATTCCTACGGTTCTTTATCTATCGAGACCAGAGTCTCTGTGGATTCGATACCCTATATACTACAATCACTTAACTGTGCACTTGCAGTAGAATAGGATTAAAACTTAGACCCTACCAAGTTTTTGGCGCCGTTGCCGGGGACTCTTTTGAGTCTTCGATAGATTTGAACTTAGGGTTTAGACTAGGTTTTTCGTTTTTATTTTTTGCTACTAATTTTTTTTCTTTTCTGTTCTTGCGTTTCAGGTACGCCTGTAATCGCCCTGCATCGATCGACACGGTCCTGTGTGTCGATCGTTGCATTCTCGAGCTTGCATCGATTGACGCTACTATGCATCGATCGACACATTGCGAAATAATGATGGGAATGATGGAACGGACGTTGGAAAATCAGCAGAATAACTCGTTCTGCAGAGGCTATGGTTCCTATTCATTCACCAGAGATTATGAATCTCCATCATATCAGCCTGTTCCTCCTCACAATACACAGTCTTGTAAGCTGATGAGCATGATGGAGCAGTTACTAGAGGATCAGACCAAGACTGCTGTAGACTTCGACAGGAAGTTGGATGCTACGCCTAAAAATCTGAATGAGAAGTTTGAATCTCTGAGCACACAAGTGAAGAAGCTGGATGTCCAAATCCAACAGACATCTCAAGCAATACAAAGGCATAATGAAGCTAGGAAAGCTGAACAGTACAAATCCATCAAAGCTGTTGGCTTAAGAGATGAGATTAAGTTGCTAGGTGAAGAAGAGAGCATAATCTCGGATTTTCTGGATGAATATTGTCTGTCTGAGACATGCATCGATCGACACCCCCTTAGTGTCGGTCGACACGCAGTTCTGACGGCAATTTCGAGTTCTTGCGACGAACGGAAATTGACCATTGTCGACACTGAAAGTCGACATCAATTCAATGACGACCGACACCCACTCTGCGTTGGTCGACGCGACAGTCGGGCATACCCAATTTCGCCCAAATCTGATGTTTTTGCTAAGGAAAGGGTCTACAAACCTCCAATACCATTCCTAAAAGTTCCTATAAGGTCTAAATATGAGCAGAGTGTAGTCAAGTGCATGGTAGTGGTGGATAAGGAGATGAATGAAACTCCACCAGCTGAAGCTTCGCGAGTTCATCCTCCTGTGTTGGGATATGCAAAGAAGATGGTCTCCACTGATGGTCATTTAAAAGATGAAGTTCAGGTTGGTGGAACAACAGTATCTGATAGTAGAGAGAAGAAGATGGCGGTTCCTTTTGAACCTGCTCTAACATCTTCAGAGCCTGCAACTGCTCATAACCAGAAATCTCCAGACATCAGATCTGCACCAAAGGTAAGGTATAAATCACCTAAGTTTAAACCTCCTGACCACATTGTTTTGAATGCAGGAAAACACAGTATCCCACCCAAGCTTCGCTCCCGCTCCGGTTCTGTCTACTCTTTCCTTGGAAAGCCTCATGATCTGAAAGCCTATACACCTCCTTGGATGAAGAGATATTCACAGAGACACTCAAAGTCTCTGTTGAAACCCCCATGAATCTGATCTCTTCCAATAGTCAAGCTACTGACTTTAAACAAGCGCTGAGTGGGAGGCAACCCACTGTTAGGTACGTTTTTATTTCCATTTTTCGTTTTGATTTTGGTGTTTTGATTTTTCTTTTAAGTGTGTTCAGAGGCGTGAGAAACAGGCAGAATCGCCTTGCATCGATCGACACACCTAGTGCATCGGTCGATGCAGTTGCGATTTACGGTTTACCGATTCAATTGCGGTTCAGAAATCGGTTATTCACATAACCGTGAGCAAAATTCGCCTTGCATCGATCGACACCCTTGTGGCATCGATCGACATAGGGCGACGACAAGTACGTGTTCTGCAACTTTTCGGATTGTTTCGATTATTTATTCTCACCGACCCTAAGCTTGACACTACTGGGGACAGTGTGTTTTAAGTGTGGGGGAGGAGCTACTGACGCACGCTTTTGTTTTCTTAAGAGTCAGTCCAATTTTCAAAAATTTGTTTTATTGAGTCAAAACCAGTTTAAGTAGGAAACAATGATTTTTTGAGAAGATTAACAGCACTTGCAGGAACCTAAGTAACCATTGGGATGAAACTGCAGATTATCTCTGACTATTAGAAAACCCAGACATGGATCAACCTACTGAGGACACCCACATCACTTCAGGTATCAGAGGATCCTTTACTGACTTCACCTTAATACTGACTTAGATTTTCTCACTTAAGGGCTTGGTATACTTTGTGTCGGATTCCCTTGTTAGTTCTGACACAGCCTGTAAACTTGTCCTATTTAGTTCCCTTCTCCCCTTCCATAAAAAAAAAAAAAAAAAGATAATAAACTGAGGATGAGTTAGTAACTCCGAAGTGGTCATGGGAATGGTAGCTAAAACTCTCATATCCTGTGCATCCATGGAATGTGTCCAAGGTACACCCCTTAACGGGAAGAGCACTGATAAAAAAAAAATGATACCCAAAGGGGAAAAATCAGAATGCTAAGGAAGGGAAAAGAGAAGAAAGGAACTAGAGAAAGATAGTATGGTGGTCTAGAGCTGATAAGGTAAGAGTCCATGTGCCTTTGATCGATACTCCTTAGGTGAGACCGCACTTAAATACTTGCAGAAGTCAGTAGGGAGAATTTGAATGCGTGAATGTGATTGTGGAGTTTACTTAGGAAAGTTGCTAAGTGTGGGGGAAGTATATGTTGGTCTTGATGTCTGCAGGTTGATTCTTTCATGTGGTTTACTAAGGGGAATCTGAGTGTTGCTGCTTCTAGGATGAAAAGAGTTCATGAAGAGTTTTCAAACCTCTTCACTACATTTTAGTTCTCTGTTTTGTTTGAGGGCAAGCAAAGGCTAAGTGTGGGGGAGTTGATATATCATGGTTTTTACCGGTTTTATGCCATGATATAATTGTGTTTTAGTGTTCTTTTGTGTTCTTTTAGAGTCTTTAACAGGTATAATCAGGTTTGGAGCGGAATTGGAGATATTGGAGCATTTTGGAGATTTTTGGAGTGCTTGGCCGAGAGATTGAGCTCACTGTCCAATTTGAGATCATGCATCGATCGACACACCCTTGGTGTCGATCAACACACTAGCGAGATGGGCCGATTACGGCGGTTTAATGAAGATTCAAGATTTTGCACTTTGGTCCAGAAGTTTCCAGTATTTACAAAGAAGCCCCAGCCGAGATTATGCCTATATAATTAGGATTTTGGTGTTTATTTTACATACGCTTTCATACTTAGAGCTAAGGGATTTTTAGAGCTTTTGGGGCTGATCTAATCATGTACTTCATCCATTTGGAGAAGATTTCGAACCCCTTTTTATCTATTTAATTTCTTATATGCAATCTATTAATTCTATGATTTCTGTTTCATTAATCATGTATGAGTAGATTCATAGTTAGGTTTAGGGTTTCTCATTAAGGATTTCATGACTTGCTAGACTTGTTTAATTCAGTTAAGGATTCACATGATTAGAATGTTCTTCGATCTAAATTGAGTTTAATGCTAGTTCTAACCTGATCAATTAGAATCTAGATCTTAGGTTGCTAAATACGACACAAGAGTGTGGTTTAGAATCTGAACTATTTAGGTTGAGCAATTAAATTATTCGCAAAGAGATTTGGCTTAGTTTAATTGTTAACATATCGAACTTGAAATTAATGCTGGTTTAATCTGTTAGTAATTGCAAAGAGATTTGGATTACTGCACTTAGACTTAGAGGATTTTCGCAAAGAGATTTGGTTAATTCTAATTCCGTGATTTGAGTTCTAGAACTGTGTTTAATTAGATCCTGACTGATTAACTTGTCTGCTTGTCTGATTTCCTGAGAATTCCCTAGGCTTAGCGCCTCTAATTAACTGCTTTCACCACCAACAATCTGCTACTTGTTTACTTTCTTGCTTTGCTATTTGGTTTAAAACAAATTGCTTTCTTCTTAGTTCAAATTCCTACGGTTCTTTATCTATCGAGACCAGAGTCTCTGTGGATTCGATACCCTATATACTACAATCACTTAACTGTGCACTTGCAGTAGAATATGATTAAAACTTAGAACCTACCAAGTTTTTGGCGCCGTTGCCGGGGACTCTTTTGAGTCTTCGATAGATTTGAACTTAGGGTTTAGACTAGGTTTTTCGTTTTTATTTTTTGCTACTAAGTTTTTTTCTTTTCTGTTCTTGCGTTTCAGGTACGCCTGTAATCGCCCTGCATCGATCGACACGGTCCTGTGTGTCGATCGTTGCATTCTCGAGCTTGCATCGATCGACGCTACTATGCATCGATCGACACATTGCGAAAGAATGATGGGAATGATGGAACGGACGTTGGAAAATCAGCAGAATAACTCGTTCTGCAGAGGCTATGGTTCCTATTCATTCACCAGAGATTATGAATCTCCATCATATCAGCCTGTTCCTCCTCACAATACACAGTCTAATAAGCTGATGAGCATGATGGAGCAGCTACTAGAGGATCAGACCAAGACTGCTGTAGACTTCGACAAGAAGTTGGATGCTATGCATAAAAATCTGAATGGGAAGTTTGAATTTCTGAGCACACAAGTGAAGAAGCTGGATGTCCAAATCCAACAGACATCTCAAGCAATACAAAGGCATAATGAAGCTAGGAAAGCTGAACAGTACAAATCCATCAAAGCTGTGGCCTTAAGAGATGAGATTGAGTTGCTAGGTGAAGAAGAGAGCATAATCTCGGATTTTCTGGATGAATATTGTCTGTCTGAGACATGCATCGATCGACACCCCCTTAGTGTCGGTCGACACGCAGTTCTGACGGCAATTTCGAGTTCTTGCAACGAACGGAAATTGACCATTGTCGACACTGAAGGTCGACATCAATTCAATGACGACCGACACCCACTCTGCGTTGGTCGACGCGACAGTCGGGCAGACCCAATTTCGCCCAAATCTGATGTTTTTGCTAAGGAAAGGGTCTACAAACCTCCAATACCATTCCCAAAAGTTCCTATAAGGTCTAAACATGAGCAGAGTGTAGTCAAGTGCATGGTAGTGGTGGATAAGGAGATGAATGAAACTCCACCAGCTGAAGCTTCGCGAGTTCATCCTCCTGTGTTGGGATATGCAAAGAAGATGGTCTCCACTGATGGTCATTTAAAAGATGAAGTTCAGATTGGTGGAACTACAGTATCTGATAGTAGAGAGAAGAAGATGGCGGTTCTTTTTGAACCTGCTCTAACATCTTCAGAGCCTGCAACTGCTCATAAGCAGAAAGCTCCAGACATCAGATCTGCACCAAAGGTAAGGTATAAATCACCTAAGTTTAAACTTCCTGACCACATTGTTTTGTATGCAAGAAAACACAGTATCCCACCCAAGCTTCGCTCCCGCTCCGGTTCTGTCTACTCTTTCCTTGGAAAGCCTCATGATCTGAAAGCCTATACACCTCCTTGGATGAAGAGATATTCACAGAGACATTCAAAGTCTCTGTTGAAACCCCCATGAATCTGATCTCTTCCAATAGTCAAGCTACTGACTTTAAACAAACGCTGAGTGGGAGGCAACCCACTGTTAGGTACGTTTTTATTTCCATTTTTCGTTTTGATTTTGGTGTTTTGATTTTTCTTTTAAGTGTGTTCAGAGGCGTGAGAAACAGGCAGAATCGCCTTGCATCGATCGACACACCTAGTGCATCGGTCGATGCAGTTGCGATTTACGGTTTACCGATTCAATTGCGGTCCAGACATCGGTTATTCACATAACCGCGAGAAAAATTCTCCTTGCATCGATCGACACCCTTGTGGCATCGATCGACACAGGGCGACGACATGTACGTGTTCTGCAACTTTTCGTTGTTTTGATTATTTATTCTCACCGACCCTAAGCTTGACACTACTGGGGACAATGTGTTTTAAGTGTGGGGGAGGAGCTACTGACGCACGCTTTTTTTTTTCTTAATAGTCAGTCCAATTTTCAAAAATTTGTTTTATTTAGTCAAAACCAGTTTAAGTAGGAAACAATGATTTTTTTGAGAAGATTAACAGCACTTGCAGGAACCTAAGTAACCATTGGGATGAAACTGCAGATTATCTCTGACTATTAGAAAACCCAGACATGGATCAACCTTTTGAGGACACCCACATCACTTCAGGTATCAGAGGATCCTTTACTGACTTCACCTTAATACTGACTTAGATTTTCTCACCTAAGGGCTTGGTATACTTTGTGTCGGATTCCCTTGTTAGTTCTGACACAGCCTGTAAATCTGTCCTATTTAGTTCCCTTCTCCCCTTCCATAAAATAAAAAAAAATAAGATAATAAACTGAGGATGAGTTAGTAACTCCGAAGTGGTCATGGGAATGGTAGCTAAAACTCTCATATCCTGTGCATCCATGGAATGTGTCCAAGGTACACCCCTTAACGGGAAGATCACTGATAAAAAAAAAAAATGATACCCAAAGGGGAAAAATCAGAATGCTAAGGAAGGGAAAAGAGAAGAAAGGAACTAGAGAAAGATAGTATGGTGGTCTAGAGCTGATAAGGTAAGAGTCCATGTGCCTTTGATCGATACTCCTTAGGTGAGACCGCACTTAAATACTTGCAGAAGTCAGTAGGGAGAATTTGAATGCGTGAATGTGATTGTGGAGTTTACTTAGGACAGTTGCTAAGTGTGGGGGAAGTATATGTTGGTCTTGATGTCTGCAGGTTGATTCTTTCATGTGGTTTACTAAGGGGAACCTGAGTGTTGCTGCTTCTAGGATGAAAAGAGTTTCTGAAGAGTTTTCAAACCTCTTCACTACATTTTAGTTCTCTGTTTTGCTTGAGGGCAAGCAAAGGCTAAGTGTGGGGGAGTTGATATATCATTGTTTTTACCGGTTTTATGCCATGATATAATTGTGTTTTAGTGTTCTTTTGTGTTCTTTTAGAGTCTTTAACAAGTATAATCAGGTTTGGAGCGGAATTGGAGATATTGGAGCATTTTGGGGATTTTTGGAGTGCTTGGCCGAGAGATTGAGCTCACTGTCCAATTTGAGATCATGCATCGATCGACACACCCTTGGTGTCGATCGACACACTAGCGAGATGGGCCGATTACGGCGGTTTAATGAAGATTCAAGATTTTGCACTTTGGTCCAGAAGTTTCCAGTATTTACAAAGAAGCCCCAGCCGAGATTATGCCTATATAATTAGGATTTTGGTGTTTATTTTACATACGCTTTCATACTTAGAGCTAAGGGATTTTTAGAGCTTTTGGGGCTGATCTAATCCTGTACTTCATCCATTTGGAGAAGATTTCGAACCCCTTTTTATCTATTTAATTTCTTATATGCAATCTATTAATTCTATGATTTCTGTTTCATTAATCATGTCTGAGTAGATTCATAGTTAGGTTTAGGGTTTCTCATTAAGGATTTCATGACTTGCTAGACTTGTTTAATTCAGTTAAGGATTCACATGATTAGAATGTTCTTCGATCTAAATTGAGTTTAATGCTAGTTCTAACCTGATCAATTAGAATCTAGATCTTAGGTTGCTAAATACGACACGAGAGTGTGGTTTAGAATCTGAACTATTTAGGTTGAGCAATTAAATTATTCGCAAAGAGATTTGGCTTAGTTTAATTGTGAACATATCGAACTTGAAATTAATGCTGGTTTAATCTGTTAGTAATTGCAAAGAGATTTGGATTACTGCACTTAGACTTAGAGGATTTTCGCAAAGAGATTTGGTTAATTCTAATTCCGTGATTTGAGTTCTAGAACTGTGTTTAATTAGATCATGACTGATTAACTTGTCTGCTTGTCTGATTTCCTGAGAATTCCCTAGACTTAGCGCCTCTAATTAACTGCTTTCACCACCAACAATCTGCTACTTGTTTACTTTCTTGCTTTGCTATTTGGTTTAAAACAAATTGCTTTCTTCTTAGTTTAAATTCCTACGGTTCTTTATCTATCGAGACCAGAGTCTCTGTGGATTCGATACCCTATATACTATAATCAATTAACTGTGCACTTGCAGTAGAATAGGATTAAAACTTAGACCCTACCAGCTCACTCAAGTTTAGTGAAGTATGGGTCTTGGATCATTATATTCATTTGAGGAAACATTGTTTGAATATAATATGAGTTTTCTTAATAGTTAAGATTTCTCATTTCTTGAACATCATATCTAAACCTTTTCCTTTCTTTGATCTCAGCTATGACTAACACTCATCACAACACTTTCTCCCTACGATCCGTCCTTGAGAAGGACAAGTTAAATGGATCGAATTTTCTCGAATGGTATCGGAACTTGAGAATTGTTCTCAAGCAGGAGAAACGGGACTATGTCCTAGAAAATGTTCTCCGTGAAAAACCGAGAGCCAATGCCCCACATGCAGAAAGGAGTGCTTGGGATAAGCATTCTAATGATGTGGTCGATGTGTGTTGTCTCATGTTGGCTACCATGAACTCGGATTTGCAGAAGCAATACGAGAACGTGGAGTCGCCAATGGAGATGATCACTAGCCTGAAAAGTATGTTTCAGGAGCAGGCACGAACTGAGAGATACCAGACGGTTAAGTCTCTCATTGAATGCAAGCTACCAAAGGACGGTCCAGTTAGTCCTCATGTCATTAAGATGATGGGTTATATTGATAACCTGGAGAAGCTGGATTGTCCCATTAGCCAAGAGTTGGCTACTGACATCATTTTGCAGTCACTGCCGTCAAGTTATGATCAGTTTGTTATGAACTATAACATGAATAACTTGACGAAGACGTTGACTGAACTGCATGGCATGCTCAAGACAGCTGAGCCTAATGTCAAGAAGGGCACTCCAAATGTACTTATGGTACAAGGGGGTAAGAAGTTTAAGAAACTTGGCAAGGGCAAGGGAAAGGGCAAGGCCATCCAGATTGAAAATCAGGACAAGCCTGTGTCCTCTTCCAAACCCAAGCCCGGCCCATCTGAGACTGATAAGTGCCATTACTGTAATGAGCTTGGACATTGGAAGAGAAATTGCAACAAATTCTTGGAAGAGAAGAAGAAGAAGAAGAAGACTTTCGAGACTTCATCTTCAGGTATTTATGTCATAGAAGTAAATGTTACTTCTTCTGGTTCTACTTCTTGGGTATTGGATACCGGATGTGGTGCTCATATTTGTACTAATATGCAGGGCCTAAGCAACAGTAGGACTTTGGAGAAAGGACAAGTGGACCTGCGCGTGGGAAATGGAGCAAGAGTTGCTGCATTAGCTGTAGGAACATTTAATTTGTCTTTACCTTCTGGTTTGGTTTTAGAACTCAATAATTGCTACTATGTACCTGCTATAAGTAGAAATATTATTTCTATTCCTGTTTTGGATATAGAAGGATATCAGTTTTCAATTAAGAATAAATGTTGTTCTTTTGATTACAATGATATATTTTATGGTAGCAGTCCATTAGAGAATGGGCTTTATGTTCTAAACCAAAGCACGCCAATCTATAACATTAATACCAAGAGATTCAAGTCAAATGACACGAATCAGACTTTTCTCTGGCATTGTCGTTTGGGCCACATAAATGAGAAACGGATTCAGAAGCTCCATAGTGATGGGCTTCTGGGCTCATTTGATTATGAATCATGTGAGAAATGCGAATCTTGTTTACAGGGCAAAATGACCAATGCCCCTTTCAACAAACAAAATGAAAGGGCCAGTGACCTATTGGGCCTTATACATACTGATGTGTGCGGCCCAATGAGCACAAGTGCCAGAGGAAACTTTCGGTACTTCATTACCTTCACTGATGACTTCAGTAGGTATGACTATGTCTATTTAATGAGACACAAGTCGGAATCTTTTGAAAAGTTCAAAGAATTCCAGAATGAAGTACATAATCAACTTGGCAAAAGTATTAAAGGTCTTCGATCAGATCGTGGAGGCGAATAGTTGAGTCAAGAATTCAGTGATCATCTGAGAGATTGTGGAATTGTTTCACAACTCACTCCTCCTGGAACACCCCAATGGAATGGAGTGTCCGAGAGGAGGAATCGGACTTTATTAGATATGGTTCGATCAATGATGAGTCACTAATCTCTTCCATTATCCTTCTGGGGATACGCTCTAGAAACGTCTGCGTTTACACTAAATAGGGTTCCGTCAAAATCAGTTGCAAAGACACCACATGAGATGTGGACAGGAAATGTTCCGAACTTGTCTTTCCTGAAGATTTGGGGTTGTGAAGCTTATGTTAAGCGGTTAATTACTGATAAGCTCGAACCCAAATCTGATAAATGCTACTTTGTTGGTTATCCTAAGGAAACCAAGGCATACTACTTTTACAACCAATCCGAGAACAAAGTGTTTGTTGCTCGGAACTGTGTCTTTTTTGAAAGAGAGTTTCTTTCCAAGAAGAACAGTGGGAGTGAAGTACAACTCGAAGAAGTTCGAGAACCACAGGAGACCGCTCAACCCTCTGAGGAAGAGCAACAGTTGGATCTACAAAGATTTGTAGAGACCACGCCTGTGGAGCCGGAAATTCGCAGATCCGAAAGGATCCGTCACGAACCCGAGAGATATGGATTTCTCGTAACTAATTGTCATGATCTATTGATCATTGACAGTGACGAGCCTACGAATTTTGAAGAAGCGATGATGAGCCCTGACTCCGAAAAGTGGCTGAAAGCCGCTGAATCCGAAATGGGATCCATGTCACGGAACCAAGTGTGGACTTTGGTTGATTTACCCGATGGTGCAAAAGCCATTGAGTGTAAATGGATTTTCAAGAAGAAAATTGATGTGGATGGTAATATTCAGATATACAAAGCAAGGCTGGTGGCAAAAGGTTTCAAACAAATTCATGGTATTGACTATGAAGAAACCTATTCCCCTGTCGCTATGCTTAAATCCATTCGGATTCTCCTAGCAACAGCCGCTCATTATGATTATGAGATCTGGCAGATGGATGTGAAAACAGCTTTCCTTAATGGAATTCTGGAAGAGGATGTGTACATGGCACAACCTCAAGGTTTCATCGATCCTAATGCTGCTAGGAAGGTATGCAAGCTTCATCGATCCATTTATGGATTGAAGCAAGCATCTCGGAGTTGGAATCTTCGTTTTGATGAAGCGGTCAAAAAGTTTGATTTCATCAGGAACGAAGAGGAACCGTGTGTTTACAAGAAAACTAGTGGGAGCGCAGTTGCATTCCTCGTATTGTATATAGATGACATACTTCTTCTCGGAAATGACGTTCTGCTGTTACAGTCTGTTAAGACTTGGCTCGGAAGTTTTTTTTCAATGAAAGACATGGGAAAAGCCGCGTACATTCTTGGAATAAGAATCTATAGAGATAGATTGAACAAGTTAATTGGACTGTGTCAAGATACTTATATCGATAAGGTCTTACACAGGTTCAGTATGCATGATTCCAAGAAGGGCTTCATACCAATGTCTTATGGCATTAGTCTCAGCAAGAAGCAGTGTCCTTCGACACCTGCTGAGCGAGAACGCATGGGTAGGATTCCTTATGCTTCTGCTTTAGGATCCATCATGTATGCCATGCTCTGTACTCGTCCAGATGTTGCTTGTGCTTTAATCATGACAAGTAGATACCAATCTGATCCAGGTGAAAGTCACTGGACAGCTGTCAAGAATATCCTAAAGTATTTGAGAAATACTAAGGACAAATTCTTGGTGTACGGAGGAAGTGATGAGCTTGTAGTAAGTGGTTACACAGACGCAAGTTTTCAGACAGACAAGGAAGATTTCCGATCACAATATGGTTACGTCTTCTGTCTGAATGGCGGTGCAGTTAGCTGGAAGAGTTCCAAGCAGGACACTGTAGCGGATTCCACGACCGAAGCTGAGTACCTCGCCGCTTCTGAAGCGGCAAAGGAGGCTGTTTGGATCAAGAAGTTTATCACTGAACTTGGTGTGGTTCCTAGTATTTATGAGCCAATGGCTTTGTATTGTAACAACAATGGAGCCATTGCGCAAGCAAAGGAACCTATGTCACACCAGAAGTCCAAACACATAGAGAGGAGATATCACCTTATCCGTGATATTATTAATAGAGGAGATGTGAAGATCAGCAGAGTCTCGACGGATAAGAATGTTGCTGATCCTTTGACCAAGCCTCTCCCAAGGCCTAAGCATGAGAGTCATACTGCTGCTATAGGCATTAGATTTCTTAAGATATGATCTTGATTTCAGTGGGAGTTGTATTTGGTTTTTAGTTATGTCATGATGTTCACAAAACATAATATGGTTATGTTATTTCAATGAAATTTGTTTCAGAATTATTTAATTGTGTTATTAAATAATAGTCCCAAAGTAATTTATGGCATTTTATAGGTCATCAAGTATGTGACTTGATCATGAAACCCTATAAATAATAAATGACATAAATTATGTTGGTCCTTGGTCGAGGTTGTTAAAGTGGGACATTAACAACCGCGTGAGACTAGTATGTGAGGTTACTGATGACTAAGTTTCGTGGAGTCATTAATAAGAGTATTAAAGTCAATCACATAGATATGTGTTATAGAACACAAGATCGGACTTGACCCGTTAATGAGAACTCTAGAAGATGGTTATATGAGTGTCATAAGAGTTTCTCATTACGACTATAGAGTATTGTCCTTAGACCTGAGTTCATCATGATTTCTTACATATGTATTGGTCCGTCTTGACTTTGTCAAACGTAAGCCGTAACTGGTGATTATAAAGACACTGATTGGGCGTATCATGAAATGTGAAAGGGACATGGATGGAACAAGATGGGACTTGTACCTCCCATATAACAGGAGATAAATATCTCGGGGCCTATCGAAGATTTGATACTGGAAATGCGTGGCCGTGCTCAAACGAGGTGATTGTCAGTCGTTTGTCTTATCAGTATAAAATCAGAGTTCGATAAACATGATCTAGCTTAATAAGGATGACACAGTTCTTGCCTTATGCCAGATCGAGATATAGCTACAAAGGGATTATAGGAATAGATGATTCCAGTACAAGTGGGAAATTGTTGGGAATGTCCTAAAATCTATTGTACTCACTCTAAGTGAAAGTTGTATTGTCGAGATGAGACAGTCATATAACACTGGGCAATCATAATGCTTTGCTAGAAGCCACTTATGATCAATGAGTTTAGAACTCATTGCTAGTGTTATATGATCCTACAGGGTCACACACCTAAGCAAACTGGACATAGTATATGAGGTTGATCATTAATGTAATGATCTAGTAAATGCATATTTGATATGCATTCAATATCGAGTTTCTGAGGCAGTGTTGATCGACACAACAAGTGTATCGATCGACACGGATCGCGGATGACTTAATTAACTTTGGTTTAATCCTTGGTTAATCGGGTTGTGGTATAAGCCAACATGTATAAGATATATGGTCGACTTTTACAGAGATCTAACCTAATTCACAGCCACCAGAAAGAAACTGAAAAACCTCTGAGAGATCTGATCTCTAACGGCACTAACATCCCATCCGTTCCAGTTTGTGTGCGTGTGGATACCAGTAGAGGCGCAGCACTTGAGGCGCTTTAAGATCTCGAATACTTGATAATCTTCCGCTGCTAATCTCCAGGTAATTTCGAGATCTCATGATTCAATATACATGAACCCTAGATCCTAGGCTTGGAATTTATACATAGGGTTGCTAATCTGATTAGGAACTGCTAGAAATTCCTTCAGTGTACGGGCCAAACCTCCTAAACGAGTCGACTTCATATTCGGTGGCTCCAAGCTATGCCGAGACTTGGTCAATTCAATCAAAGCTTTTCAAAGAAGACTCGAGACCGACAAAGGAGGAAAAACCCCAATGTTAGGTCCATACCACGAAATCACTTTCCACGAGAGCGAGACAAACAATCTCGACAAACCACATGACGACGCTCTCCTCGTTTGTCTAGTAGTGGGAGATGTCGCACTCTCGAGGATAATGATCGACACAGGAAGTTCGGTGGATGTCTTCTTTTACGACGCGTTCCGGAAGATGGAATTCAACGACTCCGAAATCGTCGAGGAAAAGACACCATTGGTAGGGTTCGCTAGCGAGACAACATACTCAATGGGCTCTGTCTTCGCCCCAGTAATTGCTGGAGGAGTTCGAAGAATGACAGAGTTCGTCATAGTAGATCGGCCAGCCCCCTACAACGCAATTCTAGGTCGACCATGGATATACGACATGAAAGCGGTACCATCGACCTACCATCAATGCGTAAATTTTCCAACTCCCAAAGGAGTAAAAACTGTTTACGGAAGTCAAAAGATTTCCCGCAATTGCTACATGAACGGATACAAGCAGATTGAAAAATCCCCCGTGTAGCAATTACGGAAAGAGGAAGAGCTCGCCACCATGCAAACCAAAAGGTCGAACGACCCAAGTCAAATAGGACCCCCAAAGGACCTCACGACCCAAGTGTGCATAGACGACGCTCATCCCGAAAGACTTGTCGGCATCAGAATTGACCTACCAGAGCCAGTTAAAAACGAACTGGTCTCTTTTCTTAAACAGAACGTCGACTCCTTTGCCTGGTCTTCAGCAGACATGAAAGGGATCAACATCGACGTAACCAGCCACGAGCTGAATGTCGACCCAACCTACAAAAACCTCGAAAACTAGGCCCGGAACGAGCTCAAGCCGTCAACGGCGAGGTCGATCGGTTACTAAAAATCGGATGGATCAGAGAGGTCAAGTACCCCGACTGGCTTGCGAATCCCGTAGTGGTCAAGAAAAAGAACGGGAAGTGGAGAGTCTGTGCAGATTTCACAGATCTCAACAAAGCATGTCCGAAGGACAGTTTCCCACTCCCACACATCGACCGACTGGTCGAAACTACCGCTGGACACCAACTACTATCCTTCATGGATGCCTTCTCGGGGTACAACAAAATACTAATTAACCCTAAGGACCAAGAAAAAACTTCGTAAATAACTGATCGAGGCACGTACTGCTACAAAGTCATGCCCTTCGGACTAAAAAATGCAGGATCAACTTACCAACGCCTCGTCAACAAGATGTTTTCAGGACTCCTAGGTAAAACCATGGAAGCCTACATTGACGATATGCTGGTCAAATCTTCTAGGTATGAGGATCATATCCCCCAACTAAAAGAATGCTTTGTCATTCTCAATAAATACGGGATGAAACTCAACCCAGCGAAGTGCACATTTGGGGTCCCATCAGGAGAATTCCTTGGTTACTTAGTAACCGAAAGAGGGATCGAAGCGAATCCTAAACAGATCGCAACATTTATGGAGATGAAATCTCCCAAAACAACGCGAGAAGTCCAGCGCTTGACTGGCAAAATAGCTGCTTTGAACCGTTTCATCTCGAGGTCGACGGATAAATGTCTACCCTTCTATCACTTGATCAAAGCGAACAAGAAGTTCCTCTGGGACGAAAAGTGCGAAGAAGCGTTCGCCCAGCTCAAGTCTTATCTAAGAGAACCACCTATACTGGCGAAACCAGTAGAAGGGGAACCCCTCTACCTCAACCTAGCCATTTCTACAGCAGCACTAAGTGGAGTTCTGGTTCGCGAGGAACAAAACGAACAACGGCCGGTGTATTACATCAGTAAGACCTTAATCGATGCTGAAACCAGACACCCGCCATGGAAAAAATCGCTTTGGCATTGGTGACATCAGCTCGAAAACTCTGACCATACATCCAATCGCACTCAATCATAGTGATGACCTCTCAACCGCTGAGAACCATCCTTCACAGTCCAAGCCAGTCAGGCCGACTGGTCAAATGGGCTATCGAACTTAGCGAGTATGACATAGAGTATAAAGCTCGGACGTGCTTAAAAGCGCAATTACTGGCCGATTTCATAATCGAACTCCCTCCGACCATCAAACTCGACCCGACCTTCGCCAAGAGATGGAAACTATATGTCGATGGAGCTTCCTCGAGGCAAGGATCCGGAGTCGGAGTAAAACTGGTCTCCCCCACGGGCGAAGTATTAGAACAATCATTTAGACTGGGCTTCGCCGCATCAAATAACGAAGCAGAATACGAAGCGTTAATAGCCGGGCTCAGACTAGCAATAGCGATAGGAGCCCGAGAAGTAGACGCCTTTAGCGATTCCCAATTGGTCACAAGCCAATATCATGGCGACTACGAGGCCAAAGACGAACAGATGGAAGCGTACCTACGGGTAGTCCATACGCTCGCTGAACAGATCGAATTCTTTGATCTAACACGGATACCGCGAGTGGAAAACACCGCAGCCGATGCCCTAGCCGCGTTGGCATCGACATCAGATCGTAACCTCAAAAGGATCATACCAGTCGAGGGGATCGAAAAACCAAGTATCGACATAGCCCTGAAAGCTCTATCCTTGAAAGAGGACGAGCCTACCATAAAGGACGACGTCGAACACAAGGAACATCCCAAGGACAGAGGTCGCTACATCATCGAGATTGATGATGATCTCGATCCAAGAAACGCCGTGTACGTCGCGAACGTCCCCGACGGACCAATCCAAGCTGCATCCACCAGTCAAGGACCTGAGCCTAACGATGACGAAGATTGGAAAACTCTGATCATTCGATACATTACAAATGGCGAAGTCCCCGACGACAAATGGGAGGCGCGGAAACTCAAGACGCAGAGCGCAAGGTACTGCATCACGCAAGGAGAGCTCTTTAAAAGAAGTCTCTCCGGACCTTACCTCAAATGCCTCGATAAAAAGCAAGCCCTAGCCGTGATCACGCAGGCCCATGACGAATTTTGCAGAAGCCATTCCGGAGGACGAGCCCTGGCCGTACGAATCAAAAGGCAAGGCTATTTCTGGCCAACAATGGCCACCGAATGCGAATCTTTCTCCAGCAAATGCGACAAATGCCAAAAGCATGCCCCGATTATACACCAAGCATCGGAGAAACTCTCCTCTATCTCATCGCCATACCCATTCATGCGATGGGGAATGGACATCGTGGGACCTTTAGTCGCATCCGGAAAAAAGAAAGCAACACACCTATTAGTGATGACAGACTACTTCACTAAGGGGATTGAAGAAGAATCATACCAAAAGGTTAAAGACATTCACGTTAAGGAGTTCGTCTGGCGAAAAATCATGTGCCGACATGGACTACCCCACGAGATCGTCACCGATAACGGATCGCCATTCATATCAAACATGTTCAAGGAGTTCTGTAGAACCTAGAAGATAAAGCTGACCTACTCTACGCCCCGTTATCCTCAAGGAAACGGACTAGCAGAAGCAGCTAATAAAGCGATCATGAACAGCCTTAAGAAGAGACTCAATGAATGCAAAACAAGCTGGAGCGACGAGCTCCCATTCGTACTCTGGGCTTACCGGACTACCCCCCGCAAATCCACCGGCGAGACTCCCTTTTCGCTGGCTTATGGAATCGAGGCGGTAGTACCAGCCGAAATCCTCGTGTCAAGCATCCGCAAAGTAGAATGCCCACGTCAAGAGGAACTTAACAACAAGATGATAACGGACGAGCTCGATCTCGTCGACGAAAGGAGAAATCTCGCACTAGCTCGAATCCAGAACTACCAACAAGCCGCAGCTCGCTACTACGATTCCAGAATTAAAACTCGAAGGTTTCAAGTAGGGGAGCTCGTCTTACGGAAAGTGTTCGACCATAAAAAGGAAGAACACGCTGGAAAGTTAGGAGCAAAGTGGGAAGGTCCTTACCAGGTCATTGATGTTGTGAAGGACGGGGTCTACCGACTCAAGTCGGTGGAAACCCAGAAACCTGAACTACGACCCTGGAACATCATCAACCTCAAAAATTAATTTCACAGAAAGTACACAACATAATCGAACTACGAAACGACTTGATCCCCTTAAAAGGGTACGTAGGCAGCTCGACTCCGAGCGCAGCCCCCCCCCCCCCCCCCAACACAAAGCTCTTACCGAGCTCGACAACTTCAAACGAAGTCGTATTAGCTTATCTTTGTGAAATCGAAATAAGTCCCACGACCAATGTCTCTTTCTGTTGTAAAATTTAGAGTCGTTGCGAAATACTTCGCCGCTACATTTTACAAAGTGATATGAAATTATCTTTTCAAAAACTAAAGTGATATGAAATTATCTCTTCAGAAACAAACGACATTAAATTATCCCTTCCAAGTGACCTGAAATGGCCTCTCCCAAAATCAAGCGATATGAAATTATCTCTTCAAACCTAAGCGATATGAAATTATCTCTTCAAACCTAAGCGACCTGAAACGGTCTCTCCAAATCGAGCGAACTGAAATGATCGTTCCAAAATAAACGACCCGAAACGGTCTCTCTATATTGAACGAACTGAAATGGTCGTCCCAAACTAAGCGACCCGAAACGGTCCCTTCAAACTGAACAAACTGAAATGATCGTCCCAAAGTAAGCGATCTGAAATGATCCAAAAAAAAACCTAAAATTCTTCCAGCCTTATACATATTAGAAGAATTGGGGGGCTACCCCCTCCCCTTTAAGCAAAAACAACGAGGTCGAGTCTACATCAAGACTGATAAAACGAGACAGCTGCTCGCACAAAACGACCTCCGCACACACTCCAAATAAATCTATGTAAGTCTACTTCGATCTATCATATACTTAGAAAAGCATGATTGAACGCCAAGCTCGAACTCTACACCTTGAGAGAGTTGAACCTCGAACATATTTGATGAGGAACTCGAACTCGAATTTGTTCGAGCCAAAAGTTCATTGAGAATTCCCTAAGGCAATTTGATCCAAATTATTTATTCGACCTCTCTGAAGAGGTTCGAACTGCCACGACGGCCAAACCGTATGCTAAGGCATTAAAACAGTAAAATCTATGCTAAGGCATGAAAGATTGAAAAGCAATTCATGAATAAAGCAAGGACTTAACGTCCTCAGGTTCGAACAAAAGCCCACTAAGGGCAACACCAAAGACAAAAAAAAGAGAAAAGCCCCCTTGGGCAACGAAAAGTCCGAAAAAGGAAATTAAAGCCCCTCAAGGCAGCAACGACTAAAATTTATTAGAACTGCTTGGAAGGAGAGGAAGCCTCGTCTTGATTCTTTGTCTTATCGCCGGTCGCACCTTCCTCCTCGAGTCGACCCTCAACCTCATCGCTAGCTCGCGAGCTAACTCCGGTTGGTAGATTCGACCCATAATGATCAAGACGAGTAGCCACCTGGTTTAGAGGGCGCGCCAAGATCACCGAATCGTCCGGCATCACCGGCAAGTTGAGCTTGCTGATGCTGAAGTCCGACACCGCCACAACGTTCATCTCCTCCATAGCTAATCGTTTCTTCTCAGCCAAGTCCATCACCTCCTTGGTCAGATCCAGTTCGCCAGAGGCGAACTCGACAATAAGCGCGATATTGGCCAAGGCCTCTTGAAGCCTTATCTCAGCACTCACGGCAACCTTCCTCTGGCCTTCCTTCGTCGCAATTCCCTCGAGAGTCTCGAGGTATTGATAATTTAGCCCTTTCCTCGCCTCATAGGCCGCCACCTTGACGTTAAGCTCTCGGTCGGCGAGAGCCTTGTCCAAACCAGCCTGACATTGTGCAGCCCGCATGTCCGCAACCCGACCTGCCTCAACAGCGGTTCGACTCGCTTCCTCCGCGACCGAAGCCCGAGCCAAGGCCCCCTGCAACTGTGCATTCAGGTCACTCAACGTCTTCCGTAGCTCTTCCTCCCGAGCCAAGGCCCCTTGCAACTGCGCTTTCAGGTCGCTCACCGTTTTCTCGACGGTCTCGAGCTCACTCGCCTGCGGTATTTCGCGCAGCTCACGCTCAGCCCTAGCCGCAAACCAGTTCTCAGCCTCCAAGGCCTACACGAAAAATAAAAATTAAGCATGAAACAAATCAAGAAAATGAAGGAGATAAATCGTTACCTTCCCAGCAGCCACCATCATCTCGGTGTAAGAATCAACGAGGGCCATATCCCCGACAGCTGGGAGATGAACACCTGCGGGCTTAAAATGCCTCAGCAGATAGGCAACACCTTTCGGGTCATCCGCAATCGGACATTCCTTCTGGTGCCTGAAGCGCCAGTTGAAAGATCTGGAGAACCTGGAAAAGGCAGGCCTCACCTCCACGTTCTGGCTCGATCTTCTCGAGCTCACCTCCGCGTCAGTTCTTTGACGCATTGCCGCCGGAGGAGGAGGGCCACCCCGACTCCGACCGTTCGACCCTCTCGAGCCATTCGACCGGGAGTTGCGCAAAGCAGGCTCTCCAGACGGGACCTGGACTAGTTCTTGCCCGGCCGAAGGAGGAGGTAAATTCTCCACCTCCATGTTTGCTTCCCCCGATCATGTGGCAAGGGGAAGAGAGACCTAAACAGGGTTACTAGGAGGGATTGAAGGAAGAGGAGGAGGAGCCTCGCCCATGTCGAAAAGAAGGGCGTTGCTCAAGTCGCCAGCCTTCATTTTCTTCGCCTGATCAACGGGATCCTTCCCGTTCCGTTGGCTGCTCGATCTTCGCGACATCTTTTCGAAAGGAGGAGTACTGGCGGTAGAACTGTTATCCGAGACAAGTCGATCTGTGGGCAAAATAGATTCGAGTCAGCTCGATAAACAAAAAGGCGTATAGTACGAAAACCCTTGCGAAAACCAACCAGAATACTTACTCTCTCCAGTCCGCTCGATAATCTAAAGCGGAGCCTGAACAATCCGGGTTGAAGCGGGCTGATGAGGGAGGCAAGACTCGTCTTGCGAAAGTCGTGATTGGTATGAAGAAGATCGTCGGGTCGCGGGACCCAAGGCATCTCGGATTCGCTGGTCTGTAAAATTAGATCAGCGGATATCTCCTCTCCGGAGACGAGCTATCAAATTTGATGTGATCGGGTTCAGAGATAGTGACTCGGGAGACTCTACAAGGAAAAACCGAAAGTAAGTTAACAAACAGTTCGGTGTCAACAAAGAACATCGAAGCAATCAGGGAAACTAATAAACCCTAAAGGCTAACCGACACTAGCTGCCCATCTTTTCAGGATAACCGAAAAATCGAAGTCCTCGACCGAGTGATGGTTGATCCTGAAGAAAAAATAATTACTCTTCCACACATCCCTTGTCGGGATCTCATCAAGGATCTTCCCATGACGAGGAGAGAGGTAGTAAGTCCCGGGAAAACGAGTGTTATGGTTTACCGAACAAACCCTCATCAACTCCTCTACCCCGAAATCAACGCCCTCCTCGACGGCTCTGACCCCGAGTCCGATGACATGCCGGACAAAATTTGGGGTCATATGATGAAAGGCCAGCAGAAGCTGGGCCAAAACCCATGAGATAATACGAGGGATTGGAAAAAACAATATGCATTTATCAAAATAGGTGTAAGAGGCACAGCAATAGCACATCGCCGGAGACAGGATGATTATCTCCACCTCCGGCGGGATCCGACACTTCGTCCGCAACCGCTGTATATGGTCCACGGTCAAGCTGGACGGCGGGTGGGGACCGAACGGTCCTGCCGCCACGTTTGTACTCGCCCTGACTGCATCTTTCCGAGCCATAATGGTCGATGTATCAAAAATTTCTTTCTTTTAAAGGAAAGGGGAAAGATAAAATCTCTAGAGAGAAGAGTTTCGAAATAATAGTAAGAGCGAGAAGCAAAAATCCTAAAATAAGGAAGAAGAAATTACCTTGTCGATTTGTAGTGCGAGCAGTAATGGGAATCGTGCTAGGTAACTTCCCCTTTTAAACTGACTCGTGCTACTCTACCCTCGAGATCCGTGGGATCTTTCGTATCCCACAATCTCAACCGCTCAATTCAAAATTTGTAAATGATTACAAAAAAAAGATCGAGACAGTTAGGATCCTCTGATTCCTTACAATCTCGACCGTCGACATAAGATCTAAGGGCAGGAGTAGGTGGTTGATGATTAAACCACATCCGCACGAATCGAGGCCGATAAAATTTATCAAACTCGAGAGATCTCAGCCGTCGATGATCGACCAGACCAACGTTAGATTGAATTATACTAGTTGAGGCAACGGATGCGCCACGAATAGGTTAATTCGACCCACACGCCTATCCTTGACCGTTGGATCGAAACAAGATCTACGGATGGGCAAAAGTAATCATTAGGTCTATCACGCCCAAGTCGTACGCTTCTTCCCGAGAACGCCAACCGCCCATCAATCTCGACTTGTCAAAATAAATGGGCTGGGGGGGGGTATTGTTGGTACTGGATTTCCCTCTTAGAAATCCGGCCAATTAACAAGTAAAACGAAGGTCCATAATCATGAGCCCGCTCCATAATCAAGACAGAGAGATCGACCGTTATCCTTTGTTGGGCCCATACGATTGACATCTTGACAAGGCCCAAGCAAAGCCGAAGTGAGAGGTGATCGAACTCGAGCTCGATAGGAGACGATGTGGAGATAGAGCAACCTGGTCTTCGTCGGTTCAACTGATCCACGCAAATCTCGGAGATCGTCATCACAGCGAGGCCAAAATATCGGAACAAGAAGATCAAAGTTGAGAGTATTTAAAGAAGAAGTGGCGATTATTCCAAGACATTCCAACCCTAACGAAGAACACTTCGACTAGATAGCTCGATCATCATACTTTGTACTCTCTTTTCGATTGTGTTTGTTCTATCTCGACGAACAATCTCAATAAAGTCTTTGATTCATAGGAAATCTACACCATTTCTATATCCAAAAGTCCAAATCCACGATTACAAATTCTTGGTGTGAATCTCAGATTTCACATGCGTTTGGACAACGATCTGCACCAAGAAGTTATTTGGAGTAGGCAGATGAAGTAGCAAAGCTTGTTGCTCCATTTCCACTTGGTCTCAAAATCATTGGTTCTTCTTTGCGCCGGAAGAAGAAAGATGAGTGGACAATGGCACTGCCTAAGCTCAAAATCTGTCCTGACTACAATGACATAGAGACATCAATTAGATTTGCATAAGAAGGTTTATCTAAGAAACATAAAACTCTACTTTATCATTTAAAAGGTTCAATAAGTTCGGGTGATAACATGAACAACACCATATTCTCATTTTCACAGAGCAACAGGGACACAGAGAAAGGGATACAAACCTAGCTGATATAGCTCTAATCTATGTATCCGGAGAAGGAAAAGTTCTGATGCATTATTTAGAACGCTTAATGTCTATCAGGTTAAGTTGGATAGTTAAAAAAGAAAAGATTAAACAAATAATTTTGTCAGAAAATAATTTATGGACACAACAAACACATGAAAGTCTATACACTGTGTCAAGTGTTCTTTTTTCTTACATTGTGTTTATCTTTCTTCCAGATTATTGAATACACTATGGCAAGTAAGTTCTGGCTCAGCATGTCGATCAATTCAGTAACCACAACACATATTCTTTTTTCATGATCCGCCACAGACAACTAATAAAGCAGAAAGCAAGACGTACCACTAATACTTCACAGTGGAAACAACACAAATCATGTTACTTCACTTGTCATAATGACCCTTTTGGCCTTACAACGACTATGGTTATGATAATGTCGACTAGGCTTTTTCGTCTTTGTGCCTCCCCCACCTTTTCCTCTACAAAAGGAAACACACACACAAGTTCAAGGCCAAAACGCTTAAGGAACAAAGTAAATGGAGCTGAAACATGTTATCAAGATCTGGAAAGGAAGAACAGAATTGGCATAAGTTTGATAGTGAATCAACTGTTTCTACAATGATATGCTTAGGGATCTAAAAAGTATGGTTCTTTCCGCAAGAAACAGTAGTTTTATAAGCTTACACGCATGGAATCTAAGATCACAAACCCTAAAAGCTTGAAATTTTTGTTATTGAATGATTATTTTCTTGGAAAAATGTCAACTTTTTCAATTCCCATTTAGCACTTACAACAAAAAGTAAGTTTTTTTTTTTCTAGGAAAAATGGTATTCTTATAAGCTTACACACATGAATCTAAGATCACACATATCGTAAAAATTTGATTTTTTTAGAAATTGAATGTTTAATCTAAGGAAAAATGTCAACTTTTTCAATTCTCAATTGGCACTTACTGCAAAAATGATTCCAGTAAGGCTTTAGCTGTACAACAAAAGAAAGAATGATCAAAGAGGAGACTCAACATAAATCATAATGAACATTGTTCCATCAAATGCGAACAAATTCAAATAGCCAGATCTAGTACGTAAAAAAGCACGAACTACCAAAAAAGCTTCACAATCTGAGATGCTGAATTCGCCTACCCCGCATTTTCTCTCTAATTGAAAACAAAATCACCAGTATTCTGAGATACCATGGATGAAATTCCCACAGATCTAACAATCGTCGTGAGAAGAAAAAAACGAATATAAAAATCATATTTCTGAGAAGAGAAATCGAAGAAGAAGGAAACAGAGAAGCATAGTAGATCGATACTAACTGATTACCTTAGCTTTTTCCGATCTACCGAGTCGGCTAAAAGCGATTGTAGACGGCGGACTTCGTAAGAGAGAAGAAGACAATGTTAACTTTTTGTGAGATAAAAAGATGGGATGAAAAATTAGTGGAAAAAAAAATTCAAACTACTCCATTGTTGATGGAAGAGAGGAGAGGTGGAAGTAGTGGGATGAAGCGTTTTATTAATTTGAAATTGAAAAGAAATAAATGTTGAAAAATAAAACGCTAAAAAGGAGGTGTTGGCACATCAGTTTTTGCTGAGGTGTCAGATGGAGAAGCAGTCACACTTTCTCTCACATTACTTGTGAATTATATAATAAGGATAATCTATTGAGAAATTAGGTGAAACGATCTTGAAAAATATAGTTACTACTGAAACATTTTTTATATAAATTTTTGACCAATAGACTTGTAAAAAAGAAATTAATTTAATAATACATATTTATACATTTAAATAAAAAAAGAAAATAAAATATAATAAAAATAATATTTTTTTATTCCGGCGAAAGCGATAGCGGTGATCATGCGATTCTGACAACGAAGTGAAGATTCCGGCAAGAATTCCGACAATGTAGTGGTAGATTTATTTTTTATGGTGATGCATAAATATGTTTTTATAGTAGATTTGTTTTCATTTCCTGGGAGACTTATTGTTAAGTTGATTTGTTTTAAATTCATTTTGTTATGCTTTGCTTCCATGGTAAATTTTTGCTTTATTATTTTTTGCTTATATGGCAGAATTTTGTTTGTGTCAATTTGATAGAATTGGTTATCTCTCTAGGTTGATTTATTTTGCTATACGATTATGTTATTTGCATGTATTCTTCTATCTTATATTTCACTGTAGATTTTTATAGATCAATGTCGTAGACTTGTTATGTTATTAGGTTATTTTTGGGTAAACTTAATATCTTTAAAACAAATTAAAAAAATAATAATAAAAAGAAGATAACTTTCAATAATTGCGGTTTCGTCTTCTTTTTTACAGAAAATGGGAAAAAGGTGAAAGCTTTGGCGATTGGCTACGAAGAATGGGAGAAGATCGTATTTTCGAGGACGATTCCGTCGAGATCTTGGCAACTTTCGGTAAGTTTTCTACTTCCTTGCCGTCATAATCTGCTTACCTTTCTCCATTTTTTCTTTTTGAATCGCGTCTAGTTTACTTCTTCTCTTCGCATGCGACTGTGACTTCGCAAATCGGCGACTTTTGGCGACATTTCTGGCGATGTTGATAAGTTTTCTTCCCTTCCATTTCTCAATCGTAACTCCTTCTTCATTTACTCCATCTTACTCTAAATTTTTCCTCATCTAATGTGACAGTGACTCTGAAAAAATAGAACGGAGGCGATTTTAGCGATTTTTAGTGAAACTGTGGTGGTGATAGGTGACTCCGACGAAGAAACATATACTTCCGGCGATATTTGTATTTTTAGAATTTCACAGTCGATATATTTAATGGTAGATTTATGTATTGATATGATGGTTGAATTTCGTTTTTACTTGAAATAACAATCGTATTTGATAGTAGACTTATGTTAAATTATTGTAGACTGTATTTCATGTTTACAGAATTAATTTGTGGTTTCAGTTTAGTGATTGTAGACTTGTTTAGAGGTTCCATTTGAATGGTTGTAGACTTGTTTGTGTGTCGAGTTAGTTATCGTAAGATTGATTTAGTATTCATTTGAATGATTGTAAACTATTTGGGAAAGAAGATTGCTTAATTGATTTATTCTTTCTATATACTTTACTTTAGATCTTCATTATGGACCCGAGCTATAGTGATTCAAAGAGGAACAAGATGATAATCGACAGGTTTGATGCCATAGCCGATGGTGATTTTGGCATTCCAAAAAGATGTCCATGTGGTGGAAAAATCATCGAGGAGACCTCTCAAACCAAAACTGAAGTCGAGCTAGGAATGCGATACTTTACCTGCAATGTGTTTGAGATGATAAGAGGATACCACATTTAGAAACTTAATGGAAATATTGGATAAATGTTTATATATGTATTTATGTGCAGAATGATAACTAAAACATTCGGAAAAAATGGGTTCACGCGGTCGAAGAAGAGATGACTAAGTTAAGGAGGGAGGTTAAAGAACAGTCTGAGAGGATTCAAAACTTATCACTCCATGAATTTCAGATATAAAAAATGCGTGTGGAGATGAAAAATATTGGCAAAGAGATTTCAAAGCTAAAGGAGTTAGTGGCATATGGGTCGAATTGGTGTTTAACTTATCTTTGATTTGTAAGACTCGTATTTGGAGTATCAGTGTATGTTTTGTATGAGTTATCTAAGTTTTGTAAGACTTATTTATGATCTTATCAACGAATAACGTTGACAACATTAATTCTACCAACTAAATATAACTGTAATAATGTTTCATATAGTTAGCATTACAAAACAAATGTTAACACAAACCCTTTATAAAAGAGAAGTCCCCTAATCACTTCTTTTATTAAACGCTTGGCCACTGGCCAAATTTACTTCGAGCTAATCTGCAAAATAAAAGGCATACTAATGTCCAGAAGCATCCATTGCACATTGTTGGTTGCTTCCACCATTCATCCCAATAGTATAGCCATAGATTTATTATAGCACATTTGTAGTTTATGATGTTGTTGACATCTACTTCTCTTTTCTTCTCCAACCATAGGTTACATGGGTTCTCTGGCCATGGATGTACATCTCCAGCGGTTATTTGCATTCACACCCTCTTTGCTAATTCTCGAGTTAGTATAAGCCCACGTTTTTCCAATTCTTCGTGCCCGTAAATTAGCGCACAAACATGTAGTATATGTATTTCCCTGTTTCCCAACTTTCTTCTGACGATCGTTTTATCATAGATTCTCCTTCAGCCTATTGATTGTTGTACACGCAACTAGACATACCTTTTAAGAGTAGGGCTGTAGGATTATTGTGCATAATGCAGTTGTCAACGAATGCATTTGTTGCTTCCAATGGAAATAAAGGTATCTGATGGTAGAAGAAATCAACATTTTTATAGAATTCTTCAGTTTCAGCCAAGTCACGCAACATCGTTCATGTTGCTTTTGCACAAATGAATTCACTGAATCCACACCAAAGCGCATTTTCGAGAAATTTTTGTAAGAGGTTACCGTGTAGCCTCCACATGTCTGATATCAATGTCTCTCAAACAAAATTTGTTATTTTTCGGTTACTTAGAGGGTCTTTCTATGCATGGGTGAACCAACACCAACATTTTAAAGGCACCTCGTTATGTGGTGACGGTTACACTAGTTTAACAAGGCAATATTAATGTTTTGTGCAATTACTCGGATTAACATAGGTAACCACTCATTAAATCTACGAACTACAACTGATTAGTAACTTAATTCTACTTTACATTATACAAGTCTACCAAAAAGATAAAAGTCTACTAAACAACATAAAATTTATGAAAAAGACATAAAGTCTACAATAATGTTTCAAAAATCTACTACGAAGACAACACTCTAGTCTTCCATCAAAATCTGCTATAAAGTCAAGAAAGTCTACAAGGAGAAAATTAAGTATACGAAGTCATAAGTAATTCTACAAAGTAAATATAAATCTACGGTTACACATGATATATCTACAACCACGTCGACGTATTCAATTTCCCTAAAAAATCTACGACTATGTGGTGAAAGTCTCCGAACTCAAATAATAAGTCTGCAACGGAAAATTAAATCTACTGCTGAATAATTTATTTCTACCAATCAAAAAACAAACCTACAAAACAAATCTATGAATCTGAAAAATAAATCCACAAATCGGAAACAAATCTGCTGTAAAGGAAGATACGTTTGCAATATGTAAGACAAGTCTACGAAAAATCAAAAGTCTACTGCATCAATTATGAAACTCTACGAAAACTAATCAAAATAAATCTACCAAACTATAAATAAATATACAAATCACCATAGAAAAATCTACAATCCGGATTATAAGTCTACAATCTGAAAAAAATCTACAATTTTGACAACAAGTCTACAATCTCCTGAACAATTCTACAATCCCAAAAACAAATCTACAAATTCGAAAACAAATCTACAGATTAAAAACAAGTCTACCACTCAAAAACGGTAGATTTAATTTGGTAGACTTATACGAAATTCTTGTAGACTTATTCGCGGTTTCCAAAAAACTTAACATTTCATTAATGACAGTTTCGTAAATACATTTTTGTCAATACACTGGAAAAGGTAAATCCATCCGATAAAGATATTTCAGTAATTAAAACATTTCAAAATTTTTTTAGTAATTAAAGTACTTGGACAGGTTGAGTTAGTAAACTTTTGTAATCTATTTAGTAAATTGAATTAAAAAGTTAAACTTCATAGAATTCTCTGATTACTACACATCAGTTTTTTTCCTAATCTAGAGTTCAAGGAAAACATTACAAGCCTGAAGAAAGGGAGATTAAAACCCAAAAGAAGAAAAGTACAACCCATAAAAAATATAAAGCGAACGATAATTTATGTGGAGTTTAATGGTTTCAAAAGTTAAAAAGATTTTAAAAGTCTAGTAGATTTCATAATTATTTTATGAAATTTTATCAAGTATTTTGTATGGATTGTCAATGATTATTGTCTAGTTGCATATGTTTTTGTTTCTCAAAAGATTCTATTTCTATAGTAATGTATCAATGTTTTCTAGAAATTTTCCAAAACTTTTTTTCACACGTAAAAACATATTATATCAATGTTTTTTCAGGAATTTTCCAAATCTTTTTTACACGTAAAAACATATATAACCTACACAATTGTCGACAAAAAAACCTACACAATCATTCTAACACAACTACACATCAGTTTTGTTTATCGCCCAAACATAGGTAATTTCTTTATTCTTCCATTATTTTAAAATATTTTATATTTATTGTCGTTTTAGCCACTATAGTTGACTATATATTTAAATTTATATTATTTTGTGTATTGCTTCATGTTTTAATTATGTTTATTTATTTTTTTGTCAACAGGATTCATTATATGAGCCAAGGCCTTACAATTACAAGTGGGCCAGAGCCCTACAAAGAAAATCAACACGGCCCAGTAAGCCCAAAACCGATAAAGGCCACCATGTGTCGTACAACGAAACACGTGGAGGAAGACGGTCATGCAATGAGACACGCGTCTCTAGTCGAACCACCGCCGGAAAACAGCCAGCAACCGTAGAGGAAAACGCCGCCAAGCTGAAACCGGACCAATTCTCCGTAGGTGCGAGGAATCACTTGCCGACCAACGCTTTCCAAGACACCGCCATAGCTATCTGCATCAAAAGAGAAACAGTAACCCCAACCTGACCGGAGCAACCAACCCCAAGGAGGCGCCGATGCCGTACGGGTTGAAAACCCAACTGAGTCCGCCTGGTGCTTGTCCCCTAAAGCGGCGGCACACCGACGATATTAATCCCCACGAATTGGACGATCGGAGGCAAGGAGGAGACATATCAGAAGTGAGGCGGCGAGAAAAGAGAGAGAAATCGGGATCGCGAAAAGACCGGAAAAACCGGTGAAGAAATCCACTGAAGCGGAGGAGAACAGCCAGCCATATACACGAATCCTGAGTTTATTGGAGCGGAGATCAAAGCAGAGATCTCAAAAGTAAACCCATCTCAAAAAGAAAAGGATCCGGACTCGCACATCGGCGAGAAGAAACCGGAAACAACTAAAACCTGAGGAAATCCAAAAAACAACCACTAATAACACAAATCCGATCAAAAAGAATGATCGGAGACAAAAACGAAGCGAACCGGAGCTTTCTCTCTCTGAAAGATCCAGAGAGCGAGAAGAGAGAGAAAGTAACTTTTTAATTATGTTTATTATTCTTATAGTTTGATTTTTGTTATTATACGTTTTGTAATATACCGTCTTCCATAATTCTGTTTATTATGTTTATATGAATATGATAATAATTGGTGTTGCTTCGTTTATTATATTAGTCTCTTTGGTCTTTATGGAATTGCTTCATTTGATTTTTATTTCAAATTTTCAACGAAGTGTTCTCTTAAATCAATAGTAATTCCACGAGGCGGCGGATGCCATGGGCTGGAAACTAAGGAAATATTCAATCAATTTTCCAAATCTCAAGCATACGTATCATATAGTTCAAACAGGGAGTGCAGAAAAGTGGACTATACCGTATCATATAATTCAAATAGGGCATGCCATAATATAGGTTTATTGCTTGGCTAGTTGAGCTTTGTTTACAGAAGGTGGGACAGTCCCATCAATGGATGAATTCCTCGATGAGTTTTTGTTTGTTTTGTATCATTGTTAAATTTATTGATCAAAAAGCATGTTTACCAACTTACAACAAAGGAAAGAAGAAATCTATCATTTACAATGAGTTTATCGTGTTGCAAACCAGATTCTCAGTCCATTTTCTAGCTTTGAACCCGGTTGTGCTAAAATGGAGAGCTTATTGCGAACTTTCCTGTCAATTTCCTTGATTAGCTGTTGCTGAAGAGTTGGGCTATCACCATGCCTTTGTTTGTTTCTCTCCATCCATACGGAATGGACTGTGCATTACAATGCATATCTTGCTATAAAAATCTTTGAGTCTTTTAGGGAAAAAGGACATGGACAAGCAAGATCTTCTCACGCCACAAGCTCACATTCGACTTCCCAGAATTCACAACAGAGAAATGGTAGGTTCCCATGCAGTTAATTTAAGAAAAAGCTGGTTCACATGCATTTTTATAATTTATCTGGTAAGAGAAAACTTGGCGACGTGATTCTCGACACCAGTGCTTCCCATCATATAACATGAACACTGTATTCACTGAAATGATCACGCCATGTTCAGTAGCTTTCGCCGATGGAAGAAAAACCTTTTCTATACGCAAGGAATCATTTCCACTCTCGGAGAAAATCACATTGACAAACATTCTGCGTGTGCCGAAATTTAATTGCCCATTGCTTTCTGTTTCAAAGTTATTGAAACAAAAAAAACTGTTTTGCTATATTTTCAGATATGATATAAATGTGTGTTTACATAATCGTTTTTTAGGACTCTTATTGGAACTAGTTAACAATGTGATGGTGTGTACATTTTACTGATAGAGTCTTAGCAAAGTTTCATCGAGTAACTTGTACTTTAGATCAGGATTTTTGGAATCAACGTTTGGGACATCCGTCTTTTCAATATTTTCTGATTTTTCTTTTCTTTCTAATAAAACCGTTAGCTCTAGTCAGTGTGACACTTGTTTTAGAGCTAATTGGACGAGATAAGTTTTCTATGATAGCTTGAATAAAACATCTGAAATATTTCTCTCTTATTCACGTTGATGTTTGGGGACCATATATGGTTCCTTCATCTTGTGGTGATATCTATTTTTTAACCACTGTTGATGAATTCTCTATATCTGTATGGACATTTATTTTCCTTGAGAAGTAGAAGTTAAAGATGGTCTGACAAAGTTTCTAGCATATGAAAGAAAGACAATTTGGGAAGTAAGTTAAGAAAATTCTGAGTGACAATGGCACCAAGTTTATGGTCTTGTCGTCGTAATTTAAGGAGCTTGGGATCATTCGTCAAACGCCATATGTGAAAACATCAAAAATAATAGGTGGGTTAAAAGAATAAATCGACACATTTTTAATTTCTCATGAGCTATCTTTTTCCAAGCTAACCTTCTAGTAAAATTTTGGGAGAAGTTGTATTGTCAGCTACTTACCTAATCAACAAAACACTAAACACCATTTACAAAGGGAAATCACCATATGAAATTCTTCACTGAGCCATTCCGGATTACCAACAACTAAGAGTATTTGGCTCTGTGTGTTATGTACATCGAATGGCTTGTGAAAAGGAGAAAATTGGCCTGCGAAGTTGCTTGTGTTTATTCGTTAGCTATCCATTCATAAAGAAAGGTTAGAGGGTATGTGATATTGAAAATAATGAGTTCTTGGTCTCCAGAATATTTTGTATTTCATGAGGATGTATTCCCCTATATAGATTCACCACTAGCAAAACCAAATCCCACAACAAAAGATTACCACAATGAAGATTGGGTCATGCCACTATTCAATAGGGGGAGTACCGTTGAACCATCACCAGAGACGCCTACCCGCTTGCGGAAGTAGAAAGGAACCAGAATCAGTCTCATCATAAGAAAAATAGTAAGTTGCTCTATAAAAAAATCATGAAGTTCATGACTTAGGAACTTCACAAGAACTCGGCAGAGGACTTCATGAAAAGCAGAAACCAATCACTCGCTTTGAAAGACTATATCTTGTATAATGCGACTAGTTAAGATATTACACATCACGCTCTTTCCAAGTCATATTTTTCTTCATCAAATGTTCAAGATACTTCACTTTATCCTCTTTCAGATTTCACGACAGATGAACAATTTTATCCAAGTCATAAGGAATATTTCGCCTCCACGACTTCTAAAACTGAACCAAAGCATTTCAAATCAAGGTGTAGAATAATGCAATGACAAAGGAGGTTGTTTCTATTGAAGAAAAGAATAGTTGGGATATAACATCTCTTCCGCCTGGTAAAATGGCGGCGAATCAAATAATAAGTATACATCTCTTACAAAACTAAGTACAAATCAGATGGCACAATCGAACATTACAAAACAAGGCTAGTTATTCATGGAAACAAACAAATTGAAGGAGAAGAATATGGAGAAACCTTCGCGCATGTAGTAAAAATGAATACTGTACACACATTGTTAAGAATTGTTGCAGAAAAGCAATGTCAAGTCTACCAAATGTATGTAGAAAATTCATTTCTCCTTGATGATCTCGAAGAATAAGTATACATGAAGCTTATGCCTGTTTTTCTTCATACTCATTCGGATAAGGTTTGTCGGCTCATGAAGTCTTTATATGGTCTTAAACAATTTCCACGTTGTTTGTTTAAGAAGTTGTCCAATTCGTTGCACAAATTTGGCTTCATTCAGTTGTATGAATATTATTTGATGTTCTCGTATTCGTGAAAATGGATAGAAGATGCATGTTAATCTACGTTGACGATCTACTCATTTGTGATAGTAATTCTCATATGTTGGAGATATTCAAAGAATATTTGGGAAAATGCTTAGCTATGAAAGATCATGGCAAACTGAAATATTTTCTTGGAATTGAAATTAGCCGTGGGAAAAAGGGTTCTTCTTATCACAAACAAAATATATATTAGACATTATTGCGGAAACGGGGAATCTTGGAGTTAAGCATGCGGTTACACCTTTGGAGCAGAATCATCAAATAGCTGCGATTAAGGGGCTGCTTCTAAAAGCTCCAAAGAAGTATCGACGTCTTATATATCTCTTGAATACTCGTCCTGAGTTGTGTTACGAGTGTTTCATAACGAGTTTTTTGCTAGCTAAAAGGTTAACGGTTGGCTTGTGGCTTTATGAGTGTTTCGTTAGCTAAAAGATTCACCGGGTTAAGGGATAATCCTGAGTTTAGATTCTGATCTTACACTGTCAGTTTATTGTGATTCCGATTCCGATTTTTCATCGTGTCCCTTGATGTGATGATCTCTTAGTACGTTCATTGTTATGTTTGGAGGATCACATATTTTGGCATACAAAATATCCGAAGACTGTACCACACTCGTCAGAAGAGTCTAAATACACGTCAGTTTCTACAACCCTTTGTGAGATCAAATGGGTTTGAAAGTTGTTAAAAGAAATCGGTGTGGATCATCCAATGCGATTTTTCTGCGACAGTAAAGCTGCGTTTCACATTCTAGTCTTCCACGAGAGAATGAACCATATGTAAGATTACGTGATACATTTTTTGGACGGTGGGATGGCTAAGAAAGATATGGACGGTGGCCCAACTATTCCCATGGTGGCTTTACCCATTATCAACAAATGTGGTTAAGGGTATTCACCTAACTCTTCCCAATACCTCCTATAAATACATGGTGATCTCTTCATTGTAACTCATCCCAAAATCTCATAACAAGAGAGAAGAAGAGAGAAAGAGAGAAGAGAGAAAAAAATCTCATCATTTTCTTGAGTGTATTCGGGTTTTGGGTGTGAGTTGAGATAGTTGTAATTCTCCGGTGATTAATATAAAGATCTGTATCAGGTCCGGAGACGTAGGCACGATTGGCCGAACTCCGTTAACAAATTGTGTGCATTTTCTTTGGTTCCATATTTCTGGTTTTCGAGGAAATTCAAGTTTAATTCCTAATAACTGGTATCAGAGTACGTGGTTGCGGTAATCTCGGTCAAGTTTTTTGCGGGGTTACTATTCATGAACAGTAAAATTTTGTCGGTGACATTGACTTGTCGATGGAGGTGTTTTAGTATACGGTGGTTCACAAAAATTAATTAGAAATGATGGGAGGCGCAAATGGTTCGGCGCACCGTATCGGGAAATTTGAGGGTACAGATTATGCATTCTGGAGAATGCAAATTGAAGATTATCTATAGGAAAGAAATCTTCATCAACCACTGAGCAAGAAGCCTAAGAAGATGGATCAGAATGATTGGGATCTCCTTGACAGACAAGTTCTTGGTGTTATCAGGTAAACACTGTCGAAAAACGTTTCTCACAATGTTGCGAAGGAGAAGACCATGGAAGGGCTCATGAAAGTTCTTTTGGATATGTATGAGAAACCTTCAGCAAGTAACAAGGTATTTCTCATGAATAAACTTTTTCATTTAAAGATGGAAGAAGGTGGCCACGTTGCAGCACACGTGAATGAATTCAACACGATTGTCAACCAATTATCGTCCGTTGAAATCAAGTTTGAAGAGGAAGTGCGGGAATTTATTTTGTTGGTATCTTAGCCAAATAGTTGGGAGCCAATGAGGGCAGCGGTTAGTAATTCTGTGGGAAATCATAAACTTAAGTTTAATGATGTTCGAGATCGTATCCTTTCTGAAGAAGTTCGTAGGATAGACTCTGGTGAAGCTTCAACGAGCTCTGCTTTCAACTTGGAAAAAAGAGGCAGGAGCCAAGACAAAAACAACCGGAACAATGGTAGAGCGAATAAAAGAAAGAATTTGCTGGGTAATTTCAAAGAAGGAAGGTAACAAGGGAGCCGGAGCCAATGCTTACACACATGAAATTGGTGATGCATTGGTAGTATCTGCTGATTCTCCAAGAAAAGGTGAAGCTCATGATGCAGCCGTAAACACCATCGAAGCGTCGATCTCCTATGTTGATAGCGCGATCGAGTCTTGGGTTCTAGACTCTGGAGCATCATTTCACACTACAACACACCACAACATAATGGAGAACTATGTTGCTGGAAATTATGGAATGGTATATATAGCTGATAGTTTACCTTTAGACATAGTTGGTATTGAAGATATCAACTTGAAGATTTCAGATGGTCGTGTATGGAAGATCACAATGGTGAGGCATGTGCCAAAGTTGATGAGAAATCTTATCTTAGTGGGTCAACTTGATGATACGGGGCACAATGTCAATTTTGGTGGTGGAGCATGGAGTGTAAAGAAAGGTTGCATGGTGGTTGCTAGAGGTCATAAAAGAGGCACTCTTTATATGATGATTAGTCATGAAGGTACAGTTGCAGTTGTCGAGAATTAAAAATAGACTAAGTTGTGGCATTGTAGGTTGGGACACATGAGTGAGAAAGGATTAAAACCTTTGGCGGAAAATGGCGTGCTTACAGATCTGAAGACGGTGGATCATCAAATGTGTGAAAGTTGTATCCTTGGAAAGCAGAAACGGGTTAGTTTCTCAAAAGATAAAAGAGATCCCAAACCTGAGAAGTTGGAGTTGGTTCACACTAATGTGTGGGGACCCGCTGCTGTTGCATCACTAGGAGGTTCATATTACTATGTGACATTTCTTGATGAATACACAAGGAAATTGTGGGTTTACTTCATGAAGAACAAGCATGAAGTGTTTTCGGTTTTCAAAAGATGGAAATTCATGGTTGAGATTGAGACGAATCTCAAGTTGAAGTGTCTAAGGTCTGACAATGGCAGAGAGTACATCAACGAGGAGTTTATAAGATATTGCACTGATAGTGGGATTAAGATGGTGAAGACTATTCCTGGAAAGCCTCAACAAAATGGAGTAGCTGAAAGGATGAACAAAACCTTGAATGAGCGTGCAAGGAGCATGAGACTGCACTGCGGAATGCCTAAGACATTTTGGGCGGATGCAATTAATACCGTGGTCTTCTTAATAAAGAGAGGACCGTCTGTTCCGTTGTGATTCAAGATCCCTGAAGAAGTTTGGAGCGGAAAGAAAGTAAACCTTTCTTATCTTAAAGTATTTGGTTGCTTAGCTTATGTTCACATTGATGATGCTGCAAGAAGTAAACTTGATGCGAAATCGAAGAAGTGTTACTTCATTGGTTATGGTGACACAGGGTTTGGTTATCGGTTTTGGGATGATTAAAATCGGAAGATCATTCGCAGCAGGAATGTTGTGTTCAACGAAGAAGCGTTGTACAAGGATAAGTTAAAAGAAAGCTCGGGAAAGATGGAGCCTAGTGCTGTTGATTTGGGAGAGACCCTGACACCAAAGTTGCAGCAGGATACAACAACAGCAGAAGAGCAAAAATCTCAAGAGAAGAATAGTGAGGCAGAAGAGAATGAAGATTCTGAAGTGATTCCACGTACGCCAGTTACAGAGTTGCGACGGTCAAATAGAACCATCAAAAAACCTGTAAGATTTTCTCCATTACTCAACTATATTCTGCTCACGGATAGAGGTGAGCCTGAATGTTATGAAGAGACAATGAAAGTTGATGAATCAATTAAGTGGGAGCTTGCAATGAACGATGAAACGGACTCGTTGATGTTCAATCACACGTGGGAGTTAGAAGTATTGCCTACGGAGAAAATGGCATTACACAACAAGTGGGTCTACCGGATAAAAGAAGAACATGATGGGACCAAGCGTTATAAAGCAAGGATTGTTGTGAAGGGATTCCAACAAAAGGAAGGCATAGACTGCACAGAGATATTTTCTCCTGTAGTGAAGTTGGTAACAATCCAAACTATTCTTAGGCTGGTAGCAAAGGAAGATTTACATCTTCAACAGATGGATGTGAAAATATCATTTCTTTACGGTGATTTGGATGAAAAAATTTACATGAAGCAACCAGAAGGCTTTGAAGTCAAAGGGAAAGAGAGTCCGGTGTACAAGCTTAAAAGGAGTTTGTATGGTTTAAGCTCCAAGACAGTGGTACAAAAGGTTTGACAACTTTATAAAGGGGGCTGGTTTCTTGAGGTGTGAAGCTGACCACTGTTGTTATTTCAAGAGGTTTGAAGAGTCCTACTTGATATTGCTACTGTATGTTGATGACATGCTGATAGTGGAAGCAGATTTGGATGAGATCAATAACTTGAAGGCGAAACTCTCAGAAGAGTTTGCGATGAAAGACCTAGGAGAAGCAAAACAAATTCTTGGGATGAGAATTAGTAGAAGCAAGGAGGGTCTTAAGTTATCACAAGAGGAGTATGTGAAGAAATTCCTCAAGAGGTTTAATATGGATGACATGAAGCCATTTAGTACTCCCCTGGCAAGTCATTTTCGATTATCCAAAGATTAGTCTCCGGTGACTGATGGGTCGAGTTTTAATTCCCTATACTAACTGCAAGTGCACAGTAATATCAATGTAGTACTTAGGGTATCGAATCCACAAGGACTCTAGGCAACGATAGATTTAGAACGGTCAAGATTAAACTAGGAGAAAGCAAATGTAATGAGAAACTAAAAACAAACAGAAAAGTAAATCAATAGCTAGTTTGTAAGCAAGGAGGCAAAGCGTTAAGTCTAGGGAGTTCTCAGGAAATCAGGAACACAGACAATCAATCGGGATCTAATTAAGAACTGTTCTACAACTCAAACACATATATAGAATTAACCAACTTTCGTTGTGAGAATTCTCTAAGCCTAATTGCAGAAATCCAAATGTCTTTGTAATTCCTAACATATTAAACCAGTTTTAAGATTAAGTTCAATATGTTCACAATTCAATTAAACCAAATTTCTTTGCGAGTAATTCAATTCCTCATTTAGGTTCTTTCTAGCTAATCAACCAACTGTCGTTGTGAAAATCAACCTAACATCATAAATCTGGATATCTACTTCAGATTTAGCATTAATCACAACCCTAGATGAAGAACTAACAGATATGAATCCCTACAGATCGATTAACCTATAATTCCATAAAATCCCTAATGAGAATCCCTAAACTTAACAGGTAATCTACTCAGACATGTTCATCGAAACAGAAAACATCATGAATAGAAAACCAATTATCATAAAATCAAGTAAAGAACTAGGGTTCGAAATCCTCTCTCTTTCAAGAGCAGGATCAGCCCCTAAATCTCTCTGAAAACAAAATAAAGCGTAGCCTAAACAATGGCTTAAAACCCTAATATATAAGTCTAAACACGTTTTTGGGCCTTTTTGCAAGTCTGGGAAGTTTCTGGGTAAAACTGTAATTTCTCTAAAATGCAGATTTTTGGGCGCAGAACCCTGGAATCCCCTTGCGTCGACCACTGCACAGACTGCGTCGATCGTTGCAAGGTGATTTCGCCGCCAGTGAACTCTGTGAGATCTCTAAACAGTGCAGAATTGACCCAAATGGTTCCAAAACGTCCAATTAGGCTCCAAATGTCCTTAAACTTGTAAAACACCTGAAAAGACTCTAAAACATAATAAAAGACTCGATAAATAAGACATATACCATGGCTAAAATCCCTAAAATTCATGGTATATCAACTCCCACACACTTAGCTCTTGCTTGCCCTCAAGCAAGTAAAGAACCAAAGTATAAGAAAAGAGGTTTGAAAACACAGAAACTCATTTGGTCCTAGGAACTTTCGCATTCACATTCACTTAGTAAACCACTGAAAACTTTCCTACAGAACTCAAGACGACAATATACTTCCCCCACACTTAACAACTGTCCCAAGTAAACTCCACAATCAAGTTAGGACATCCAAATTCACCACACCAGCCTCTGTATACAATTAGGTGCAGTCTCACAGAGGGAGTATCGAATCAAAGGACACATGGACTCAACCTATTTAATATCTGACCACCAAACTGTCGGTTTCTGGTTTCTTTCTTTTCCCTTTCTCCCTTAGAACTGATTTTTCCCCACTGGGTATCATTTTATTTTTTCTATCAGTGCTCTTCCTTTTTTATTGGGGTTTAACTTTGGATCTTTCCATGGATACACATGAGGTAATAGGGGTCTCTACCACTCCCGCGACCACTTCGAAGCTACTAGCTTATCCTCGGTTTTTATCTCTTTTTTTTTTTACTTTCAAAGGAGGGGAAAATCAGAAACCATACTTAAGAACAGGATCACAGACTGTGCCAAACACATCAAAGGAATCCGACCCAAAGATTACCAAGCCCCTAAGTGAGAAATTAAAGTCAAGATTAAAGTGAGACTAGTAATGGATCCTCTGAATACCTGGTTAGATATGGGTGTCCTTGGTAAGCTGATCTGTTTGGGGTTTTCTAATAGTCATAGAGGTCCTGCAAGTCTGTCCAATGGTCACTTAGTTCCTGTTACAGCGAAAAGTTTCCTCGAAAAATCATAGTTTCATACAAGTTTTGACTCAATAAAATAATTTTGAAAACATGGGACTGACACTAAGAAAACAAAAGCGTGCGTCAGTAGCTACCTCCCCCACACTTAAACTACACTTTCCCCAGTGTAATCAAGCTTAGGCTCGGTGAGAAAATAAATCGGAAATAAGAGAATTCGAAAAGAGTCGGAACACTTACCTGTCGTCGCCCTGCGTCGATCGATGCACTATTTGTGTCGATTGATGCAAGGCGAATTATGCCCGTGGTTAAGTAAATAGCCGGTGTCTGAACCGCAATGGAATCAGCAAACCGTAAATCGCGATTGCATCGACCGATGCACTATGTGTGTCGATCGATGCAGTGCGATTCTGCCTGTTTCTCACGCCTTTGAACACACAAAACAGAAAAAGTAAAAACACCAAATCAAAACGAAAAATAAAAACGAAAACGAACCTAACAGTGGGTTGCCTCTCACTCAGCGCTTGTTTAAAGTCAGTAGCTTGACTATGGGATAGAGATTAAACTCATGGCGGTTTCAACAGAGACTTTAAGTGTCTCTGTGAATGTCTCCTCATCCAAGGTGGTGTGTATGTTGTCGGATCATGAGATTTTCCAAGGAAAGAGTAGACAGAGTCGGGGCGGGAGCGAAGCATGGGTGGGATACTGCGTTTTCCTGCATTGAAAGCAACGCGGTTAGGAGGTTTAAGCTTAGATGATTTGTGCCTTAACTTTGGTGGAAATGAGATGTCTGGAGCTTTCTGCTTATGAGCCGGTGCAGGAACTGAAGATGTTAGAGCAGGTTCAGAATGAACTGCCATCTTCGTCTCTCCAATTGGAACCTCTGGTTCCACCTCACACTGAAGCTCTGTCCATCAATGGTGGATTTCTGCAGCTTATCCATCTTGAACCTCAATGTCTCATCTCCCAGTTGGAGATCAATTAACCCATGTTGCACATTAATCACAGCTCCAGAAGTAGCTAAGAAAGATCTACCAAGTAGCAGAGGATCATCAGGCTCAATCTCATACTTCAGCACTACAAAGTCTGTTGGAATCAAGTAGTTTCCAACTCTGATATGAATATCCTTAAGAACTCCTTCCGGATATCGCTTTGAACGATCAGCTAGGATAAGAGAGATCCTAGTAGGCTGGAATTCCATCTTTCCCAATCTCACAGCTACTGAGTACGGCATTAGATTCACACAAGATCCTAAGTCACACAGAGAACGCTTGAGTCTGTCCTTAGAGATATAACAGTCTAGCACAAATGCTCCTGGATCTGGAAGCTTCCCTGTAATCTGAACCAGCTTCTTTTCCATCACCGCCTTGCGTTTAGCTTCGTCTAGCTCCTGTTTGGACGGTTTAGGTACCTTAGGATATGGCACAGAGGGCTTATAGACTCGTTCCAGGACTGTTGTTGGTTTCTGATCTTGTATGCGATCTGTGTCGATCGATGCATAGGGTGTGTCGATCGACACAAGGCGATTATGTTCAATTTCATCAGACGGATCGGGGTTGCATTGATCGACATCAAGTGTGTGTCGATCGATGCATGTCTCAGACAGACAATATTCATCCAGAAAATCCGAGATTATGCTCTCTTCTTCTCCTAGCAAGTCAATCTCATCTCTTATGGTCACAACTTTGATGTACCGCTTCTGTTCAGCTTTTCCAGCTTCATTTTGCCTTTGTATTGCTCCAGCTGATTGTTGAACTTGAACATCTAGCTTCTTCGCATGTGTGCTCAAAGATTCAAATTTCCCATTCAGATTTTCATGCATAGCATCCAGCTTCCTGTCGAAGTCTACAGCAGTCTTAGTCTGATCCTCTAGCAACTGCTCCATCATGGCTTCCATCTTGCTCTCATAAGTACTAGCAGCAGGAGGTGTCTGATAAGAAGATGATCCATAGGTTCTCTGATAAGAATTACCTTGCTGAATAAGCTTCTGATAACCATCATTCTGTCCATATCCAGAAGAGTTTTGATTGCTTGTGAAAGCACTCTTCTGTCCACCCTTAAAGAACTTGTTGCCTTGCTGATTACCAAATCTGTTTCCTTGGAATCCACAGCCACTGATGTAGTTCAAATCTTCTTCCTGTCTTTCCAGTAACTGCTCCATCATACTTATCAGCTTATCAGACTGCGTATTTTGAGGAGGAACAAGCTGATATAATGGAGATTCATAATTTCTGGTGAATGAATAAGAACCATAGTCTCTGCAGAATGAGTTATTTTACTGATTTTCCAACATCCGTTCCATCATTCTCATCATCTTACGCGATGTGTCGATCGATGCAAAGTAGTGTCGATCGATGCAAGTGCGAAGATGTGTCGATCGACACACAGGACCGTGTCGATCGATGCAGAGCGATTACAGGCGTACCTGAAACGCAAGAACATAAAAAAAATTAGTAACAAAAAACAAAAACGAAAAACCTAGTCTAAAACGCAAGTTCAAATCTATCGAAGACTCAAAAGAGTCCCCGGCAACGGCGCCAAAAACTTGATAGGTGTAGTTTTATCCCTATTCTAACTGCAAGTGCACAGTAATATCAATGTAGTACTTAGGGTATCGAATCCACAAGGACTCTGGACAACGATAGATTTAGAACGGTCAAGATTAAACTAGGAGAAAGCAAATGTAATGAGAAAATAAAAACAAACAGAAAAGTAATTCAGTAGCGAGTTTGTAAGCAAGGAGGCAAAGCGTTAAGTCTAGGGAGTTCTCAGGAAATCAGGAACACATACAATCAATCAATCGGGATCTAATTAAGAACTGTTCTAGAACTCAAACACATATATAGAATTAACCAACTTTCGTTGTGAGAATTCTCTAAGCCTAATTGCAGAAATCCAAATGTCTTTGTAATTCCTAACAGATTAAACCAGCTTTAAGATTAAGTTCAATATGTTCACAATTCAATTAAACCAAATTTCTTTGCGAGTAATTCAATTGCTCATCTAGGTTCTTTCTAGCTAATCATACAACCGTCGTTGTTGAAATCAACCTAACATCATAAATCTGGATAGCTGATAGGTGTAGTTTTAATCCCTATTCTAATTGCAAGTGCACAGTGATGTAGTTGTAGTACTTAGGGTATCGAATCCACAGGGACTCCGGTCAACGATAGATTAAGAACAGAAAAGATTAAACTAGGAGAAAGAAAATTGTAATGGGAAACTAAAAAGCAAAGCAAGAAAGTAAAAGAAGCGAGTTTGTGAGAAAGGAAGCGAAGCGTTAAGTCTAGGAAGTTTTCAGGAAACCAGGAACACAGGCAATCAATCAATCGGGATCTAATTAAGAACTGTTCTAGAACTCAAACACATATATAGAATTAACCAACTGTCGTTGCGAGAATTCTCTAAGTCTAAGTGCAGTAATCCAAATTCCTTTGCAATTACTAACAGATTAAACCAGCTTTAATTCCAAGTTCGATATGTTCACAATCTAATTAAACCAAATTCCTTTGCGAGTAATTAAATTGCTCATCTAGGTTCTTTCTAGCTAATTAACCAACTGTCGTTGTATCAATCAACCTAACATCATAAATCTGGATTGCTACTTCAGATTAAGAATTAAGAACAATCCTAGATAAAGAACTAACAAGTATGAATCCCTACAGATTTATCAACCTATAATTCCATGAAATCCCTAATGAAAATCCCTAAACCTAACAGGTAATCTACTCAGACATAATCATCGAAACAGAAAACATCATGAATAGAAAACCAAATATTATAAGATCAAATAAAGAACTGGGGTTCAAAATCCTCTCTCTTTCGAGAGCCGGATCAGCCCCTAACTCTCTCTGAAATTAAAATAAGACTTAAGAAAAGCGTAGCCTAAACAATGGCTTAAAACCCTAATATAATGGTCTAAAGTCGGCTGGGGCTTCTTTGTAAATATCAGGAACTTCTGGGCTTTGTTGCAATTTCCAAAATCTTGATAAAACTCGCGAGAATTGTCTATCACGATCTTGTGTCGATCGATGCACAAGTGTGTTGATCGATACAGATGTCTGATATGGGCAGTGACTTCTTCTCTCTCGGCCAAATGCTCCAAATAGCTCTAGAATGTGCCATAATCTCCGATTCCGCTCCAAACGTGTCTAAACCTGTAAACATACTAAAAGGACTCCAAAACATAATAAAAGACTCGATAAATAAGATATATACCATGGTTAAAATCCCTAAAATCCATGGTATATCAACTCCCCCACACTTAGCTCTTGCTTGTCCTCAAGCAAAACAAAGAACTAGACATGGTGAAGAGGTTTGAAAACTTTCAGAAAATCTTTTCATCCTAGAAGCAACAACACTCAGATTCCCCTTAGTAATCCACTGAAAGAATCACCTGCAAGATATCAAGACCAACATGTACTTCCCCCACACTTAGCAACTGTCCTAAGTAAACTCCACAATCACATTCACGCATTCAAATTAACCCTACTGACTTCTGCAAGTATTTAAGTGCGGTCTCACCTAAGGATTATCGATCAAAGGGCACATGGACTCTTACCTTGTCAGCTCTAGACCACCATACTATCTTTCTTTGGTCCCTTTCCTCTCTTTTCCCTTCCTTAACAACTGATTTTTCCCCACCGGGTATTATTTTTTTTTTATCAGTGTTCTCTCCGTTTTGGGGTGTACTTTGGACACATTCCATGGATGCACAGGAGGTAATAGTGGTAGCTACCACTCCCGCAACCACTTCGGAGCTACTAGCGCATCCTCAGTTTATTATTCTCTTTTTTTTTTTACTTTAAGAGAAGGGGAGAAGGGAACCATACTCGGACAAGTGTACAAGCTGTGTCAGAACCAAACAAAGGAGTCTGACTCAAGATATACCAAGCCCTTAGGTGAGAAAATTAAGTCAGGTTTACAAGGGTAAAGTCAGTAAACGATCCTCTGATACCTGAAGTGATGTGGGTGTCCTCAGTAGGTTGATCTGTGCTGGGGTTTTCTAATAGTCATAGATAGATCCTGCAACTTCATCCCAATGGTCACTTAAGTTCCTGCAAGTTGTTGTTAACTTCTCAAAAATTCACTGTTTCCTACTTAAACTTGTTTTGACTCAATAAAACAAAATATTTTGAAAACTGGACTGACTCTTAAGAAAACAGAAAGATAAAGTCAGTAGCTACCTCCCCCACACTTAAAACACACTGTCCCCAGTAGTGTTAAGCTAAGGGTTGGTAAAAAGAAAATAATAGATACAAGATGAGTTTATGTCTGTCGGGTTTTTACCTCTGTCGCACATGCATCGACCGTTGCACTAAGTGCATCGATCGTTGCTGGGCGATTGTTCGTTTAGGATCGATCGTTGCTCATGACCGCAACAATCGATGCAATGCGATTACTCGTTTTGTGACGATCGACACAAGGTTGTGTCGATCGACGCACTGCGATTCTGCCGAAACGTGCAGACAAAATTCACCAAAAACCAAAAACAAAAACGTAAAATGCTAATGAAAACACCAAAAATAAAGTATGCAAACCTAACAGTGGGTTGCCTCCCACTCAGCGCTTGTTTTTAGTCATTAGATTGACTAATGGATAGAGATTTGATTCATGGCGGTTTCAACAGAGACTTTGAGTGTCTCTGCGAATATCTCTTCATCCAAGGAGGTGTATAGGCTTTCAGATCATGAGGCTTCCCAAGGAACGAAGGAATAGAAACAGGGCGGGAGCAAAGCTAGGGTGGGTATCTGCGTTTTCCTGCATTCAAAACAATGTGGTCAGGAGGTTTAAGCTTAGGTGATTTATACCTTACCTTTGGTGCAAATCTGATGTTTGGAGCTTTCTGCTTATGAGCAGTTGCAGGCTCTGAAGATGTTAGAGAAGGTTCAAGAGGAACCACCATCTTCTTTTCCCCACTATCAGATATTGTAGTTCCACCAATCTGAACTTCTTCTTTCAAATGACTATGAGCGGATATCATCTTCTTTGCATGAACTCGCGAAGCTTCAACTGGTGGGGTTTCATTCAGCTCCTTATCTATCACTTTCATGCAGTTAGCCACTTCTAGCTCCTGCTTAGACGATTTAGGAACCTTAGGATATGGTACAATGGGCTTGTAGACTCGTTCTGGGACTGTTGCAGGCTTCTGGTCTCGTCTGCGATATGTGTCGATCGATGCAGTAGGTGTGTCGATCGACACAAGGCGATTATGCTCAATTCCATTAGACGGATCGGGGTTGCATAGATCGAAATCAAGTGTGTGTCGATCGATGCATGTCTCAGACAGACAATATTCATCCAGAAAATCCGAGATTATGCTCTCTTCTTCTCCTAGCAACTCAATCTCATCTATTATGGTTACAGCATTGATGTACAGCTTCTGTTTATCTTTCCCAGCTTCATTATGCCTTTGTATTGCTCCAGCTATTTGTTGAACTTGAACATCTAGCTTCTTCACATGTGTGCTCAGAGATTCAAACTTCCCATTCAGATTTTCATGCATAGCATCTAGCTTCCTGTCGAGGTCTACAGCAGTCTTGGTCTGATCCTCTAGCAACTGCTCCATCATGGATTCCATCTTGCTCTTATAAGCATTAACAGCAGGAGGTGTCTGATAAGTTTCATAGGTTCTCTGATGAGAATTACCTTGCTGCAAAGGCTCCTGATAACCAGCATTCTGTCCATATACAGAAGAGTTCTGATTGCTTATGAAAGCACTCCTCTGTCTATCATTAAAGAACTTGTCACCTTGCTGATTACCAAACCTGTTTCCTTGGAATCCAGAGCCACTGATGTAGTTCAAATCCTCTTCTTGCTTTTCCAATAACTGCTCCATCATGCTAATCAGCTTATCAGATTGTTTATTTTGAGGAGGAAAAGGCTGATGTGATGGAGATTCGTAATCTCTGTTGAATGAATAGGAACATAGCCTCTGCAGAACGAGTTATTCTGCTGATTTTCGAACATCCGTTCCATCATTCCCATCATCTTGCGCACTGTGTCGATCGATGCAAAGTAGTGTCGATCGATGCGTTTGCGAAGATGTGTCGATCGACACACAGGACGGTGTCGATCGATGCAAGGCGATTACAGGCTGATAACTAGGATTTTAGGATCCTTTGAGGTACCAATTCCTCAAGCTTATCGTGTAGTCTTGAGGTATCGAACCTATTCTGGGATGTATAAAACCAATAGGCAAGTACTAATCCTTCAGAGTCAAATCACTCAATTAAGTTTTCTTGTTTCTAACAATCCTAATAAAAGCGAATCAAATAGAAGTAAACAGAGAGCAAGTAAACAAAGTGAATTCAATCAATGATAGAGATAGGGCACAAGGTTAAGGTCAACGGACAGGTGACTCGGGATGATCAAGGATCCTAATTCAAACTTCATAGAAGCTAACCTCCTAGCAAGGAACACAACAAGTTGATCAGCTTAATCTCTTAATACTAATCTCTTTACTTAATCCTAATTCAAGAACAAACTCTCATTTGTGAATTAAAATCAAGCAAGCAATCAAACAAGTTCCAAACCGCCAACAATCACTCTAAACATACATTCTCATGCGCTAGAATGTGAAAGTTCTATCAAAGCTATGAACAGGAATTTCATCGAACATGTTGTGAACAAGAAATCTTAAGTATCCTAATCAACTTGATCAAGGCTAATTGGGCATTACACGCACTTTGACAGATGAGATCTCATACAATTAAACATTAGAATCCATTGATCACCCCTAAATCAACCTAATCCTACCTAACCCATAAGCCCTATGAAGAACTACTCACTAATCATAATCAAACCAACAAATTCCATAGAAATAAGATTGATCATAGAAAAGTAGAGTTTGATTGAAAGATTTGATGAAGGAATCACAAAAGAAGTACTAGATTCAATCAAGAAATCCACACTTGTTCTTACAAGTGTTTAGAACAACAAAAAATAGCATAAGACTCTGTAAAAAGATAGGTTTTTGGCTTAAAAAGTCATTAGGGTTCGAGCCGGGTCAACCCGGAACAAACCGGGTGTTGACCCGGATCCAAGGCAATTTCTGGGACGCGTATCGGTCGGCGTATCGGTCGTCCGACCGATACGGACTCTCGGATTTTTCTGGGAAGGGTCGTATCGGCCAGCCAGCCCGATATGCTGGCCGATATGGACTCTCGGATTTTTCTGTGTTGAGATGCATCCAGTAAATCAGGCATAACTCTTTCCATATAGCTCCGAATGACTTCAAACCACCTCCATTAGAAAGCTAACTCAATTTCCCATGATTTTTATTCAGAATCCCAGAGCTAAAAGTTAATGTAATATCTTCATATGACTCAATCTTTCAAGCTCATCGGTTTGGTCCTACATCACCATTTCACTTGCAATCACTCATTTGGCCTCCAAACTCTTCCAAACCTCCTTAGCAACTCCAAGAACCTACAAAACATAGGAAACACTCCAAATGCAAGCCTAGAATGCCTAAACATAGCTCTAGATGATCCTATACTCTAAACACATCAATGACCAAAGAAATGAAGTTAAAGGAAACTAAAAAGAAGTAAAACATGATCCTAACAATAGCCTAAATGCATGAAAATACAAGTATATCAATTCCCCCAAACTTAAACCTTGCTTGTCCACAAGCAAGCATAGGACAATCACAACAAGTTGGGGAAAAGGTTTGAAGGCGGGAGCTCATATCCAAAGACAAAACTGAGATCAGCAAGTTCCAATTCGAGTCAACGTCACCAAGATGCAACCAAGTTAGGCTTACTCCAAAAATTTAGCCATGCTCATCAAGACAAAACTCTTAGCTCAATTCTCAACCTAGAGAAGCATTCCTATCAACTAGCTCTTTAACATTCATTAGGTTTTCAAGTGGATCTTATTCAATGCAAGGTGATCAAACTCATTTGGCAAAGGGACAAGGTTTTGAGATTAAAGTGATCTCAATCAAAAGAGGGGTTTATTCCAAAAGCATGAAGGTTCTCTCATAAAGAAGTGAATGAGCTATAGTAAAATGCTAAGAGTTAGAGGCAATTGGTGCATACTAGGTTGATTTCCATCTACCCATGCCCCAATTACTTCTTCTCCTAGTCTAGCCCACCTAAATGGATAGTACCCTTGACCAAGGCTATTTTTGCATCATCCCCTTTTCTCAATCAGACACTTTCCAATCAAACTCCCCAAGGATCAATAAAGACTTTTCAAAACAGTGGCAAATCTTTTCTTTTTAACTTAGCTCAAATCTTTCTTTAGCAATGGTCTCTTTTTTTTTTTTTAAGGTGAGCCTTTGGCTTCTTTTCATTTCAAAATATGAGACACTTCTTTTCTTTAAACACATAAGAGCTTTTCTTCTTTTAAAACACTTTGCCAACAAACATAAGATCCCAACCAAAATCCCTTTCATTCTTTCTTTTCTTTACTCTCTTTCTCCTTTCCCAATTCCTCCCCCAAACTTGGATTCTAGCCTATTGCAAAGCTAAAGGTGCTGAGCTTGCACTATATGGAAATTTCTCCTAGTCGCCTCATACTCAACACTTTTTACCTAGCTCATTCCAAATAGGCCTACCACTCAAGATAGTGTTTGTGGCTTGAAAGAAGGGTGGTGAAAGGTATGAAAGTCTATTTGAGCAAGTAGAGAGGGGTAGAAAGGATAAGAATGCTCAAATATTTTAGGGTATCCACGAGTTTAGCACACAGAGCATGAGTAAGATAATTAGATGTCATCATTAAAGTTCTCACTTAGGTAGAGCTAGTGTCATTTCAAAGCCTATTTCTGTTTCAAACCAAGTTTCAAAGCAAGCAATCCGAGCATGGTTCGTCTTAACTTTCTAGCCTTTCTTGAATTGCAATCTTAGGACAATCAACTAGCTCAAACAACTAGCATAAAGAACAAGTCATCACTCAATCAGTCTTACAAGGACATTCAATCATTGCTCCCTATGCATGCGTCCTATATGATGCAACTAGACTCAATCTTATTATGCTATTGCAACTACATGCTTTTCTTTTTGATTTTTTTTTGAAATTTTTCAATTTTTTTTGGATTTTCTATGCCTTAGATGAATGCATGAGACTCAAGTGATAAAATCAAAAATAAGAACAAAGAAAACATGATTAGCAACTAGCCTCTCCCCCAAACTTACTTCACACCGTCTCGGTGGGAAAGCAAGCTCGAGAGAGAGACTCAACAAAAGGAGAAAAAGAAATAAAAGAAGCTAAAATGCAAGTATGTACAAGTTGGAGTGTTACCTGGTCCAAGAAAGGCGTATCGGTCGAGTGAACCTGGGCAGTGAGAGCGTATCGGCCTGGCCAACCGATACGCTAGCCGATATCAACTCTCGGATTTATTTCCTGCATCCCGTATCGGCCATGGCCAACCGATACGGTGCCCGATACTGAGCCTCGGATTATTTTTACCATAACCGTATCGGCCTGGCTAGCCGATACGGAACCCGATATCGGCTCCTGCACCATTTTTCTTCATTTCTGCGGCCTTTGCTCAACTCCAACTGGTCTACAACCTCATCCTTAAGCCAAAACCTGACAAAACTCAAAGCAAAACATCAAAAATAACAAGCAAGAAACGTATGTACAAGGATAAACATGGGAATGTCTCCCAAGTGCGCTTTTGTTTAAAGTCGTTAAGCTCGACTGGTCAAACCGGTTTTTAGGCGGTTGAAGAGTGTGGCCTGCCTTTGAGATTGATGGCTAGGACCTGAGAAGTCAGCTCACCAAGATTAACCGAGTCACCTTGGAACCTTGGACTGATCGAAGCCTTTACAACCTTCGGAGGCATCTTTGTCACCATATCCACAACACTTTCTTTTGGAGCTTTTTCCTTATCAATGCTCAGCTTCTTCAAAGATTTGGACCCAACATACTCAGTCTTTGTGGTCATGAGAGGATTTTCAATAGCTCTATCCACCCCCTTCTTTTGAGCACGTCCCATGTGCTCACTCAATGATCCATAAGCGGTGGGTTTAGGCCAAACTTCCTTGCCGACATTGGCAAATAACCTTGCCTCCTCTAACACATCATCTTCATTGGGAGAGAGGATGACACCACAAGTGTGAAGAGATGTGCTCCTCAGAGGGTAATAAGCCTTGGCGTCAACATTATTCAGCACAGCACATTTCTTTTTGAAGTCCAGACAAGCTCCAGTGGTGTTGAGGAAAGAAGTACCAAGTAAAAGAGGAAGTTGGGTACTCTTCTTCATCTTCATGACTATAAAGTCAGTTGGGATAGTGCACTCACCAATCTTCAGTGGATAGTTCTTTATCATTCCCATTGGAGTTTTTGAGTAAGAGTCTCCAAATGTAATAGAAGATGGGTACCTTTCCATGCTCTTAATCCCAAGAGATTCAACCATGTCAAGAGATATCACACTCACAGTAGAGCCGGAGTCACACAATGCGTCGTTAATCTTCAAGTCTCCCAAAGTACAACTGATTGTAAATTTACCTGGATTACCAAGCTTGGGAAGTACCCTTGGTGTTGTGTGGACAGTAGGCACAATATCTTCAGCAAAAATTGCAGTAGCACTCATCACCTTAGCTGGTGCAACATAGGGAGGCTTAACCACTGTTGTCTTCATCTCCTTGGGAGGAGCATGTGCAGCAAGAGGGAGTTCATACCCATAGAGAAGTGCTTTGATTTCATCAACCTCTCTTTCATGGTCTGGTTTCTCATGATCAACAGTAGAGAAGATTGCATTGCAGTAGTCTTTCGGGTTCTTCACCGGGTTTCCAGGCAAGGTACCTTGAGTGTGAGATGTAGAGGCATTCTTGTTCTCCATGTTGGTAACCCTTGAAGTTAAGTTCTGAAGCTCACTTTTGAGATCCCTGACTTCCATAGCTCTTGAGGCTTGTCCTTGAAGAAGTTGCTGCATCATAACCTTTAACTCATTATCAACTCCTGAGGAAGAAGAAGCTTGTGGTGGCTGCTGTCCAAAACCGGGAGGAAATTGCTGGTTGGGAATATATCCTTGCTGGCTTTGAAACTGAGGCTTATTTCCAAACCCTTGTTGGTTGGTGTATGGGACAAAAGGCTTTTGCTGCTGAGGAAAGCCTTGCTGCCCTTGTTGATGAGCTTGTCCTTGAGATGGAGCTTGAGGATAGACTTGGTCTTGAGGATTTGCTACATTGGGATTGCGGTATGAAAAGTTTGGGTGGTTTCTGTAGTTTTGGTTGAAGCCCTTATTGAAACCACCTTGTCCAGCAATGAAGTTGATCTCCTCTTGTGTCAAATCCTCATCATCATCATAAAGCTGAGGCTTAGAATCCTCATAGTGTCCCACAAAGCTGATGTTCTTTTGGCCAATGGAGATCATCTTGTCTAACTTCTCATTCAACGCTTTTATCTCTTTCTCATACTTCTCATCTGAAGATGATGATCCTCTATTAGTCCTTTCATAATCCTCGTTGTAGTTGCCATCACTTTGTGCTAGATTTTCAATCAGCTCCATAGCTGCATCTACTCCCTTGCCTAGGAAATGTCCATTGCTGCATGAATCTAGCATTGCCCTCATTCTAGGAAGCACTCCGCGGTAGAGGTTGCTGAGTAGTGTTTCCTTGGTGAAACCATGGTGTGGGCACTGAGTGGTGAGCTTATTGAACCTCTCCCAAGCTTCAGCGAAGCTCTCATTGTTGCGCTGCACAAACCCGGATAGCTCACTGCGAAAACGGGCAGTCCTAGTAGGTGAGAAGAACTTCTTCAGGAAAGCTTTCTTCAGGTCTCCCCAAGTAGTGATGGATCCTGGAGGGATAGTGCTTTCCCAATCCTTGGCTCTATCTGCCAAAGAGAAGACAAAGAGACGCATCTTCAAACCATCGTCAGTCACACCATTCAACCTTGTAGTAGCGCAGATCTTGTCAAAAGTGTCCAAGTGTTGCAACGGGTCTTCAGATGCTAGCCCATGAAATTGATTGTTCTGCACCATGTTCATCACCATAGCCCGGATTTCAAAGTTGTTGTTGTTCACCGGTGGTGGAATGATCCCATGCCGGTTTGCATTTGTATCCGGTGTGTCTCCATCACCAATGGCCCTAACCGGCCTTTGTTGCTGCTGCTGTTGATCCTCGTGGTTATCCATAACTGTTTGCTCAACACTTTCAACGTGAACAGCTCGTTCTTGTGCTCGTCGTTCCCTTGCTAATCTCCTCTCGTGTGCTTTGATGTCGTAAACTCTTGCAACTAAGTTTGTAGTCCCTTTGATGCGCAAGTTCATACACCTAGCATCAAAAAGAGAGAAAGTAGCAAATTAGTAACAATAACTTGAACTAAAAAGGAATAGAAAACGAATTGATATATCCATTTTTTAAAAAAAGCATCTATGTAACAAGAGCAACGGAATCACGCTCTGTAGGATTTGAACCTACGACATTGGGTTTTGGAGACCCACGTTCTACCGAACTGAACTAAGAGCGCTTTCTTATCCTAGGTCGGGAATGACGGGGCTCGAACCCGCAGCTTCCGCCTTGACAGGGCGGTGCTCTGACCGATTGAACTACAATCCCAGTAGATAGAGAGAGAAGGCTAATCTGCTCTCAGATGAGGTACCTCAAGGTAGCCTAGCTACCTGCTCTACTCCACGGGAAACTCTAATAAACAAAGAACGCCATGGAATGCTCGACTCAAAGAAGAACTTCGAGTCAATACACGATGACTATTAATGATTCTAGTGTTCAATCAAGTTCCAATAATACATCTTCTACAACTGTTAGTCAATCCACTAACTTTTCTAATGGTCAAGCGTCCGGTACTCAGGATGCTTATGCTGGTATTTTTGAGGATTGTCCGGGTCTTAATCCTAACGATGAGCGTGTAGTAGAGCTGCAATGTGTGATACGCGAGAATTGTGAGGCATTAACGCAAGATCCTGAAAGGTTTCCTTGGCGATAGTGCTATTCTCTCTTGTCTTCCGTGCTATGCTTCTTTCTTACTATGGATCTTTCTGCTACTTCTGTTTGTTGTTCTAGTACTTATCCGATAACAGATTGCTTCTTCTAAAGCACGCCCCGTTCGTTCTGCCGATTTAGGCTTCGTCTGCTCTCAAGCCAGCTCCTAACTCTCGGTCTTCTGGCGAACAAACGATGACACGACACAATTTGATATTTTTTATCCTCTGCTTCCATCAAGAGCTCCCAAGGCCACCTGATTCGGAGTAGCCCGTTCGTGGCAGAGATTTTCATTCCAGTTGGACTTGGCCAAATGCCAATCCTCCGTAAAGCACCTGCAGATAGGGCACCTCTTTCTCCTTTTCTTTGCTGGGGAGTAAGTAAAGATCCATAATCCCAAAATGGCAACGGCGCCAAATTGATAACTAGGATTTTAGGATCCTTTGAGGTACCAATTCCTCAAGCTTATCGTGTAGTCTTGAGGTATCGAACCTATTCTGGGATGGATAAAACCAATAGGCAAGTACTAATCCTTCAGAGTCAAATCACTCAATTAAGTTTTCTTGTTTCTAACAATCCTAATAAAAGCGAATCAAATAGAAGTAAACAGAGAGCAAGTAAACAAAGTGAATTCAATCAATGATAGAGATAGGGCACAAGGTTAAGGTCAACGGACAGGTGACTCGGGATGATCAAGGATCCTAATTCAAACTTCATAGAAGCTAACCTCCTAGCAAGGAACACAACAAGTTGATCAGCTTAATCTCTTAATACTAATCTCTTTACTTAATCCTAATTCAAGAACAAACTCTCATTTGTAAATTAAAATCAAGCAAGCAATCAAAGAAGTTCCAAACCGCCAACAATCACTCTAAACATACATTCTCATGCGCTAGAATGTGAAAGTTCTATCAAAGCTATGAACAGGAATTTCATCGAACATGTTGTGAACAAGAAATCTTAAGTATCCTAATCAACTTGATCAAGGCTAATTGGGCATTACACGCACTTTGACAGATGAGATCTCATACAATTAAACATTAGAATCCATTGATCACCCCTAAATCAACCTAATCCTACCTAACTCATAAGCCCTATGAAGAACTACTCACTAATCATAATCAAACCAACAAATTCCATAGAAATAAGATTGATCATAGAAAAGTAGAGTTTGATTGAAAGATTTGATGAAGGAATCACAAAAAAGTACTAGATTCAATCAAGAAATCCACACTTGTTCTTACAAGTGTTTAGAACAACAAAAAATAGCATAAGATTCTGTAAAAAGATAGGTTTTTGGCTTAAAAAGTCATTAGGGTTCGAGCCGGGTCAACCCGGAACAAACCGGGTGTTGATCCGGATCCAAGGCAATTTCTGGGACGCGTATCGGTCGGCGTATCGGTCGTCCGACCGATACGGACTCTCGGATTTTTCTGGGAAGGGTCGTATCGGCCAGCCAACCCGATATGCTGGCCGATATGGACTCTCAGATTTTTCTGTGTTGAGATGCATCCAGTAAATCAGGCATAACTCTTTCCATATAGCTCCGAATGACTTCAAACCACCTCCATTAGAAAGCTAACTCAATTTCCCATGATTTTTATTCAGAATCCTAGAGCTAAAAGTTAATGTAATATCTTCATATGACTCAATCTTTCAAGCTCATCGGTTTGGTCCTACATCACCATTTCACTTGCAATCACTCCTTTGGCCTCCAAACTCTTCCAAACCTCCTTAGTAACTCCAAGAACCTACAAAACATAGGAAACACTCCAAATGCAAGCCTAGAATGCCTAAACATAGCTCTAGATGATCCTATACTCTAAACACATCAATGACCAAAGAAATGAAGTTAAAGGAAACTAAAAAGAAGTAAAACATGATCCTAACAATAGCCTAAATGCATGAAAATATAAGTATATCACAGGCGTACCTGAAAAGCAAGAACAGAAAAAGAAAAAATTAGTAACAAAAAATAAAAACGAAAATCCTAGTCTAAACCCTAAGTTCAAATATATCGAAGACTCAAAAGAGTCCCCGGCAACGGCGCCAAAAACTTGATAGGTGTAGTTTTAATCCCTATTCTAACTGCAAGTGCACAGTGATGTAGTTGTAGTACTTAGGGTATCGAATCCACAGGGACTCCGGTCAACGATAGATTAAGAACATAAAAGATTAAACTAGGTGAAAGCAAATTGTAATGGGAGACTAAAAAGCAAAGCAGTAAAGTAAAAGAAGCGAGTTTGTGAGCAAGGAAGCGAAGCGTTAAGTCTAGGAAGTTCTCAGGAAACCAGGAACACAGACAATCAATCAATCGGGATCTAATTAAGAACTGTTCTAGAACTCAAACACAGATATAGAATTAACAACCTGTCGTTGCGAGAATTCTCTAAGTCTAAGTGCAGTAATCCAAATTCCTTTGCAATTACTAACAGATTAAACCAACTTTAATTCCAAGTTCGATATGTTCACAATCTAATTAAACCAAATTCCTTTGCGAGTAATTAAATTGCTCATCTAGGTTCTTTCTAGCTAATTAATCAACTGTCGTTGTATCAATCAACCTAACATCATAAATCTGGATAGCTACTTCAGATTAAGCATTAAGAACAATCCTAGATAAAGAACTAACAAGTAAGAATCCCTACAGATTTATCAACCTATATGTAACGCCACGTCCACCTCTACCGGTGAGTCACCCATCCCTCTTCCGGGCTCGTGGGCCCCACCCCTGTCCGACGGTCGGTGCGTTATTTTTCGTAGGCCCAACCGATTAATTTACTGACCCTACAATCACCCCATGACCTTTTCCCATGTGTTTTGTCATCACTTACATGCTACCACGAGTCACTTCCCGAAGGTCACCCATCCTTGGACTACTCCAGCCCAAGCACGCTTAACTCTGGAGTTCTTTCAGGCAAGTGACCGGAAAAGGTAAGTGCACTTGGTGACATAGGTAGCAAAATTAATTCATTTAAGCCTTTCCACATATACCACAAACCGGGATTTTACAATTCACCCACTCTCACAGAGCGCAACGCCCTCGTTGCGTACCAGGATCATTATCCTTGATGGTGTGAGCCCTCACTAACTCCACACGCATCCTCGGATTCGGCTCTGATACCACTTTGTAACGCCACGTCCGCCCCTACCGGTGAGTCACCCATCCCTCTTCCGGGCTCGTGGGCCCCACCCTTGTCCGACGGTCGGTGCGTTATTTTTCGTAGGCTCAACCGATTAATTTACTGACCCTACAATCACCCCATGACCTTTTTCCATGTGTTTTGTCCTCACACACATGCTACCACGAGTCACTTCCCGGAAGGTCACCCATCCTTGGACTACTCCAGCCAAGGCACGCTTAACTCTGGAGTTCTTTTAGGCAAGTGACCGGAAAAGGTAAGTGCACTTGGTGACATAGGTAGCCAAATTAATTCATTTAAGCCTTTCCACATATACCACAAACCGGGATGTTACACTATAATTCCATGAAATCCCTAATGAGAATCCCTAAACCTAACAGGTAATCTACTCAGACATAATCATCGAAACAGAAAACATCATGAATAGAAAACCAAATATTATAAAATCAAATAAAGAACTGGGTTCAAAATCCTCTCTCTTTCGAGAGCCGGATCAGCCCCTAACTCTCTCTGAAATTAAAATAAGACTCAAGAAAAGCGTAGCCTAAACAATGGCTTAAAAACCCTAATATAATGGTCTAAAGTCGGCTGGGGCTTCTTTGTAAATATCAGGAACTTCTGGGATTTGTTACAATTTCCAAACTCTTGATAAAACTCGCGAGAATTATCTGTCACGATCTTGTGTCGATTGATGCACAAGTGTGTCGATCGACACAAATGTCTGATATGGGCAGTTACTTCTTCTCACTCGGCCAAATGCTCCAAATAGCTCCAGAATGCACCATAATCTCCGATTCCGCTCCAAACGTTTCTAAACCTGTAAACATACTAAAAGGACTCCAAAACATAATAAAAGACTCGATAAATAAGATATATACCATGGTTAAAATCTCTAAAATCCATGGTATGTCAATAGCTACTTCAGATTTAGCATTAGTAACAACCCTAGATGAAGAACTAACAGATATGAATCCCTACAGATCGATTAACCTATAAATCCATGAAATCCCTAATGAGAATCCCTAAACTTAACAGATAATCTACTCAGACATGTTCATCGAAACAGAAAACATCATGAATAGAAAACCAATTATCATAAAATCAAGTAAAGAACTGGGGTTCGAAATCCTCTCTCTTTCAAGAGCAGGATCAGCCCCTAACTCTCTCTGAAAATAAAAGAAAGCGTAGTCTAAACAATGGCTTAAAACTCTAATATATAAGTCTAAACACGTTTTTGGGCCTTTTTGCAAGTCTGAGAAGTTTCTGGGTAAAAACTGTAATTTCTCCACAATGCAGATTTTTGGGCGCAGAACCCTGGAATCACCTTGCATCGACCACTGCACAGACTGCGTCGATCGTTGCAAGGTGATTTCGCAGCCAGTGAACTCTGTGAGATCTCTAAACAGTGCAGAATTGACCCAAATGGTTCCAAAACGTCCAATTAGGCTCCAAATGTCCTTAAACCTGTAAAACACCTGAAAAGACTCTAAAACATAATAAAAGACTCGATAAATAAGACATATACCATGGCTAAAATCCCTAAAATCCATGGTATATCAGTGACTGAAGACAAGATGGCATATATGGATAGAGTTACATATGCTTCTACTATTGGCAGCCTTATGTACGCGATGGTATGTACAAGGCCAGACATTGCACATGAAATGGAGTCGTTAGCAGATTTATGAGCAATCCTGGAAAGGAACATTGGGAAGCTGTTAAGTGGATTTTAAGGTATCTGAAGGGAAATCCAAGTTTATCGCTATATTTCAAGAAGTCAGAGATTGGAATGCAGGGATATGTTGATTCTGACAATGGAGGTGACATTGACATTACAAAGAGTACATCCATGTATGTTTACACTTTTGGTGGTACTGCAATTTGTTGGGTTACAAAGTTGCAGAAGATTGTAGCTCTATCAAGCTGTGAAGCAGAGTATGTTGCAGTGCCAGAGGCAACAAAGGAGATGATGTGGTTACAGTCATTTCTATAAGTGCTAGGCCATGACCAAGAGAAAAGTGTTTTGTATTGTGACAGTAAGAGTGCCATTGACTTGGCAAAGAATCCAGTTTACCATGCTCGGACGAAGCACATACACCGTCGATATCATTTCATCCGATCGGCTTTAGAAGATGAAGTGTTGATGCTTGAGAAAATCCCAGGAAGTAAGAATCCAGTAGACATGTTAACAAAGGTCGTGCCGTATGATAAGCTGAGGTTATGCGTAACCTCGGCTGGCTTGTTAGAGTAACAAGCACGGAAGACCTACATGTTGGATCGTTTAGTGTTAATCCTGATTCAGTTCATCAGATTAATTCATCCTAAACATGCCAGATCTAGGTTCTCTTGAATAGAAACATTATAGATCTCACCTTTTACCTGTTTATGCAGCGGAAAGAGAGAGAACAGGTCAGAGATCAGCAGAACCACCAAGAGATGGATCCTCCAAAGGCTCACACACGCACACCGTCAGGAAAGAGGCTGCTAGACCACGAGGAGGGAGGCGCAGAGAGAGAGAGAGTCGCGGCTGGGGCTTAGGGTTAGAGGAGAAAGAGATTTGGCTTTTAGTTTATAAAACCCTTCTCTTTCCCTTTTGGGCTTTTGGGCCCAATTCTCAGTTCTGATTAAATCCCTTGGATTTAATCAGACCCATTAATCTCTCTCTAAGTTCGGTAAATGCCTAGCACTTTTACCGTACTTCTGCTAAACCGTTCCTTCACATTTTCCTGTTAGCTTAGGCGTGTGACCCATATGGGATCATATAATAAAGGCAATAAGTCCAAGACTTATAGATCATGAGCGGACTCTAGCAAGCCATCATGACCCCCAGCATTATATGACTTATGTCTGATCATTGACATACTCTTACTTTCTAGAGACAGTACCGAGATTACTGGACACAATTCCAACAATCTCCCACTTGTACTGGAATCTCTGTATTCATAATCCTTTTGTCTCAATATCTCGATTAGTCATAAGGCAAGATTAGTGTCATCCTTATAAAGCCTAATCTTGTTCATCGGACTCTGATTTGATACTGACAATCCAAACGACTCGGGTCAGTCCGTTTGAGCATGGCCATGCATTTTCCAGTATTCAAATCTCCGATTGGCCTAGAGATATTCACTCCATTTATATTGGAGGGACAAATCCCGTCTTGTTCCATCACTGTAAACTACTTACTTCATAATTTACCCAAACAAGGTCCTTATAACTATCGCAGAACGACAGCGTTAGACAATGATCAAAGTGCATCAGTCCATGTGCAGTCACATGCATGCGAACTCAGGTCTAAGGACTATACTCTATAGTCGTAGTAAGAATCTCTTATGACACAGATATAAATATCTTGAAGAGTTCTTATAAGCGGGTCTTGTCCGGTCGTATGTACCCCACATACACCTATGTACTGACTTTGATGCCGTGCATCTATGACACACTGAGACTTTGTCATAAGTCACATACCAATCTAGTCTCACACGGTTGTTGGTGTTCCAATTTCAACAACCTTCGACTAGGGACATGATGATATAAACCATCTATCAAATATAGGGTCTCATGATCAAGCTAAATGACTTTGATAACTCAAGATCAAGTCACTTACTTCGATGACCTACAAAATGGTTCATATCACTTTGGAACGATTATTTCATCACAGTTAAAATAATCTCGAAATAATAATTTCATTAAACATAAAATGTTTTACAAGAACATATCAAAAAACTAAATAAAGCCCTCAAACTCCCACTCAAATTTAGATTGCATTTCAATGTCTCTAATGCCTACAGCTTCAGTTAGGAACTCGAGCTTAGGTCTTGGGAGTGGCTTTGTCAACGGATCAGCGACGTTATCATCTGTCTGAACTCGGCTGATCTTGACTTCCTTTCTATTAATGATGTCACGTATCAAGTGAAATCTTCTTAGAACATGCTTGGATTTCTGGTGTGATCTTGGTTCCTTTGCCTGAGCAATAGCACCATTGTTATCACAAAACAGTGTCAGAGGCTCAGCCGCATCTGGTATCACGCCTAGTTCAATGATGAACTTTCGTATCCAAACAGCTTCCTTCGCAGCTTCTGAAGCGGCGATATATTCAGCTTATGTAGTGGAATCAGCAACGGTGTCTTGCTTGGAGCTTCTCCAACTGATTGCACCGCCATTCAGACAAAAGATATAACCGGACTGTGACCGGAAATCATCTTGGTCTGTCTGGAAACTTGCGTCCGTGAATCCACTGACTTTAAGCACATCACTTCCACCGTATACCAAGAACTTGTCCTTTGTATGTCTTAGATACTTCAGGATGTTCTTGACGGCAATCCAATGGTTTTCACCTGGATTTGACTGGTATCTACTCGTCATGCTCAATGCATAAGCAACATCAGGGCGAGTACAGATCATGGCATACATGATAGATCCTATTGCAGATGCATAAGGAATATTCTTCATGCGCTCAAGCTCAGCAGCCGTCGTAGGGCTCTGCTTCTTGCTTAGCGTTGTGCCATGTACCATTGGCGTGAAGCCCTTCTTGGAATCTTTCATGCTGAATCTTTGTAGGACTTTGTCAATGTATGAATCTTGACACAAGCCTATCAGCCTTCTAGATCTATCCCGGTAGATCCTGATTCCAAGAATGTATGCGACTTCACCCATGTCTTTCATGGAAAAACAACTTCCAAGCCAGTCCTTTACTGACTTCAGCATTGGAACGTCGTTTCCGAGAAGCAGTATGTCATCAACATACAGAATAAGAAATACTATCTTGCTCCCACTAGTTTTCTTATACACGCATTGTTCTTCTTCGTTTCTGATGAAGTCAGATTGCTTGATCGCTTCATCAAAACGAAGATTCCAGCTCCTCGATGCTTGCTTCAATCCATAAATGGATTTATGAAGCTTGCATACTTTCCCAGCATTCTTTGGATCTATGTAACCGTCAGGTTGTGTCATATACACATCCTCTTCCAGAATACCATTCAGGAAGGCGGTTTTCACGTCCATCTGCCAAATTTCATAATCATGAAAAGCTGCAGTTGCTAGTAGAATCCGAATAGATTTCATCATAGCCACTGGTGAATAGGTTTCATCGTAATCCACACCGTGAACTTGTCTGAAACCTTTTGCCACCAACCTGGCTTTATAAATCTGGACATTTCCATCCACGTCAATCTTCTTCTTGAAGATCCATTTGCACTCGATGGCTTTTACACCAGCGGGTAAGTCAACCAACGAAAACACTTGGTTGACCGACATGGAGTCCATTTCGGAATCAGTGGCCTTACGCCACTTTGAGGAATCTGGGCCCATCATGGCTTGATTGAAGTTCGATGGTTCATCACCATCAATGATCAGAAGATCATGACAGTTAGTCACGAGGAATCCTTGATATCTCTCGGGTTCGTGACGGATCCTCCCGGATCTTCGAACTTCAGGTACTACAGGTTCAGGCTCTACAATTTCTTGTAGGTCCTCCTGCTGCTCTTCCTCATTAGGTTGAGCAGTATCCTGTTCATCTTGAATTTCTTCAAGCAGTACCTTACTCCCACTGTCTTTCTTAGAGAGAAACTCCCTCTCAAGAAAGCTACAATCCCGGGCAACAAAGATCTTGTTCTCGGAACGTAGATAGAAGTAATAAGCCTTGGTTTCCTTCGGATAACCAATGAAGTAGCATTTATCAGACTTTGGTGTAAGCTTGTCTGAGATTAATCTCTTGACATAGGCTTCACAACCCCAAATTCTAAGATAAGACAACACTGGAGCCACTCCAGTCCATAATTCATATGGTGTCTTTGCTACTGCTTTCGATGGCGCTCTATTTAGAGTGAATACTGCTGTTAGCAGAGCATATCCCCAAAGGGATATTGGAAGGTCTGTGTGACTCATCATAGATCGAACCATATCCAATAAGGTCCGATTTCTCCTCTCAGACACACCGTTCCATTGAGGTGTTCCAGGAGGAGTGAGTTGGGACACGATCCCACACTCTCTTAGATGATCACTGAATTCTTGACTTAAGTATTCTCCTCCTCGGTCGGACCGAAGAGCCTTAATGCTTTTGCCAAGTTGGTTCTGTACTTCATTTTGGAATTCTTTGAATCTTTCAAATGATTCAGACTTATGTTTCATTAAATAAACATATCCATACCTACTGAAATCATCAGTGAAGGTAATGAAGTACTGATAGTTTCCTCTTGCATTTGTGGACATTGGGCCACACACATCAGTGTGTATCAGGCCCAATAAGTCACTGGCCCTCTCGTTAGGTTTATTAAAGGGGGCCCGTGTCATTTTGCCCATCATGCAGGATTCGCATTTCTCACATGACTCAAAGTCAAATGAGCCAAGAAGTCCATTTGAATGGAGCCTCTTGATGCGTTTCTCGCTGATGTGCCCTAAACGACAATGCCATAGAAACGTTTGGTTCTCCTCATTAGGTTTGAACCGTTTGGTATTAATGTTATAAATTGGCGCGGATTGATCAAGTATGTAAAGCCCATTCGTAAGAGGGGCACAACCATAGAACAAATTGTTGCGATTGAAGGAACATAATTTATTCTTAACTGAAAAATCATAACCTTCCAAATCCAACAAAGAAATTGAAATAATATTTCTGCTTATAGCAGGTACAAAATAACAATTATTGAGTTCTAAAACCAATCCAGAAGATAAAGACAACAAGTATGTGCCTACAGCTAGTGCAGGAACTTTCGCTCCATTCCCAACTCGTAGCTCCACTTGTCCTTGCTTCAGCTTCCTACTGTTGCTGAGTGCATGCATATTAGTACAAATATGAGCCCCACAACCAGTATCCATAACCCATGAGGTATTATCAGAAGTAGTTGTATTAACTTCTATAACAAAAATACCTGATGAAGAAGTCTCAAAAGTCTTCTTCTTCAATTCCTTTAGACCTTCCTGGAATTTCTTACATTCTCTCCTCCAATGCCCTGGTTCTTTGCAGAACCTGCAAATGTCAGTAGGCCCAGCCTTGGACTTTGGCTTGGGCTTTGGCGTCTCCTTGTCCGTGACTTGGACAGCCTTAGCCTTTCCCTTATCCTTAGCAGAGGATTTCTTAAAGCCCTTTCCCTTTTGCACCATAAGCACATTGGGGTCCTTGGCAGTTTTCCTCAAGTTGGGCTCTGCAGTCTTGAGCATTCCGTGAAGCTCAGGCAATGTCTTACTCAAGCCATGCATGTTAAAGTTCAGAATGAACTGATCATAGCTTGCAGGTAAAGACTGCAGAACAATGTCGCAGGCAAGTTCTTGGCTGATAGGACAGTCAAGTTTCTGAAGATGATCGAGATAACCCATCATCTTCAAGACATGAGGACTCACTGCCGCATTTGCAGCCAACTTACAGTCTAAGAGGTTCTTAACTGTCTGAAACCTCTCAGTCCTTGCTTGCTCCTGAAAAAGTGATTTCAGGCTTGCCATTATCTCGATGGGTGACAACACACTCTCGAACTGCATTTGCAGCTCAGCAGTCATTGTCGCCAACATCAGGCAATAGACATCATTTTCATCTGACGAATGCTTTTCCCAAGCATTATGCAGAGTCCTGGCGGCATTGGCAGGAGGCCTCTCGGGGAGGGGATCACGAAGGACATAATCCTTCTTCTCCTGCTTGAGGACTAGCCTCAAGTTCCTTGACCACGTCAGGAAGTTCGTTCCAGTCAGCTTCTCCTTCTCGAGAACAGACCGGATTGAGAATGTGTTTTGAGTGCTTGTAGTAGTCATAGCAGAAATATATAGATAAAAAGGTTATTAGTTAATATGTTCAATATGATTAATCTCGTATTAAATTTAATATGATTAATCATGCATTATATTCAATAACATCAGTTACCCTCAATAGAATATAATGATTCCAAGATCCACATATAACTAAGATTAAAGTGGGCCACTGGCCGTCACCCAACCTTAGTTTATATCGGTAAGCCCTATATCGGCTAATTATATCCGTGATATAACTCTTGGTTGTGAATCTGGGCCCGAGGCCCAATCCACTCTGATGTCTCAAGGCCCGGGACTCCCGATGGCCTAGTCAAGAAAACCAGACTATACATTCATGTAATCATTAATGTCTGGGACTCCCAATGACATTTATGAATCACAAACCGTCTTATCCACGCAAAAGTAGACACCCTCACACTGTAAGGCCATGAATACAATTGAATGGGCTTCGACAGCTGACATAGCCTGGACAAGACATCCAACGCTTGATATTATTTGAGGTTCGTAGGTTTATTAAAATTTCATCCCAAAATAGAAGATTACTATTTTGGGAAACTTTCCATTTTGGGAAACCTACTAATTTTGGAAACTTTCTAAAATTGGAAACTTTCTAAAACCGGAAACTTTCTAACTTTAGAAATTTCTTAAAATCCAAAACATGCAAATCTAGAAACTTCTATTTTAAGAAACTTTCTAATTTCAAAATTTCGGAAACTTTAATTTAAAATCGATTTATATAATTATATAAAATAAATTTTTAAATTAATCTGAAGAAAAGACTCAAATAACTGGCCCAATTGTTTTAACTTCTTGGCCCGAGGCCCAAGAATTGGTCTATGTCCAAGACATAACCCAATTGTCCAATTAAATGACATAACCGGTCTGGTTCATTAAAATTGGTCTTAACCAAAATTAATTACTACGATGACCACAATTGTCAACCGGTTATTTACTAAACCGGATTTTCTCAATTTATTTGGTCCAACCAAATCAAATTAGAAAACCACTGGTTTAGGCACAAAATCCAATTTTTCGACTTTGGATTTCTTATCCCGGTTTAACCAGAACTCAATAAACTTATTAAGTCTGTTTATTAAACCGTGACGTTTTGATTTTAATCAAGTTTTATTAATCGAACCATTAACCGAACCGAACCGATTTTACAATCGAACCGACCACGATCATCAGCCGAAGCTTCACGCACGGACGAGAGCGGGACGGGACGGGCCTGGGCCGAGAGACGCGGGATCCATGCGATCGTCCGATCCATGCGATCACGGTCGATCTCTCGCAACCAAGCTGATCGGGACGGGTCGTGAGAGAGACGGGACGGGACGATGGTGGGACGATCGCAGCGATCGATCCATTCGATCCGCTCGGTCCATCCACACGATCGCGTCATGCCGATCGGACCGACGCAAGATCGGGCCGTCGATCTCTCTCGCGATCGGATGATCACGCGACTCGATCCTTTAGCGATCGGTCCGTGCATCATCAAACCGACGCATACCAAATCATATAGTTTGGTTTGCGATTTTCATTAGTTTGTTTAGGTTTTAATTCTTGTTTCTTAAGTGATTTCTCTTATCAGTAGATTGATTCAAAAAACACCTCTTTAAACAATCCTAAACATGATTCTAAACAAGAAAAACCAGAACCAATAGCTCTGATACCACTGTTGGATCGTTTAGTGTTAATCCTGATTCAGTTCATCAGATTAATTCATCCTAAACATGCCAGATCTAGGTTCTCTTGAATAGAAACATTATAGATCTCACCTTTTACCTGTTTATGCAGCGGAAAGAGAGAGAACAGGTCAGAGATCAGCAGAACCACCAAGAGATGGATCCTCCAAAGGCTCACACACGCACACCGTCAGGAAAGAGGCTGCTAGACCACGAGGAGGGAGGCGCAGAGAGAGAGAGAGAGTCGCGGCTGGGGCTTAGGGTTAGAGGAGAAAGAGATTTGGCTTTTAGTTTATAAAACCCTTCTCTTTCCCTTTTGGGCTTTTGGGCCCAATTCTCAGTTCTGATTAAATCCCTTGGATTTAATCAGACCCATTAATCTCTCTCTAAGTTCGGTAAATGCCTAGCACTTTTACCGTACTTCTGCTAAACCGTTCCTTCACATTTTCCTGTTAGCTTAGGCGTGTGACCCATATGGGATCATATAATAAAGGCAATAAGTCCAAGACTTATAGATCATGAGCGGACTCTAGCAAGCCATCATGACCCCCAGCATTATATGACTTATGTCTGATCATTGACATACTCTTACTTTCTAGAGACAGTACCGAGATTACTGGACACAATTCCAACACTACATTGATTAAGGTTTGAAATCAGTCTTCAAGTGGGAGACTGTAAGATTACGTGATACATTTTTTGGACGGTGGGATGGCTAAAAAAAATATGGACGGTGACCCAACTATTTCTATGGTGGCTTTGCCCATTGTCAACAAATGTGGTTAAGATGGTTCACCTAACTCTTCCAATACCTCCTATAAATACATGGTGATCTCTTCATTGTAACTCATCCCAAAATCTCATAAACAAGAGAGAAGATGAGAGGAAAAAAATCTCTTTTTTCTTTGTATAATTTTTAAGTATATTCGGGTTTTGGGTGTGAGTTGAAAGAGTTGTATTTCTCCGGTGATTAATATAAAGATCTGTAGCAGGTCCGGAGACGTATGCACGATTGGCCGAACAACATTAACAAATTATATGCATTTTTTCGGTCCCATAATTCTGGTTTTCGAGAAAATTCGAGTTTATTTTCTAACACCACACATAGAACCATACACATACAGTGTAAGATGTGGTCCATGATGGAATCATTTTTATTTAACACATTCTGACAGGATTACAAATCACGAACATTTTAACAAATGCTCTTTAGGCGTGGTCTGTTTCAGAGTGTAACATTTACATTGGGAATTGTGGATCTTTATGCTCTAACTTGAGAAAGATATTGTGGATAAGTGTTAGGAATAGATAAAAGGATCTATTTTCCTATTCCTATATGGCTTTACTAAGCTTAATCTACCTGAATCTTGTAATATTCTAGGGGTTAGGAAGTTATTAGATAGTCTAATCTTTTGTATAATTACATTGCGATATCAAGTTAATAAAGTTAAGTCATTGGTTTACCATGTTCTACAGAATGATTAACCCTTTAACTTCACAAAAAACAAAAAACAAAACAAAAACAATACTAGAACGATGAATTAACAAGCCCTTTAAATAGTTAGATGGCATCTCATATGGAATATTCGTTGTTCCTAATTTTTTTTTTTTTTGATTAACCTGGGGGTATCCCGGGCCTATGGAGGGGCCCAGACTAATCCCCAAGGGGAGGTGCAGCCCACGGATAGACCCTCTCTCCGGGTATGCAAATGGGCCGTAAGCAATGGACCCATATCCGTGTGGGTGAGCAGAGGAGGCATTTTTGTTTCCGCCTGGGCTCGAACCCGGGAATAGTGTTTACCACCGAGCCCCTCAACCACTTGGACTACCTCAACCGCTCCGTTGTTCCTAATTTCTAATTATAATTTAATTAGAAACGAGGTAACGTGTTTTGTTTTTTTAGCCAACGGAACGAGGTAACGTGTTTTGTCAGTCGTTTGTCGTTCTTTATTTATAAGAAAAAGAAAAATAAAAATTTGTCTTTCATCGACAAAAAATTGATGGGAGTGAATATAAGTTCAAATAACTAAGTTTTAAGCATTGTTAATTTTAAAATTAATAAAAAAAATTATATGATATATTAATCATTTTTAGTTTAGTTACATAATATACTTTTGGTAATCACGGTACAGTGTTTTTTTTGATTAAAATGGAAATATCACGGTACAGTGTTTATACCTCACTATCAACACTGTTTATTCAAATCGTCAAACACCTTTTTTTGGGGACAATCGTTCCTAGGGTTTTTTCTCCCTTTTTCTCCTTAAACTTCTCCGCCGCTCTTCCCTTGTCTCTCCGGCGGTTAGCTTCTCCTCGCCGGAGAGGGCTCCTTTTTCCTCTTTATTTCGACATGTATTCTCTCTCCGTGGTCTCGGTGTGGTTTTGCGGCAAAGTCGGTGGCGAGCCAGAGTATCTTCTCTCCTTAGCCGCGGTGTGATAGGGTCAGGTTTTAATCCTATATCTAACTGCAAGTGCACAGTTCAGTAGTTGTAGTATATAGGTATCGAATCCACAGGGACTCTGGTATTCAATAGCTCAAGAATAGGAAATTAAACTAGGAAGAAAGCAATGTGATTGAATTAAAAGCAACGCGAGAAAGTAAACAGAAAGCAGAGATTATTGGTTGTGAAAACAAGTTATTAAGAGCGCTAAGTCTAGGGCGTTCTCAGGAAATCAGACAAGCAAACAGTTCATTCAGCAAGGATCTAATTAAGCACAGTTCTAGAACTCAAAACACAGATATAGAATTAACCAAATTCCTTTGCGATAATTCTCTAAGTCTAAGTGCAGCAAACCAAACTTTCGTTTGCGAGAACTAACAGATTAAACTAGCATTAATTTCAAGTTTGATATGTTCACAATTATCCTAAACCAAACTTTCGTTTGCGAGAAGTTTAATTGCTCAACCTAATTAGTTCAGATTCCTAAACCACACTTCCGTGTCGTATTTAGCAACCTAAGATCTAGATTCTAATTGATCAGGTTAGAACTAGCTTTAAGCACAATTAGATTGAAGAACAGATATAGTTATGAATCCTTAACTGAATTAAACAAGTCTAGCAAGTCATGAAATCCTATGTGAGAAACCCTAAACCTAACAAGGAATCTACTCAGACATAGATAATGAAAACATAATCATATGAAGAATAAATTACATAAAAGATAAAGAATTAAAGGGGTTCGAAATCTTCTCCAAATACAAATGAAGTAAAGGTTCAGATCAGCCCCAAAAGCTCTAAAAATCCTCTGCTCTTAATTATGAAAGCGTATGTAAAAACGTATCTAAAAACTCAATAATATAGGTCTAATCTCGGCCATGGGCTTCTTTATAAATATCAGGAACTTCTGGATCAGAGTGCAATATCTTGACTCTTCATAAACCGCCGAGTTTCGGCCCATCTCGCTGGTGCAACGATCGGTGCTAGAGTGCAACGATCGACGCATTACTCTGTTTCGGACAGTGAACTCTATCTCTCGGCCAAACACTCCAAAAATCTCCAAAAAGTGCCATAATCACCAAATATGCTCCAAACCTGATTATACCTGTAAAAGACTCTAAAAGAACACAAAAAGACACTAAAACACACTTATATCATGGTTTAAAACTAGTAAAAACCATGATATATCACGGTGGCTCTTCCCTAGGCGACAGTGGGGGGCTTTGCAACCAGATCTGATGAGGACGATTTCTGGAAGCATCCTCAAGGTCCTCCAACGCCGTTCGATGGTCGAGCTCGCAGGATTGTTTGGTGTCGGCGGACGCTGGTGAAGTTAGGAGCAGAGGTCGGTGGTGGTGGCGAGGTGCGGTGTGGAAGGGCCAGGATGTTTGAACCGCTGGCGTCTTCTTAGTAAGCTCACGCTCCGGGGACGGGCGTTGGGTCTTGAAACGGGTCCTGGCGGCGGCATGAACCGGCTCGGCAACCGGGTCTGGATCCACCGTATTTTTCAAATCGCATCTCCTCTGTTTCCCGGCATAGTGCTTCTCTGGCTATGTTCGTCTCATCCTCTTCGGCGGTGGTCTTGGCGGTAAGTCTTCGGTCCCTGTCTCACGGCGGTGCAATCTTCGAGGTCTCGGTGTGGCGGCGGCGATCGGGTTGTTCTCGATGGCTTGTCCCGAGATTAGGGTTTTCACTTGTTAGTGGGCTAGGCTTTTGGCTTCTTTGTCTCATTTCTTCTTCTAGACTAGGCCCATCAGAGGTTATTGGGCTCTGTAATTTGTTTTCTTTCCTTTTTAGTTTAGTTTTTTTGTCCCCTCTGCCTTTTAATCTCTTATGTAACCAAAAAAAAAAAAAAAATTTAAATACGAAAGCCCTTTAAAAAAAAAAAAAAAAAATCGTCAAACACTATTTATCATTAATAACGATATAACCAATGTTATTATGATAACAATAATAGGACACTTATAACATTTTTAATACGAATAAATATATTTATAATATATTAACAATAATATCTGACATTTTAATGTGCTAACAAATGTCTAATGAATGATATTATATGATGTTAAATATAATTGCTCCAACACTGATTTAAAGCAGTCTCGGAAATATCCTGCATCAGTTCATTATTCAGAGAATTAGGTGTGTTTAAACAAGTAAAAAGAGCTGTTTGGAGACAACTTTTCTTCGGTCTATCTTAGTGATAATCCAGCGTTTGAGGATGAAGCACTATGAAACTGATCATCACTATGTCAGGGAGCGTGTTGCCTCGGATTTTCTGGTCGTGAAGCACATTCCATCTGGCCATCAACTCGCGGACATATCACCAAGTTAGTGCCCGTTTGACTTAGTTTTCAGTTTGAGGTTCAAACTTGGTGTCCAAAATCCACTGACCTCCAAGAAAGGGATATTAACCTAAACCCTCCAGCTTCATCTGTAGGTTCCAAAAGCAATGTCTTTTTGTCTCAGCAAGCGAAGAAGACTAAGCAAAACAATGTCACATTAGACAAGGGAAAAATCATCTTGAGCTGCAACGATACCAAGCCAAAAACATTAAAAAAATCTGCTCAATCCCACTGCAGATTCAACGGCTAGTCATTACAAGAAAACATGCGACTAACTGAAGGAGTTACTGACAGAATAATACCTATCGTTGTTACCGACATAATACAGACAAACATTGTTGTTAGGGAAATCCATCGGTTCACCGTCGTAATTTACTAGCAGTTAATAGATTCATTATTATAGATGTTATAAAGCCATTACCCGATTCAAAAAAACCGGCGGATTACCAATGGAACAGTTATATCCGTCGGTTCTAAAATTCTATAAATAACCACCTTCCTCATTCTTCATACTTCACAAATCACTAATCTCTCTTTCTCCCTTCCACTCGAAAAATGTTTTCAACCAAAACAAAATATCTTCAAAATATTTTAGTTTGTGGATGGGCAAACCGAGGGTCGATCCGGCGATGAACTTATTCGTGAAGCCTTATGCAGATGGTGTTTGTGAATTCATAGAAGTTGCATGTAGTCAACCGTCAACGAGAAAACCCATAAGTTCAAATGTCGATGTACTGTTTGTCGTAATGCTAGGAATGTTAGATTGATAAAGTATGGACTCACTTTTATACAAATGGGTTTGGGTTTATGCCGGGTTAAAAGACTTGATATCTTCATGGTGAAAACTATGATTATGGTAGTACTAGTACAAAACCTTATGGTAGTAGCAGTAGTAGAGAAACTTTTTATTAGCGAACCATATAATGTTTGAAGGAGTAGAAGAAAGTTGAGCGGAAGTTGATTATGGTGTAGGTACTGTTCATATGGTTAATGATGTTTATCTCGAAAATATTGAAGGAATATGAATATCAAAATAACAATGTAGAGGAACCTAGTTTTAAAGCTAAAAGATTTTTTAATATATTAGAGGCATCAAAGCGACCACTGTACGAAGGTTATAGAGATGGTTATTTGCCATTATCATCTGCTAGTAGATTAATGACCATACAGACGGACCAAAATTTGGCAGAGGAATGTGTGGATGCGACTGCTGAATTTGTGAAAGAAATACTTCTTGATTATAATCTTGTGCCCGGTTCATACAACGAGGTTCTGAAACTTGTTAACGGGCTTGGATTGCCATATTGGATGATAGATGTGTGCGTCGAGAACTGTATGATATATTGGCGAGAAGAAGAAAATCGTTCGGAATGTAAATTTTGTCGGAAACCGCACTATCACAACACAAAGGGAAGAGCTAAAGTTACATTCAAATGTATGTGGTATTTGCCATTAACCAATCTCAATGAAGCGCGGGGGAAATGAGATGGCATTCCGATTATGGTAGAAAAGAAGAGATTGCACATCCTTCGGATGTTGTGACGTGGCGATATTTTCTGAGAGTATATCCAAATTTTCTTATGAGCCACATAACATATAACTTAGATTATGTACTGATGGTTCAACCCATTAGGAAGACATGTAAGGCAATATTTATTGTGGCATGTGATTTGACTGCTTATAACTTACTACCATTTTATATATGCCTCGAAAATTTCTTTTCCTCTTTGTACTCGTTCTCGGACTGGAGCTTCCTAAAATATCACTCGATGTATTTTTGCAGCCATGGATATGGGAGCACGATGTATAAACATATGATATCTCATGCAAAAAAAAATTATCAAATGAGAGGTTGTACTAATGTGGACCATTGGCGATTTTTCCGCTTACGGTGTGCTATTAGGATGGACAATGCATGGAAGGTTAACATGTCCTTTTATCTGTTGGGAATGTCCTGAAATCTATTGTACTTGCTCTAAGTGAAAGTCGTATAGTCGAGATGAGACAATCACATAACACTAGGTAGTCATAACACTTTGCTAGAAGCCACTTATGATCAATGAGTTGAGAACTCATTGCTAGTGTTATATGATCCTACAGGGTCACACACCTAAGCAAACTGGGCGTTAAAGACGAGGTTGATTATTAATGTAATGATCCAGTGAATGCATATGTGATATGCATTCGATATCAATGTTCTGGGGCAGCATCGATCGTTGCAGATAGTGCATCGATCGATGCACTCGCGGATTAATCAGATTAATTCGGTTTAATCGTTGGTTAATTCCGTTGTGGTTTAAGCCGACATATATAAGATATATGGTCGACCTAAACTCGTCCCAAAAAACCTAATTCACAGCCACCAGAACATAGATAGAAACCTCTCTGGAGATTAGATCTCTGTAAGGCACTAGCATCCCTGTGGTCCAGTTTGTGTGCGTGTGGATACCAGTAGAGGCGCAGCATTTGAGGCGCTTCGTGATCTTGACTACTTGCAATACTTCCGCTGCATATTCACCAGGTAATCTCGAGATCTGATAGATTCAATTACATGAACCTTAGATCCTAGGCTCGGAATTCAGACTAGGTTTGCTAATCCTGATTAGAACTGCTAGAAATTCCTTCAGTGGTATCAGAGCTTTAGGGTTCCATTGAATCTGTAGCATGTTGATTAGATTGGTTGAATCTGAATCTGTGTATAGTTGATACAAACTTGCTAAAATTTGTTTTCCTGAAAACCTAGTTTAGGGTTCTGTTCGAAAACGTTTAAGGGTTTTCTCGCATGGTGTCGATCGATGCCAATCCGGCATCGATCGATGCAGGGCGAAAACCCGAATAAAATTTAAGGTTTTTCGCATGGTGTCGATCGTTGCTAATCCGGCATCGATCGACACAGGGCGAAAACCCGAATAAAACTCAGTTTTCGCCTAGTGTCGATCGACACAAATGTTGTGTCGGTCGACACAAACCTCGCTAGATTGATGAATCGGTTCAATTGGATTGGACCGGTTATCGAGCTTGGTTAAAGATGGTCGAACACTGTGAATGGTTTAATTGCGATTGGTTTGATTAGGTTGGCATCGACCGATGCTAACATAGCATCGATCGACGCTTACCGGTATTCAAAACCGGATCAATTGGATTGATCGGTTATCGCTGATTGCTTTTGGTTATCCTGCATCGATCAACACTATAGTAGTGTCGGTCGACACCAGGCTTGATGATTAGGTTATTGAACCTGAAATCACAGAACCAAAGCAAGATGAATCAATTAATTATAAGAATTAAAACATAATAAAACTGAACGTTTTAAATGGTTCCGTTCCTCAATCAAATATCAAGTAATACTTGATGTCTTTCCAATCTTGTCAACTGTCAAGACCCATTTAATTGTGCGACAGACTTGCAGTGCAAGATGTCCACGATTTCATGAGTAAGACAGAGGTAATCGTGTTGATGGACTTGCAGTGCAAGACGTCAACAATTACATGACTGAAAGGATTGGTTTACTTGACTGGGCCATCAAAATAGTTTTGGGCTCAGAGACATCAGGTGGATTGGACATAAGATGTCAATCCACAACCAAGAGTTATATTGGATATAACTAGCAAAGTTGTTGTTTACCTAGATAGCTAAATTTGGGTGATAGCCAGTGGCTCACTCAAGTTTAGTGAAGTATGGATCTTGGATCATTATATTCATCTGAGGAAACATTGTTTTGAATATAATGCGAGTTTTCTTAAAAGTTAAGATTTCTCATTTCTTGAACATCATAACTAAACCTTTTCCTTTCTCTGTTCTCAGCTATGACTAACACTCATAATAACTCTTTCTCCCTGCGATCCGTCCTTGAGAAGGACAAGTTAAATTGATCGAATTTTCTCGAATGGTATCGGAACTTGAGAATTGTTCTCAAGCAGGAGAAAAGGGACTATGTCCTGGAAACTGTTCTCCCTGAAAAACCGAGATCCAATGCTGCACATGCAGAAAGGAGTGCTTGGGATAAGCATTCCAATGATGTGGTCGATGTGAGTTGTCTCATGTTGGCTACCATGAACTCGGATTTGCAGAAGCAATACGAGAATGTGGAGTCGCCAGTGGAGATGATTACTAGCCTGAAAAGCATGTTTCAGGAGCAAGCACGAACTGAGAGATACCAGACGGTTAAATCTCTCATTGAATGCAAGCTACCAAAGGACAGTCCGGTCAGTCCTCATGTCATTAAGATGATGGGGGTTATATTGATAACCTGGGGAGACTGGATTGTCCCATTAGCCAAGAGTTGGCTACTGACATCATTCTGCAGTCACTGCCGTCAAGTTATGATCAGCTTGTTATGAACTATAACATGAACAACTTGACGAAGACGTTGACTGAACTGCATGGCATGCTCAAGACAGCTGAGCCTAATATCAAGAAGGGCACTCCTAATGTACTTATGGTACAAGGGGGTAAGAAGTTTAAGAAACTTAGCAAAGGCAAGGGAAAGGGCAAGGCAGTCCAGGTTGAGAACCAGGACACGCCTGCGCCAGCCCCGAAGCCCAAGCCGGGCCCATCTGAGACTGGTAAGTGCCATTACTGTAAAGAGCCTGGGCATTGGAAGAGAAATTGCAACAAATTCTTGGAAGAGAAAAAGAAGAAGAAGAAGACTTTCGAGACTTCATCTTCAGGTATCTATGTTATAGAAGTAAATGTTACTACTTCTGGTTCTACTTCTTGGGTATTGGATACCGGCTGTGGTGCTCATATTTGTACAAATATGCAGGGCCTAAGCAACAGTAGGAAGTTGGAAAAAGGACAAGTGGACCTGCGCGTGGGGAATGGAGCAAGAGTTGCTGCATTAGCCGTAGGAACATATAACTTGTCTTTACCTTCTGGTTTGGTTTTAAAGCTTAATAATTGCTACTATGTACCTGCTATAAGCAGAAATATTATTTCCATTCCTATTTTGGATGTGGAAGGATATCAGTTTTCAATTAAGAATAAATGTTGTTCTTTTGATTACAATGATATATTTTATGGTAGCAGCCCATTAGAGAATGGGCTTTATGTTTTAAACCAGACTGCACCAATCTATAACATTAACACCAAGAGATTCAAATCAAATGACACGAATCAGACTTTTCTTTGGCATTGTCGTTTGGGCCACATAAACGAGAAACGGATCCAAAAGCTCCATAGTGATGGGCTTCTGGGCTCATTTGATTATGAATCATGTGAGAAATGTGAATCTTGTTTACTGGGCAAAATGACTAAGGCCCCTTTCAACAAATCAAATGAAAGGGCCAGTGACCTATTGGGCCTTATACATACGGATGTGTGCGGCCCAATGAGCACAAGTGCCAGAGGAAATTTTCGATACTTCATTACCTTCACTGATGATTTCAGCAGGTATAGCTATGTCTATCTAATGAGACACAAGTCGGAATCCTTTGAAAAGTTCAAAGAGTTCCAAAATGAAGTACATAATCAACTTGGTAAAAGTATTAAGGCTCTTCGATCAGATTGTGGAGGAGAATACTTAAGCCAAGAATTCAGTGATCATTTAAGAGATTGTGGAATTGTTTCACAACTCACTCCTCCTGGAACACCACAATGGAATGGCGTGTCTGAGAGGAGGAATCGGACTTTATTAGATATGGTTCGATCAATGATGAGTCTCTCAACTCTTCCATTATCCTTTTGGGGATACGCTCTAGAAACGTTTGCGTTTACACTAAATAGAGTTCCGTCAAAATCAGTTGCAAAGACACCACATGAGATGTGGACTGGAAATGTTCCGAGTTTGTCTTTCCTGAAGATTTGGGGTTGCGAAGCTTATGTTAAGCGATTAATTACAGATAAGCTCGAACCCAAATCTGATAAGTGCTACTTCGTTGGTTATCCTAAGGAAACCAAGGCATACTACTTTTACAACCAATCCGAGAACAAAGTGTTTGTTGCTCGGAACTGCGTTTTTCTTGAGAGAGAATTTCTTTCCAAGAGAAACAGTGGGAGTAAAGTACAACTCGAAGAAGTTCGAGAACCGTAGGAAAATGCTCAACCCGTAGAGGAAGAGCAACAGTTGGATCTACAAAGAGTTGTAGAGACGGCGCCTGTGGAGCCTGAAATTCGCCGATCCGAAAGGATCCGTCACGAACCCGAGAGATATGGATTTCTCGTAACCAATTGTCATGATTTGTTGATCATTGACAGTGACGAGCCAGCGAATTTTGAAGAAGCGATGATGAGCCCTGACTCCGAAAAGTGGCTGAAAGCCGCTGAATCCGAAATGGGATCCATGTCACAGAACCAAGTATGGACTTTGGTTGATTTACCCGATGGTGCAAGACCCATTGAGTGTAAATGGATTTTCAAGAAGAAAATTGATGTGGATGTAAATATTCAGATATATAAAGCAAGGCTAGTGGCAAAAGGTTTCAAACAAATTCATGGTATTGACTATGAAGAAACCTATTCACCTGTCGCCATGCTTAAATCCATTCGGATTCTCCTAGCAACAGCTGCTCATTATGATTATGAGATCTGGCAGATGGACGTGAAAACAGCTTTCCTTAATGGAATTCTGGAAGAGGATGTGTACATGACACAACCCGAAGGTTTCATCGATCCAAATGCAGCTAAGAAAGTATGCAAACTTCATCGATCCATTTATGGATTGAAGCAAGCATCTCGGAGTTGGAATCTTCGTTTTGATGAAGCAGTCAAAAAGTTTGATTTCATCAGAAGCGAAGAAGAACCATGTGTTTACAAGAAGACTAGTGGGAGCGCAGTTGCATTTCTCGTGTTGTATATAGATGACATACTTCTTCTCGGAAATGACGTTCCGTTGTTACAGTCTATTAAGACTTGGCTCGGAAGTTGTTTTTCAATGAAAGACATGGGAGAAGCCGCGTATATTCTTGGAATAAGAATCTATAGAGATAGATTAAACAAGTTGATCGGACTGTGTCAAGACACTTATATCGATAAAGTCTTACACAGGTTCAGAATGCAAGATTCCAAGAAGGGCTTCATACCAATGTCTTATGGCATAAGTCTCAGCAAGAAGCAGTGTCCTGAGACACCTGCTGAGCGAGATCGCATGAGTCGGATTCCCTATGCCTCGGCGTTGGGATCCATCATGTATGCCATGCTCTGTACTCGTCCAGATGTTGCTTGTGCTTTAAGCATGACGAGTAGATACCAATCGGATCCAGGTGAAAGTCACTGGACAGCAGTCAAGAATATTCTGAAGTATTTGAGAAATACTAAGGATAAATTCTTGGTGTATGGAGGAAGTGATGAGCTGGTAGTGAGTGGTTACACAGACGCAAGTTTTCAGACAGACAAAGATGATTTCCGATCACAATCTGGTTACATCTTCTGCCTGAATGGCGGTGCAGTCAGCTGGAAGAGTTCCAAGTAGGACACTGTAGCAGATTCCACAACTGAAGCTGAGTACCTCACTGCTTCTGAAGCGGCAAAGGAGGCTGTTTGGATCAAGAAGTTCATCACTGAACTTGGTGTGATTCCTAGCATTTCTGAGCCAGTGGCTTTGTATTGTGACAACAATGGAACCATTGCGCAAGCAAAGGAACCTAGATCACACCAGAAATCCAAACACATAGAAAGGCGATATCACCTTATCCGTGATATTGTGAATAGAGGAGATGTGAAGATCAGCAGAGTCCCGACTGATGAGAACGTAGCTGATCCGCTGACCAAGCCCCTCCCAAGGCCTAAGCATGAGTTTCACACTGCTGTTGTAGGCATTAGATTTCTTAAGATATGATCTTGTTTTCAGTGGGAGTTATATTTGGTTTTAGTTATGACTTGATGTTCGAAAAACATAATTTAGTTATGTTATATTAATGAAATTGTTTCAGCATTATTTAATTGTGAATAATTAAATATATATTGTCCCAAAGTAATTTAAGACATTTTATAGGTTATCAAGTATGTGACTTGATCATGAAACCCTATAAGAAACAAATGACATAAATTATAAATGGTCCCTAGTCGAGGTTGTTAAAATGGGACACTAACAACCACGTGAGACTAGTATGTGAGGTGACTGATGACTATGTTTCATGGAGTCATTTAATAAGTGTATTAAAGTCAATCACATAGATATGTGTTAGAGAACACATGATCGGACCTGACCCGTTAATGAGAACTCTACAAGATGTTATATGAGTGTCATAAGAGTTTCTCATTACGACTAAAGAGAGTAGTCCTTCGACCTGAGTTCATCATGTCCTCTCTCATATGGATTGGTTCGTCTTGACTTTGTCAAACGTCAGCCGTAACTGGTGATCATAAAGACACTGATTAGGCGTATCATAAAATATAAAAGAGACATGGATGGAACAAGATGGGATTTGTACCTCCTATATAACAGGAGTTAAATATCTCTGGGCCTATCGAAGATTTGATACTGGAAATGCGTGGCCGCGCTCAAACGAGGTGATTGTCAGTCGTTTGTTTTATCAGTACAAATCGGGATTCGATAAACGTGATCTGGCTTAATAAGGATGACACAGTTCTTGCCTTATGCTAGATTGAGATATAGCTACAAAGGGATTAAAGGAATAGATGATTCCAGTACAGGTGGGAGATTGTTGGGAATGTCCTGAAATCTATTGTACTTGCTCTAAGTGAAAGTCGTATAGTCGAGATGAGACAATCACATAACACTAGGTAGTCATAACGCTTTGCTAGAAGCCACTTATGATCAATGAGTTGAGAACTCATTGCTAGTGTTATATGATCCTATAGGGTCACACACCTAAGCAAACTGGGCGTTAAAGACGAGGTTGATTATTAATGTAATGATCCAGTGAATGCATATGTGATATGCATTCGATATCAATGTTCTGGGGCAGCATCGATCGTTGCCGATAGTGCATCGATCGATGCACTCGCGGATTAATCAGATTAATTCGGTTTAATCGTTGGTTAATTCCGTTGTGGTTTAAGCCGACATATATAAGATATATGGTCGACCTAAACTCGTCCCAAAAAACCTAATTCACAGCAACCAGAACATAGATAGAAACCTCTCTGGAGATTAGATCTCTGTAAGGCACTAGCATCCCTGTGGTCTAGTTTGTGTGCGTGTGGATACCAGTAGAGGCGCAGCATTTGAGGCGCTTCGTGATCTTGACTACTTGCAATACTTCCGCTGCATATTCACCAGGTAATCTCGAGATCTGATAGATTCAATTACATGAACCTTAGATCCTAGGCTCGGAATTCAGACTAGGGTTGCTAATCCTGATTAGAACTGCTAGAAATTCCTTCATTATCAATAAAAGACTGATGCATTCTAGTTGACGAACAGACGTAATTCATGGTTGTTTGATTGTCATGGAAGATTTATACCACATGATCACCCATATCAGAGAAACACCAAACATCTTACAAAGAAAAAAAGTGTTTGATGATCCACCTCCAGAAAATAGCGGATCAATTACTTTAGGGCTCTTGGCAACATCTGGGGCACAAAGGACTCTTTATTGCGGTGGAAATGGACAGGTTACTGTTTATGCAGCTGGTTCCGCCCACAACTAGCATAACCAAAGCATTATCTGGGATTTTTCGTATCGTAAGGACCAACTACTGAGGCATAATATTGATGGCATTGAAATTCAGAAGTAATTTTTTATAACATCATGAACATAGTTCTAAATGCGCAAACGAAGATGAAAGACAACTTGAAGTCTAGACTTGATTTTCTAGGAATATGTTCTTGTAGTGAGCTTCATATTATGAACAACGAAAAATCTCTAATTTTATCGTATTGGTTAGAAGAGCTTTCGAAACAAGAGTTCTTTGATAGGATTATGCGAAGTGTTAACTTTTCTTGACGGTTACACTTCCAACTTGCGTAATTGTGATGAAATTGGGGAAAAGAAGTTTATCGGAATGAAGATCTATGATTTTTATGTTGTGCTGCAGAAATCTCTACCATCTGCATTTGGTTATCTCCTTCCAAAAGATGTTCATAAATCAATCACTGTAGTTGGTGTTTTTTTCTGGGATTTATGTACAAGATCACTTACAATTGACAATGTAAGAAGTTTGGTGGAATACATTCCTAAGATCTTATGCAATATAGAGAACATATTTTCACCCTTTTTCTTTGATTGTATGGAACATCTGCCTATTCATCTCTCTTGAGAGGCTATGATCCCATATGGGTCACACGCCTAAGCTAACAGGAAAGGTATAGGAACGGCTTAGCAGAAGTACGGTAAAAGTGCTAGGCATTTACTGTATTTAGAGAGAATAGCCACTGTGTGTCGATCGATGCACAAGGTGTGTCGATCGACACAGTGCGCGAACGCCTTCGAGTTATTTGGTATTTGGGCCAAATGGCCTAAGAGGAACCGGACGAGTTTTATAAATAAAACTCGAGTCTGTTTTCCTCTTAAACCCTAACACAGCCGCCAACTCTCTCTCTCCTGCGATGCCTCCTACTCGGTCTAGCAGCCTCTCTTCCTGCTTGGTGTGCGTGTGTGAACCTCTGGAGGAGTTATCCCTCGGTGGCTCTCTGATCTCTGACCATACCTCCGGTACAATATCGGTGGAGTATCCTTTTGAGCGCTATATGTTACACCTTAAAAAGAAGGTTAAGAACCTCTCTAAAGTGGAGGGTTCTATTTTGTCACAGAGCATCAATGAAGAAACAACTACCTTTGTCATAATCCTAGAGGAAGAATCTATGAAGTTTATGAACACGAACTATTACAACCAAGCGGAAGTGGTGGTATAGATCCAGTCGAAGAATTGCATGAAGTTAAACTTGTTGTCGACTTAACTCAATATGGGCAGCCAACGCTTCATTCAGAATCAGAATAATCGATTGATGAATTTGATGATGACACTGACTCAATTCCATCGAATACCCTAACAATCAAGCTTTGAGTCCCATGGAATGGGTGTTTTTTTTGTTTCTAACCATACTTGACAAAATACTGACTAATCCCAAAATTGCGACGGAAAAACACATATTATAGACGGATACTAAAAAACGGCACGAAGCAGATAGACTACCGAAGTCGTTGATAATAACCAACGGAATACCGAAGGATTAGCATGGATTCATGGTTTAGGGTTTCATTTTTTGAAACAAATGATTCGCAATTGAACATATACATATTCTAAGCAACTTTTACAAAACATCACATTTCATCTATGTACTTAAATTATCTACTCGATAGATTTTCTGAAATTCAACAATATCATCTCAATGTCTTCCTTAATGTATAATATAGGTTCATAACTCTTTCTTGCGAAGATAAACAGTTATATTCAAAATTCGGGTTTTGTCTACGGAAATGATTTTCAAATGCTTTTAACAATTTATTAGTATAAATTTGCCTTCTCGACGGTGTAAAACCTGACAAACTTAAACCCTAAATCATAACCCGTCGATTTTCCGTCATTATGTACTGACGGAATACCGACGAAATGGGAACTAATCCGTCTGTATATACAGATGGAAAACCGGTGGAATCTAAAGCTCCGTCGGTATAGAAAATATAAACATTTTCAAATACTCCTTAAATTTGGGAATATTTCCAAGGTCAAATCGGTAACTGATATTTTGAAATTTGTAATGAAAACCGACAAAATTTCCGACAGCTTTCTGTATGTTTCTTTGGTTATAAATATGCAACATCTCTTCTATCAATCGATAACACAAAAATGATAAAATGGATTATGTTGTCTTTACAAAGAAAAAATGTGAATTCATCGAATACTATATCAATAGAAATGGCAATAAAAATCTTCATGTTCTTCACTTCAACCGTCAAAATGGCGAGATTTGGTTTCACTATAATGCCCATCTTTATGTTTCCACCAACAACGTGAGTGAGAGATAGGGCCCCATAAGAGATACCAGATTGGAAATTGGCCAACGTTAAAACCGATTGGTTTTCTGTTTTATGGTAAATCATATATTTTTTTTTCATAATTCAATTTATTATATACAAGATAACTTAATTTTTTGGTTTACATATACATGTTGGATCGATTCAAATGTATTTCCGACATAATTCAACATGTTTGGTGGGAATTCAACAAAATGGCTTGAATGGTATTTCAAACATAATGCACTGGTTGAAACTAATATGGTAAAAAGATGCCAAAAGCCTCAATGAATTACAGCTCGGACTTGGACATATATGATCGAGAATTGGAACGAGATGGACAGTTGAAAAACCAGTTATATTATTTTATTTAAATTTCTTCTACACTAATAAATTAAAATTAATTATAAAATTTTACATGTTCTAAAATTAAATAAAATTTATAAAATCCGGGTTCAGTGACGATGGAAACGGATTTTATTAGTTTTTAGTTAACTGAATTGGTTGTCCATATAGACAATTAGTTTTTATAAATTTATGAGTAAAAGACAATGGTAGAATTGTTAAGTTCACAATTTGAAGATATTCAGAATCCGAGTTCAAGGCACGGCGAACACGGATTTTTTGAATTTTTAGTTAACCGAATTACTTATCCATATATACAAATATTTTTGTTACATGTTCAAGTAAGCACAATGGATCAATGGTTAAGTACAAAATCAAAAAAGATTTAGAATCAGATTTGAGTCACATTGAACTTAGATTTTATAACTACTTTTGGAAATACCTAAGGATTATTCGGTCAATAACCGCCTAATTTCCCAAAATTTCACGGTAACCGCGAAGTCAAATTTACCAGAAATATTATATTTTTCCAAAACTGACGGATAACCGACGGTTAATGAGAAACTGACGGATATTTTCGTCAGGAATCTATTGGTAACTTGGATTAATTAAATCAACAATTTTCTTCTTCCACATTTCACCGACTGCAACTCTCTCTCTCTCTCTCTCTCTCTCTCTCTCTCTCTCTCTCTCTCTCTCTCTCTCTCTCTCTCTCTCTCTCTCTCTCTCTCTCTCTCTTTATATCTCTCTCTCTAAAGTCTCACCGCGTTCTCTCATCGCAAAAGACCTTCGATTATGGCGACAATTTCCGTCTTTCAACCACCAAATCCTTAAAACCATGTAAGTTTCTCATTTCTTTGTTCAATTTTAAAATATTTATAGTTTTAAGTTATCTAATTTATATTGTAGTTTGCATGTTTGAATTTTAAGGACTATACACGAAATTTTGACATGTGAATAGCATAGTTTCCAGGTTAAATTCGTTGTTAGGTTGCTTGATTTAAATTCTCTCACCTAAGTTTCTTCAAGTAACCTATTACATTTTTTATGGATAGATTTAACTTAATTTAATAGGTTAAGTGATCACATTAACCTAAGCAATAAGATCAACTTTATGTGAAGAAAATCTACGGATAATCCCTATCTATGTTTAATTTTTTTTTGGGGTCAACATCTATGTTTAATTCAATTATTACTTATAATTCCATTGAATTTCCTAAGCCTAACGTTAGAATTACTCACACATGAATATAAATAAAATCCATATATGAATAAGAAAACATGATAAATAATTTAAAAAGGATTTAGAAATCTTCTTAGATGGTTGTAGAGATTCTTCTCCCCAAGCTTACAAAGTACTTCAATTCACAAAAATCTGTAAATAAAATCTCAAAAACACATTCAAATAGAACTCTCAAAACTCTCAAAACCTCTTCCAAGAATACTCATACGTTCTTTTTGTTGGGGTCAAAATCCCCCTTGACGAAATCATTAGTTGAATATGGACTAAGCAATCAGACATAGCTACGTTCCGTATAACTGAGGCTTCATATGAATGACATTTCGTATGAACGACACTTCCTATAAATAACATTTCACGTAAAACATACAAAACCGTGTAGCCAACCTTATGATCAATCAAACTACTCAGATAGATAATTCATATAGGCGTATCACTCGTCATAATCTACGGGTAAACTCAAACCTCAGAAAAGCTGCTCGAAAAATCCATGCAGGCCGAGCTGCTCGAAAAATCCGGACAGGCAAGACTGCTCGATAATCCGAGCAGGCAAGACTTCTCGGATAAACCGAGCATGCAAGGCTGCTAGAAAATTCGGAGCATGAAGGCTGCTTGGAAAATCTGAGCACACTTCCTCGAAAATTCTGATCACAACACACTCCCTCGGACTTTCAGAGCAGAACAGACCCCCTCGGACTTTCTGAGCAGAACACACTCCCACTTACCTTCTGAGCAGAACATACTCCCTCGGACCTTTTGAACATACACGTTCCTCAGAAGTTCCAAGCATAACACATGCCTTGGAAGTTCCGAGCAGGTATATTCTTTGGAAGTTCCAAGCATAACATATTCCTTGAACCTTCCGAACATACACATTGCTTAGACTAACTGCTCACTTGCAAATATCTTCCTAGCTGCAACCCATCTTCAAAACGACATCTTACACAATACTAGCCGTGGACAGAATAGACGAATAAGCTATACGAAATACAAACTTGGGCCAAACCCACAAAGTTATTACTCTATAGACTTTGGGCCGGACCAAGAAGATATATACTCAAATGAACTCGGATCGTCCCTTTTACACCCATTTAGAAGATAAAGTTAAGTATTGGAAAGATAAATACAAAAACGGAATGATAAAATCGATGAAGAAAAGAGGAAGATAAGTCCGAGCAAGAAAGTAAAATCCGAGAAGAAAAGTAAACCTGAACGAACATGGAAAATGCGATGGCATGAATATTTCTAGAAATCTTGCAGGCGGATATCTTCCAAAATGACTCGCCGTGACTATATAAGACAAAAGACTTCCTACTATATAAAACCCTAGCATACAAACTTAGACCTTTTCTCTAACTCTTACTCTTCTGTACTTTGTTTCTATTAAAAATAAATAAAACTATTCTCCGGATCTCTTTTCGTTTTGCTTACTTAGAAACTTCTGTTCCTAAAAGTTCACTCTACAAGAATCAACCGTGTGAGTTCCGACTCTCACATTTTGGCACCGTCTGTGGGGATGATGGGGTTTCTTAAACCTAAAAACCACCGATTAGCATATCCAAAGAGGTGGCACAACATAAAACTAGTTGGAAATAAGCGTAGATTGATAAAGCAGAGATGGATTTACAAGGGGAACAACAACTAGGCATAACAGAACAAGTCAACCATTGGCGGTCTGATAGGTCAAATCTTAATCCCTATTTCTAACTGCATGTGCACAGTATCGAAAGATGTAGTATCTAGGGTATCAAATCCATAGAGACTCAAGTTTCACACGATAGATTATGAGTAGTCAAATTAAGCTAAGCAAAACAGATTGTTAAGCACTAAACAAGGCAGCAAAGTAAACGATTGAAGTGAAGCGAGTGTAAATAATTAGCGAAGGAATCAGGTTTCGGGAAGTTCTCAGGAAATCAGGATATCTGATAACAAACAATCATGATACATGAATAAATAAATTGCTCACCTAAATTCTTTCTAGCTAATTAACCAATTTCGTTGCGAAAATCAACCTAATATCAATAATCTAAATGGCCAGTTCAGATTAAGCGTTAAGAATGATTTAGATGAAGAACTAGATGATGAATCCAAATTAATCAGTTATTCTAACATTCCTTTAAAACCCTAATGAGAATTCCCTAACCTACCAAGAGATCTACTCAGACATAGCAATCATAACAAAAAACATAGTCAGAATAGATATCATATAAAAATCAAAAGAGTAAGAACAAGGGTTTGAAATCTCTTCTCTCTCGAGTACAAGACAAGCCCCAAATTTCCTAATCTCTGATAAAGTAAAGCTTAGCCTAAACAACGGCTGAAAAACCTAATTAATAGTCTAAAACATGATTTGAGTCTTTCTGTAAATATGGAAAACTTATGGGTAAATCTTGCAAATCTCCAAATACCAAATCTCCTCAATCATCTCAGCCTTTTGAGCAAAATGGACAGTTTTCTTTCCAATCAGCAAGTTGTGAACAATGTTCAGCTTATTCTTCATCTCAGCTATTTGTGAGCTGTCAGCTTTCCCACCAGATATATGTCTCTCCAGATCAGCATTCTTAGTGCTATTGTTGCTCACCAAGTTTTCAATCAATTCTTTTGCTTGTTCTGGAGACTTGGTATTGAAGTTGTCATTGCTGGCAGCATCAAACGCCATCTAGTACCATAGATCAAGACCTCTGAAGAAAATGCTCAGCAGCTGAACTTCAGAGAATACATGATGAGGGAATCTATTTGGTACATCTTAAACCACACCCAAGCAGTCTTAAGAGGCTCTGTAGGTCCCTGTTTGAATGTCAGAAGGTCCTGTCTAAGCTGATATGAGCGAGCATCATCATAGAAGAGTCTCAAAAACTCTTTTTTCACGCATCCCAAGTAGCCAGAGTCCTAGGTGGGATCTGCTTGAGCCAAGCTGCAGCTTCTCCTGCAAGAGAGTATGGAAAGAGCTTCAAGTGCAAGAAGTCATATTTCACTCCGTTGTGCTTCATACCAGTGACTAAGGCTCAAAATCCTCTATCCATAGGCTGCTAATGTGGGAATCCATGGAAAGGGTGCTGCCTCACAAGCGCCTAGTATGAAGTCTTCTGCTCAAAGTCATTGCGATCAAAGGGAGGTGGTACAATCGCAGACCTGTTAGCATAGAACTCGCCAGGTCTGTTGTAGTCAGCAAGAGTCCTCCCAGCTGGAGGATTAGGTTCAGGTGCTCTAGGTGGTGCTTCAGCTTGTGGATTTCCTTGCAAATTTCCTTGCCCATCTGCACCTTGACCTTCTGCCTCAGGAATAACAATTTGTCTTTCTGCTTCAGGGATTTCAACCACATTCCCCTCAGCATCAATCCTCTGTCCCTGAGCATTATATGGATTGTTTTGAAAATCTCTCAGAACACCTTCTTCATCTCTAATCAAGATAAAAGCATTTCGGTTCCTCATCCTTGAAGATTTCTGAGCTTTTCTGTTTGTCCTATCAAGTCTAGCAAGCTCCTGATTCTCAAGATTCAAAAGCTTCTCGTCCGGGTTGCTTCTAGTGTGACGACTAGGCATCACTACAAGAAAACTGAGTATTAATAGAAGAAGAAGATAGCGTTTTGGTTATTTATGCTATGGTTGATATTCTCACTATTTTAGATAGCATTTTAAAACGCTATGTTTGGTCAATTAGATGTGAAACGCTATGAAAAATCGACGCAGAAAAAATAATGTTGCCCGCCTCTTGGACTTAGCGAAAAAATGAGCCCACAAAATTCTCCCTCTCATGTTTTTCAGTTTCCGCCTCTTGTATTTTTTTTTTCAATTACTGAAAACCCTAAATCCATTCATCATCATCTCTCAAATCCCTCAGCCTCTCCTTTTCTCTCCTCTTCACCTTCTCTCGCAGACCTGAGTTTCAGCCTGAAATCGTCGTCTCGTCTTGTTCTTGCGATTCGACACAGCTCTGTCTTCTCCACGGATTCAGATTTCAGAATCCCAAGAAAGCTCTCTCCTCTCAAGCAACTTCGTTCCCAATACCACCCCGAGCTTCCTCCTTGTCTTCAGGTTCTTCTTCTACTTCTTCACAGATCTATTGCTTCCTTTATTCATTCCTTCCATTCCTCTATCTCTCTCTTTGAGCATCTAGATTCGTAGGTGGGTTAGAAAAACGCGATGGAATCACCGGCGGAGGAGCAAACGACGGCCAAGATCTAATCTCCGACGGAATCTAGACGAGGAGGACGCTTCACCAACCGATCCAATTCGAGCTCTCGTTGCTCAATCCCTAGCTCTTTCGTCACCATCGCCAGATTCAGAACCATGCTTCTCCACCGGCAAAGTCCTTAACTCAGATTTAAAATCCAGATATGTCACTTTCCTCTTCTCCGCCCAACAAAAGCGGTTCAGTTCACGCCTAGGGTTCGAAGCTTCAAAATTTGATTTTCGATTTATATTCAAAGCTTCGTTTGGATTTAATAGTACAAGTCTAATTACTTTCTTCCACTTTCTCGATCTTCAGATTTCTTTGCAAGGAATAAGAAAAACTCACGATGTCCGCCGAATCAAGCAGCGAAATTCCTAAGGGACAGGTGAATTAATCGTTAATTTTTAGATTTTTTTTTTAAAAAATTTTGTATGCGTAGATTGAAATTTCATTGGGTGAGAAGAACAACCCTAAGAACTACTTAGGGTTGTGTCGGTTCGAATCTTGGGTCTGCTCATGTATTTGATTAATGGATTCGTTTAAGTTTGATTGTTGTGTTTTAAATTTGACAGGTTGATCTGATAGACTTCATTGACTGGTCCGGTGTTGAATGCTTAAACCAAAGCTCAAGTCACTCCTTGCCCAATGCTCTCAAGCAGGTTATTATTACTAGCTGAATGTAGTTCTCTGTCTGTAGTCTGTACCACATGTGTGTGAGTACTTGCATAGGTTTTAGATGATTGCATTCGAAACTGAGTTTTGCTGGATTGGTATATTAAATAATATTGGCCCTTGATTTCCTTTGACCCGTGGAACATGTATTGTGTAATAAAAATCATAGCTTTTGAAGTTGTGTGATTCTCTCTGTTAATGTTTCATGACCTGAGATTGATTTGCTTGTTTGTGGTGTAGGGTTATAGAGAAGATGCAGGTTTAAACTTAGAGAGTGATGCTGATGAACAACTTCTAATATATATTCCTTTTAACCAAGTTATCAAACTACATTCCTTTGCTATCAAAGGCCCTGAAGAGGAAGGTAATATATTGAAACCATTCTAGTTTCTAGGTGGTAGTAGTCACTGAGGTTAATGCTTTTTCTTACTTGTATAACGTTTCAGGTCCTAAAACCGTGAAGTTTTTCTCTAACAAAGAGCACATGTGCTTCAGGTAATGTGAATATTTTCTTCTTATCTTAACTCGGTGATTATTGTGTTAATAACTTAAATCTCTTTGATACAGTAATGTTAATGATTTTCCTCCAAGTGATACCGCCGAACTAACTGAAGAAAACCTTAAGGTTAGACTAGTGTTTTTCTTCTAGGCCTATATTTTCGTGTTGTTTGCCAGGTATCTTTCATTGGTGAGCATTCTCAACTCTGCATTAGGATTACTGTCAAGAGCAGGTATCTTTCTGCTAGGATTACTTTCAAACATGTCTTTGATGTTGGTGTTTACTGAATTCTCTTAATGCAGGCCTTGATTCATGGACTGATTGTATGGGTACAGACTTGAGGGAAAAGATGAGTTTTTCACCTCTAATGATGAGGTTCACGATAGCTTTGAAGCTATGGGTCTTCAAGCAAACCTTCTCAAGGTTATTTATGCATATGGTACGTATATAAGATTGCTATCTATCTGAGATATTGATTGGAAGCTTTCTTCATTGTTTTAATGCGATTGCTTTCTATCTGAAAATTACCTTATGATCTTAGGAATAGCTTTTGGTGAAACTTATTTGTAATCTTGTATGCTTAAATTGCAAACTAACAGTGATAAACAGTCTCTGATTGGTAGATGGAAGAGGAGGCGATGAGGTTGCAAGAAGGAAAAAGAGGATTCATCATCACAAAGAGAAGTTCAAGGCAAGGGTATTGACATAAGAATAGAACCTGTTCTTCCACCGGCACCGGTAATGAGGACTGTGAGACGTTCAGTTGTTGCGGCGGCGGAAACTATAACCGATACTCTTCTGAGATTTTCGTTAAATTTCTTCCGAACATAACCCGACGTCAGCGAGCGAAATTGAAGAGACGACGAAGAAGAGGAAATTGAGGAACGAGGAACTTAGGCAAATGAAGATGACACTAAAATGAATTTGTTTAATATGTAATTTGTTTCCATTTTTATCAATAAAATGAATATTTTTTATTTAATGTATTCATAAAAAAAAATCTCTGAAACTAATTAGAAACACAAATTATATAAACAATTTCTATATTAAATATATAAAAATAAATAAATATTGTTTTTATATAGCTAATTAATAACAACAAATAAATGCTATCGTAACTAAATCTATAGCAGAATAGAAAACGTTATCTTAAAAATACAAACCATAGCATTTACAAAAAACGCTATCTAAAGTGCCAGACTTTTTATCGCGGTCGATGACATAGCGTTTGGATAAGCGCTATCTATCTGATACATAGCGTTTTTTGGACGCTAGTAATACTCGATTTTCTTGTAGTGCATACACTGAACTCAAAGGCTAACCCCGAGCTTGATGTTGATCGACACTAAACGGGTGTCGGTCGACACTAAAGTTTCCTGTCGAGTTCTTGCAGCAACAAAAACAAGCAAGACCGAGAAGTACCAGTAAACAAAAAGAAAAATAAATTAGTCTAAATTATAGAGAAAAAATCTATTTGCGAACTCAAAGAGTCCCCGGCAACAACACCAAAAACTTGATAGAGCAAATTTTATCCCTATTCTAACTGCAAGTCCATAGATATGCAATCGTAGTATAATGGGTATCGAATCCACATAGACTCAAGTTCACACAACAAATTATATGTTTTCGAATTCAGCTAAGTCAATCAGATGAAAGCAGTAAACAATGCAAGTAAATTTAAATAGTGTTTTCAACGGGAGAAAAGCGCTAGACTTAGGAAGTTCTCACAAAATCATGCAATTTCAGACACTTGATAAATCAGGATTTAGATTAAGAACAGGTTCAAGAATTAGAATCACAATTGTCAAATAATTCAAATCTCGCTGTAATTATTATCTATGTCTAGCAACCTAATGATTCAAATCTATTTGCAATCTCAGAGTTCTAGACAAGCATTAATAACAAGTTCTTTAGTTCACAATTCTCCTAGACCAAATCTCTTTGTATCTAACAAATTTCTCACACTAAGTTCTGTCAGATTATAATTCACACTCTTGTGACAAACTAATAATCTAAGATCTGAACTCTATGTGATCAATCTAGAATTCAGTTTCAATCTCATCTTAGGTGATGAACAGACAGATTTAGAATCCTAAATATCTCGTTATCTAACAAGGCATAAAATCCCTATGAGAATCCCTAAATCTAACTAAGTTTACTACTCAGACATGGAATCAATAAGACAAGACATGTTTGAATAGAAAAACAAGACTGAATAGATATATAGAATGTGGTTTGAAATCCTTCTCTCAAAGGTTGTAAGTAGCATAATAAGCCCCAAGCAAAATATTTCAATCTTCAAAGCAAAAGGCTAAAAAAACTCTCCAAAACCCTATTAAAAAGACTAAACACGTTTTGGGGCCAAATTAGAAATAAGGAAACTTCCGGACTTTCTTGCAAATCTTCAAATGATGCAACTAACTCGCGCATAACTCTTGCAGGACCTCAGTTTTGACCGACACTAAGAGTGGTGTCGGTCGACATCAATTCGTGATCACGGCTCCAACTTCAACTCCTTGCAGAAATCTCCAGAAACGTCCCAAAACTCCTAGATTTGATCCAAACGCATGTTGGAATTGTGTCCAGTAATCTCGGTACTGTCTCTAGAAAGTAAGAGTATGTCAATGATCAGACATAAGTCATATAATACTGGGGGTCATGATGGCTTGCTAGAGTCCGCTCATGATCTATAAGTCTTGGACTTATTGCCTTTATTATATGATCCCATATGGGTCACACGCCTAAGCCAACAGGAAAATGTGTAGGAACGGCTTAGCAGAAGTACGGTAAAAGTGCCAGGCATTTGTCGTACTTAGAGAGAGATTAATGGGTCTGATTAAATCCAAGGGATTTAATCAGATTGGTATTTGGGCCCAAAAGCCCAAAAGGGAAAGAGAAGGGTTTTATAAACTAAAACCCAAATCTCTTTCTCCCCTAACCCTAGCCCCCAGCCGCGAACACTCTCTCTTCCTGCGCCTCCTCTCCCTTGGTCTAGCAGCCTCTCTTCCTGCTTGGTGTGCGTGTGTGAACCTCTGGAGGAGTTATCACTCGGTGGCTCTCTGATCTCTGACCTGTTCTCTATTTCCGCTGCATAAACAGGTAAAAGGTGAGATCCATAAAGTTTCTATTCAAGAGAACCTAGATCCGCATGTCTAGGAACTGTTGAATCTGTGAATTGAATCAGGATTAACAACCAAAACATCCTTCAGTGGTATCAGAGCTATTGATTCTGGTTTTTCTTGTTTAGATTCATGTTTAGGATTGTTTTTCTTGTTTAAAAAGTGTTTTGAATCAACTACTGATAAGAGAAATCACTTAAGCAACAAGAATTGAAACCTAAACAAACTAAAGAAAATCGCATGACCAAACTATATGATTTGGTATGCGTCGGTTTGATGATGCACGGACCGATCGCCAAAGGATCGAGTCGCGTGATCATCGGCTCGATCGTGAGCATGGCTGGACGTCGAGTGATCGATCGGATCAGCCGAAGATCGCACGATCGATTGCGATCGGATCGTCGCGGCCATCGTCCCGATCATCCAGCGTCGTCCCGCGTCTCGATCGCTCGGCGATCGCATGACGCACGACCGGCCAGCCCGCGATGTCCCGTCCCGTCCCGTCCCGACAGTAGTCCCGATCGTGGAAGCAAGCTGCTTGCGGCTGAAGCTGTCCCGATCTTGTCTTGCGTGATGATCACGGCTAGGTCATGATCGGATCACGTAGTGTCGTTTCGGTTCGGTTTAAGGTTCGGTTTAAAACTTGATTAAAATCAAACGTCTCGGTTTAATAAACAGATTTAATAATTTTATTAAGTTCTGGTTAAACCGGGATGAGAAATCCAAAGTCGAAAAATTGGATTTTGTGCCTAAACCAGGATTTTCTAATTTGATTTGGTTGGACCAAATAAATTGAGAAAATCCGGTTTAGTAAATAACCGGTTGACAATTGTGGTCATCGTAGTAATTAAAATTTGGTTAGACCAATTTTAATGAACCAGACCGGTTATGTCATTTAATTGGACAATTGGGTCATGTCTTGGACATGGACCAATTCTTGGGCCTCGGGCCAAGAAGTTAAAACAATTGGGCCAATTATTTGAGTCTTTCTTCAGATTAATTTAAAATTTATTTTATAAAATTATAAAGTCGATTTTAAATTAAAGTTTCCGAAATTTTGAAATTAGAAAGTTTCTTAAAATAGAAGTTTCTAGATTTGCGGGTTTTGGATTTTAAAGAAATTTCTAAAGTTAGAAAGTTTCCGATTTTAGAAAGTTTCCAATTTTAGAAAGTTTCCAAAAATAGTAGGTTTCCAAAAATAGAAAGTTTCCCGAAATAGTAATCTTCTATTTTGGGAATGAAATTTTAATAAACCTACGAACCTAAAATAATATCAAGCGTTGGATGTCTTGTCCAGGCTATGTCAGCTGTCGAAGCCCATTCAATTGTATTCATGGCCTTACAGTGTGAGGGTGTCTACTTTTGCGTGGATAAGACGGTTTGTGATTCATAAATGTCATTGGGAGTCCCAGACATTAATGATTACATGACTGTATAGTCTGGTTTTCTTGACTAGGCCATCGGGAGTCCCGGGCCTTGAGACATCAGAGTGGATTGGGCCTCGGGCCCAGATTCACAACCAAGAGTTATATCACGGATATAATTAGCCGACAAAGGGCTTACCGATATAAGCTAAGGTTGGGTGACGGCCAGTGGCCCACTTTGATCTTAGTTATATGTGGATCTTGGAATCATTATATTATATTGAGGGTAACTTATGTTATTGAATATAATGCGTGATTAATCATATTAAATTTAATACGAGATTAATCATATTGAACATATTAACTAATAACCTTTTATCTTATATATTTCAGCTATGACTACTACAAGCACACAAAACACATTCTCAATCCGGTCTGTTCTCGAGAAGGAGAAGCTGACTGGAACGAACTTCCTGACGTGGTCAAGGAACTTGAGGCTGGTCCTCAAGCAGGAGAAGAAGGATTATGTCCTTCGTGATCCTCTCCCCGAGAGGCCTGCTAACAATGCCGCCAGGACTCTGCATAATGCTTGGGAAAAGCATTCGTCAAATGAAAATGATGTGTATTGCCTTATGTTGGCGACAATGACTGCTGAGCTGCAAATGCAGTTCGAGAGTGTATTGTCACCAATTGAGATAATGGCAAGCCTGAAATCGCTTTTTCAGGAGCAAGCAAGGACTGAGAGGTTTCAGACAGTTAAGAACCTCTTAGACTGTAAGTTGGCTGCGAATGCGGCAGTGAGTCCTCATGTCTTGAAGATGATGGGTTATCTCGATCATCTTCAGAAACTCGACTGCCCTATCAGCCAGGAACTTGCCTGCGACATCATTCTGCAGTCATTACCTGCAAGCTATGATCAGTTCATTCTGAACTTTAACATGCATGGCTTGAGTAAGACATTGCCTGAGCTTCACGGAATGCTCAAGACTGCAGAGCCCAACTTGAGGAAAACCGCCAAGGACCCCAATGTGCTTATGGTGCAAAAGGGCAAGGGGTTTAAGAAATCCTCTGCTAAGGATAAGGGAAAGGCCAAGGCTGTCCAAGTCGCGGACAAGGACACGCCAAAGCCCAAGCCCAAGTCCAAGGCTGGGCCAACTGACATATGCAGGTTCTGTAAAGAACCAGGGCATTGGAGGAGAGAATGTAAGAAATTCCAAGAAGTTCTAAAGGAATTGAAGAAGAAGACTCTCGAGACTTCTTCGACAGGTATTTTTGTTATAGAAGTTAATACAACTACTTCTGATAATACCTCATGGGTTATGGATACTGGTTGTGGGGCTCATATTTGTACTAATATGCAGGCACTCAGCAACAGTAGAAGGCTGAAGCAAGGACAAGTGGAGCTACGAGTTGGGAATGGAGCGAAAGTTCCAGCACTAGCTGTAGGCACATACTTGTTGTCTTTACCTTCGGGATTGATTTTAGAACTCAATAATTGTTATTTTGTACCTGCTAAAAGCAGAAATATTATTTCAATTTCTTTGTTGGATTTGGAAGGTTATGATTTTTCAGTTAAGAATAAATTATGTTCCTTCAATCGCAACAATTTGTTCTATGGTTCTGCCCCTCTTACGAATGGGCTTTACATACTCGATCAATCCGCGCCAATTTATAACATTAATACCAAACGGTTCAAACCTAATGAGGAGAACCGAACGTTTCTATGGCATTGTTGTTTAGGGCACATCAGCGAGAAACGCATCAAGAGGCTCCATTCGAATGGACTTCTTGGCTCATTTGACTTTGAGTCATGTGAGAAATGCGAATCCTGCATGATGGGCAAAATGACACGGGCCCCCTTTAATAAACCTAACGAGAGGGCCAGTGACTTATTGGGCCTGATACACACTGACGTGTGTGGCCCAATGTCCATAAATGCAAGAGGAAACTATCAGTACTTCATTACCTTCACTGATGATTTCAGTAGGTGTGGATATGTTTATTTAATGAAACATAAGTCTGAATCTTTTGAGAAGTTCAGAGAATTCCAAAATGAAGTACTGAACCAACTTGGCAAAAGCATTAAGGCTCTTCGGTCCGACCGAGGAGGAGAATACTTAAGCCAAGAATTCAGTGATCATCTAAGAGAGTGTGGGATCGTGTCCCAACTCACTCCTCCTGGAACACCTCAATGGAATGGTGTGTCTGAGAGGAGAAATCGGACCTTATTGGATATGGTTCGATCTATGATGAGTCACACAGACCTTCCAATATCCCTTTGGGGATATGCTCTGCTAACAGCAGTGTTCACTCTAAATAGAGCGCCATCGAAAGCAGTAGCAAAGACACCATATGAATTATGGACTGGAGTGGCTCCAGTGCTGTCTTATCTAAGAATTTGGGGTTGTGAAGCCTATGTCAAGAGATTGATCTCAGATAAGCTTACACCAAAGTCTGATAAATGCTACTTCATTGGTTATCCGAAGGAAACCAAGGCTTATTACTTCTATCTACGTTCCGAGAACAAGATCTTTGTTGCCCGGGATTGTAACTTTCTTGAGAGGAAGTTTCTCTCTAAGAAAGACAGTGGGAGTAAGGTACTGCTTGAAGAAATTCAAGATGAACAGGATACTGCTCAACCTAATGAGGAAGAGCAGCAGGAGGACCTACAAGAAATTGTAGAGCCTGAACCTGTAGTACCTGAAGTTCGAAGATCCGGGAGGATCCGTCACGAACCCGAGAGATATCAAGGATTCCTCGTGACTGACTGTCATGATCTTTTGATCATTGATGGTGATGAACCATCGAACTTCAATCAAGCCATGATGGGCCCAGATTCCTCGAAGTGGCGCAAGGCCACTGATTCCGAAATGGACTCCATGTCGGTCAACCAAGTGTTTTCGTTGGTTGACTTACCCGCTGGTGTAAAAGCCATCGAGTGCAAATGGATCTTCAAGAAGAAGATTGACGTGGATGGAAATGTCCAGATTTATAAAGCCAGGTTGGTGGCAAAAGGTTTCAGACAAGTTCACGGTGTGGATTACGATGAAACCTATTCACCAGTGGCTATGATGAAATCTATTCGGATTCTACTAGCAACTGCAGCTTTTCATGATTATGAAATTTGGCAGATGGACGTGAAAACCGCCTTCCTGAATGGTATTCTGGAAGAGGATGTGTATATGACGCAACCTGACGGTTACATAGATCCAAAGAATGCTGGGAAAGTATGCAAGCTTCATAAATCCATTTATGGATTGAAGCAAGCATCGAGGAGCTGGAATCTTCGTTTTGATGAAGCGATCAAGCAATTTGACTTCATCAGAAACGAAGAAGAACAATGCGTGTATAAGAAAACTAGTGGGAGCAAGATAGTATTTCTTATTCTGTATGTCGATGACATACTGCTTCTCGGAAACGACGTTCCAATGCTAAAGTCGGTAAAGGACTGGCTTGGAAGTTGTTTTTCCATGAAAGACATGGGTGAAGCTGCATACGTTCTTGGAATCAGGATCTACCGGGATAGATCTAGAAGGCTGATAGGCTTGTGTCAAGACTCATACATTGACAAAGTCCTACAAAGATTCAGCATGAAAGATTCCAAGAAGGGCTTCACGCCAATGGTACATGGCACAACGCTAAGCAAGAAGCAGAGCCCTACGACGGCTGCTGAGCTTGAGCGCATGAAGAATATTCCTTATGCATCTGCAATAGGATCTGTCATGTATGCCATGATCTGTACTCGTCCTGATGTTGCTTATGCATTGAGCATGACGAGTAGATACCAGTCAAATCCAGGTGAAAACCATTGGATTGCCGTAAAGAATATCTTGAAGTATCTAAGACATACTAAGGATAAGTTCTTGGTGTACGGTGGAAGTGATGTGCTTAAAGTCAGTGGATTCACGGACGCAAGTTTCCAGACAGACCAAGATGATTTCCGGTCACAGTCCGGCTATATCTTTTGTCTGAATGGCGGTGTAATCAGTTGGAGAAGCTCCAAGCAAGACACCGTTGCTGATTCCACTACAGAAGCTGAATATATCGCCGCCTCAGAAGCTGCGAAGGAAGCTGTTTGGATACGAAAGTTCATTATTGAACTAGGTGTGATACCAGATGCGGCTGAGCCTCTAGCACTGTTTTGTGATAACAATGGTGCTATAGCTCAGGCAAAGGAACCGAGATCACACCAGAAATCCAAGCATGTTCTAAGAAGATTTCACTTGATACGTGACATCATTAATATAAAGGAAGTCAAGATCAGCCGAGTTCAGACAGATGATAACGTCGCTGATCCGTTGACAAAGCCACTCCCAAGGCCTAAGCTCGAGTTTCTGACTGAAGCTGTAGGCATTAGAGACATTGAAATGTAATCTAAATTTGAGTGGGAGTTTGAGGGCTTTATTTAGTTATTTGATATGTTCTTGTAAAACATTTTATGTTTAATGAAATTATTATTTCAAGATTATTTTAACTGTGATGAAATAATCGTTCCAAAGTGATATAAACCATTTTATAGGTCATCGAAGTAAGTGACTTGATCTTGAGTCATCAAAGTCATTTAGCTTGATCATGAGACCCTATATTTGATAGATGGATTATATCATCCTGTCCCTAGTCGAAGGTTGTTGAAATTGGAACACCAACAACCGTGTGAGACTAGATTGGTATGTGACTTATGACAAAGTCTCAGTGTGTCATAGATGCGCGGCATCAAAGTCAATACATAGGTGTATGTGGGGAACATACGACCGGACTAGACCCGCTTATGAGAACTCTTCAGGATATTTATATCTGTGTCATAAGAGATTCTCACTACGACTATAGAGTATAGTCCTTAGACCTGAGTTCGCATGCATGTGACTGCACATGGACTGATGCACTTTGATCATTGTCTAACGCTGTCGTTCTGCGATAGTTATAAGGACCTTGTTTGGGTACATTATGAAATGAGTAGTTTACAGTGATGGAACAAGACGGAATTTGTCCCTCCAATATAAATGGAGTGAATATCTCTAGGCCAATCGGAGATTTGAATACTGGAAAATGCATGGCCATGCTCAAACGGACTGTCCCGAGTCGTTTGGATTGTCAGTATCGAATCAGAGTCCGATGAACAAGATTAGGCTTTATAAGGATGACACTAATCTTGCCTTATGACTAATCGAGATATTGAGACAAAAGGATTATGAATACAGAGATTCCAGTACAAGTGGGAGATTGTTGGAATTGTGTCCAGTAATCTCGGTACTGTCTCTAGAAAGTAAGAGTATGTCAATGATCAGACATAAGTCATATAATACTGGGGGTCATGATGGCTTGCTAGAGTCCGCTCATGATCTATAAGTCTTGGACTTATTGCCTTTATTATATGATCCCATATGGGTCACACGCCTAAGCCAACAGGAAAATGTGTAGGAACGGCTTAGCAGAAGTACGGTAAAAGTGCCAGGCATTTGTCGTACTTAGAGAGAGATTAATGGGTCTGATTAAATCCAAGGGATTTAATCAGATTGGTATTTGGGCCCAAAAGCCCAAAAGGGAAAGAGAAGGGTTTTATAAACTAAAACCCAAATCTCTTTCTCCCCTAACCCTAGCCCCCAGCCGCGAACTCTCTCTCTTCCTGCGCCTCCTCTCCCTTGGTCTAGCAGCCTCTCTTCCTGCTTGGTGTGCGTGTGTGAACCTCTGGAGGAGTTATCACTCGGTGGCTCTCTGATCTCTGACCTGTTCTCTATTTCCGCTGCATAAACAGGTAAAAGGTGAGATCCATAAAGTTTCTATTCAATAGAACCTAGATCCACATGTTTAGGAACTGTTGAATCTGTGAATTGAATCAGGATTAACAACCAAAACATCCTTCAACGCATTCTTACCTGTAAAAGACTCGATAAACTCAAAAAACAAGGTTAAAGACTCAATATATACACTTGTATCATAGTTAAAAACCTAGAAAAACCATGATATATCAAACAGACAGATTTTGCAGACACAACTCATGTCCCCAACCCATAGAGCCGCCCTCCTTGACCAAGGCGTGAGAAATTGAGGATTCCTTACAACCAGGTTTGGACAGATGATCCTGAGATTGAGTACAAGAAGGACACATATACCTATAGAGAAATCTCAGAGGAGTGGGATGACTATGACTCCCTCTACTACAATTCCTGACTAGGCGTAGATATCATTCCCACTCGATTTGCTGATTCCGCCACCATGAAGAGGCTGGGAATTCATGAGGATGTTCTCTGTATTCTGAGGAGGATTAGCTTGGGTACCAGCTGTACCAAGTTGTATGATATGCACAAGGAGCTAGCGCGAAAATTTATGCCTACATTGAGGGTCTATTATACCAATGAGGTGGTCTGTGTCGCCCCTGAAGGCACTTTGACATTAATGGCTAAGGGTGTCAGGCTCACCATCCCCGAGCTCACTGACATATATGATTTCAACATGACTCGTCTGCGAGTTGATATACCATGGATTTTAGGGCTTTTAACCATGGTATATTTCTTATTCATCGAGTCTATTACTATGTTTTAGAGTCATTTCAGGTATTTAACAGTTCTAAGTACTTTTGGAGCTGAATTGAAGATTTTGGAGCATTTTGGAGTGTTTGGCCGAGAGACAGAGTTCACTGTCCAGATTTGAGGATTGCGTCGATCGTTGCACACCTGCATCGATCGATGCATAGCGTGAATGGGCCAGACTCGGCGGTTTAATGAAGAATGCTGATATTGCAGAAAAGCCCAGATATTTGCAGAAAGGCCCAAAACGTGTTTTAGACTATATATTAGGGTTTTTAGCCACTTGTTTAGGCTACGCTTTATTTTTATTCAGAGAGAGTTTTAGGGGCTGATCCTGTTCTCGAAAGAGAGAGGATTTTGAACCCCAAATCTTTACTTTGTTTTATGATATTTGGTTTTCTATTCAAGATGTTTTCTGTTTCGATGAACATGTCTGAGTAGATTACCTGTTAAGTTTAGGGATTCTCATTAGGGATTTCATGGAATTGTAGTTTAATCAATCTGTAGGGATTCATATCTGCTAGTTCTTCATCTAGGTTGATCTTAATGCATAATCTGAATTAGCTACTTAGATTATTGATATCAGATCTGTTAGCGCAGCGAGAGTTGGTTAATAGATTAGAAAAGAACCTAGCTGAGCAAATAACCTATTCGCAAAGAGATTTGGCTTAGGGAATTTGTGAACGAAAGAACCTAAACTAAATTCATGTTTAGAACTCTAGAATTCGCAAAGAGATTTGGTTTTCTAGGTTGTTAGACATAGTTAGCATTCGCAGCGAGAGTTGGTTTGTTATATGATTGTGATTCTAGTTCTAGAATATCGATATCTGAATCCTGTTAATTGATTGATTGCTTGTGTTCCTGATTTCCTGAGAACTCCCTAGACTTAACGCCTTCGCTTTCTCGCTCACAAACTCGCTTGCTACTGATTTACTTTTCTGCTTGCTTTAGTTTCTCATTACTTTCACCTAGTTTAATCTGATCGTTCTTAATCTATCATTGACCGGAGTCCCTGTGGATTCTATACCCTAAGTACTACAACTACATCACTGTGCACTTGCAGTTAGAATAGGGATTAAAACTAGACCTATCACGAGTGTCACTTTACGAGCAGTGACGAGATTCTCAAATGTTCTGGTCTCATTTTGCTAATGGGATCTATATCTCGCAGATGACCAAACAAATTGCGGTGAGACACCATGTATTGAGATATCTTGCATATCTATTTTCTAACACCATCTTGTGCAAGATAGAGTCTGGGATGATGAGGGTGGCTTAGTTATTGTTACTGTACTTTGGCATTGGTCATATCATTTACGCACATGAGTATGAGGATGCACACCTGGCACGATGTGAACATGCGAGCTGTTTTTGCACACCACTTAGCCACTCTCAAGACCAAGCCGTTCACCTGGAAGTCTAAGAAGACATAATATGTTGGAAGTGTCTTGACTCCAATCTTCGACCACGTTGGGATAGAAATGAGTTCTCTTACGGTGTGCACAAAGAGATCCACTATGGATTTTGAGCACTTGAAGAGTGCTTAATGGATTAGGGAAGTGAGTACAGGGGAGTTAATGTGGAACTTTATTGATTCACAGTATGACATTTGTTTAAGCTTCCAGACAAGAGGCTCACAGCCATTATCGACGAGCCTCTGCTGCTATGTTTTCATCCTTCTGAGGAGCTCTTGCGACCTGATTCCCATGGCTTTACTGTACTTAGAGGTGAATCTTCTGGAGCTTCCCTGTCTCCTGCTGAACATGACACTGTCCCAGGTCTTGATGATGATTCCTATGGCTTCCCAGATCCTCATATTTGACCACGTGATATGCCATCTGGAGAATGGCATGAGTGGATATTTGACACGATTCAATAGTTCTGGAGGGCATTTTTAGCTGCTTCTATCGTTCTGGAGGATGTTTGACCACCCATGTCGACGATGTCGTGAGCCCACCCAACCCGCATCAGACACTCCTGAGGATGAGGAGATTGAAGAGGCTGCTGATTCCGATGCAATGTACGATGAGAACTCTCATGAGTTCTAGTCCTACCATTGCTACTTGTTCCATTTTTATTTTATGTTTCTTTTTTGTTCTCGATTTTTTTGTGCCTCTATTGAGTCAGTATGTTAGTCCTTTTAACTTGGAACTTGGATTTTATGAGTGTATGCATTGTGTTGTTGCTTCTAAGATTGCGTTTGAGTGATCTAACACAGCTAACAAGTGGGAATTTTGAGTGATAACTCATTAACTTGAAAATTGCATCATTAGTTGTTCTATAATTTTGCATACGACTTTATTGTCGACGACACTAACGCTTTATGTCGGTCGGCATCGATTGCGACCACGTACAAAATTTTGACTCATTTATTTCAACGTTCCAGTTTGATTTCAGCCAATCCCAAGCTGTGATTGCACTGAGGCCAGTGCTGTTTAAGTGTGGGAGAGGTGGTTACTAACGAGGAGTTATATTTTCTAAGAGCCAGTCCACTGTTTTTGATTTTTTTTCATTGAATCAAAACTAGTACGAAACTAGGAATTTTTGAGGATTTTTTTTTTGCATTCACAAGATCCTAAGGGACCATTAGACAGACCTGCAGCAGGTCTCTGACTATTAGAAAACTACACACGGATCAACCTACCAAGGACACCTATATCACTTCAGGTATTCAGAGGATCCATTACTAACTTCACCCCTAATATTGACTTAATTTTTCTTACCCAGGGCTTGATGTACATTTGATTGGATTCTTATGTCAGTCATGCAAAACCTATAAATATGTATGAGTATGGTTCTCTTCTCCCTTCCCTTCAATCTAAAATAAAAATAATGAATGAATAAAACTCTGGATAATCTAGTAGCTTCAAAGTGATCAAGATAATGGTAGAGATCCCTATTACCTCATGTGCTTCATGGAATGTGTCCAAAGTAATACCCCAATAAGGGAAGAGCAGCTGATAAAAAATGATACACAAAGGGAAAAAAATCAGCTGCTAAAGTGAGAAAAAGGAGAAGAAAGGAACCAGAAGTTGCCAGTCTGCAATTAGGGAACTGACTGGGTAAGAGTCCATGTTCTTGATAGATACCGCCTCGGTGAGACTGCACTTAATTATTTATAGAAGTCAGTATGGTGAATTGTATTTCTTGTCTTTATTATGGAGTTTACTTGGGACAATTGTTAAGTGTGGGGAAGTACATTGTGGTCTTAAACTCTGCAGGAATGTTTTTATGTGGCTTACTAATTTAATCTGAATGTGAAATGAGTTTATGTGTTTTCAAACTTCTTTCTTTGTTCTTGGATTTTTGTTTGCTTGAGGGCAAACAAAAGCTAAGTGTGGGGGAGTTGATATATCATGGGTTTTCCAGGATTTTAACCATGATATGAATGTATTTATAGAATATTTTACCTGCTATTTTGAGTCTATCGAGTATGTACAGGTTAGCACGAGAATGGAGCAAAACTAGGAGTTTTGGAGCATTATGCAAGAAGACGAACTTGGAGCCGTAACCATACATGGATTTCGACCGACATCATTCTTTCGTGTCGGTCGACACTGATTCTCTACAAAAATTCCCCGCGAGTTGAAGATATCTTTTGAATAATTGCACAAATGCCTAAATGTTTCACTATTTCTCACTTAGGCCTAAAACGTTTTTAGACTATTAATTAGGTTATGCTTTATTCTTTTACCTTTTGTTCTTGCTTTTGGATTTTGGAGATTGAGAGATATTGCTTGTGGCTGATTCTTCTACTCTGTAACCTCTAAGAGAAGGATTTCAAACCCCATTATATGTATCTATTCAATCTTTGGTTTTCTATTCATGATGCATTGTTCAATTGATCATATATCTTGAGTAGTAACCTTTGTTAGATTTAGGGTTTCTAATAGGGATCTTGTTAGATCTATGAATAATTGGGATTCACAATCAATCTGTTCATCACCTAAGTTAGACTTAAAGCTAATTCTGGACTGATCACCTAGAACTTAGATATTAGGTTATTAAATTGGCACGAGAGTGTGGTATGTAATCTTAATAGTGTGAGCAATTTAGCTAGATGCCAAGAGATTTGATTTAGGTAAGTTGTGAACGAAAGAAATTGATATTAGTGCATGCCTAGAACTCTAAGATTTCAAAGAGATTTGAATCATTAGGTTACTGGACATAGGGAACAATTCCAGCGAGAGTTGAATTGTTTGATATTTATGATTCTAGTTCTTGAACATCGCTTAATATGGATCATTATTATTTAGTATCTGGAATTGTATGATTTTCTGAGAATACCTTAAGTGGCGCTTGTCTCATATCGAAACACACTTTAATTACTTTCTATTTTACTGCTTTGCATCAATTTGCACATGCTTAGTATTAAATAACGAACAGACTTATTATTGATATTTTGTGGACCATTGTTTGATACCCCAAATTTACAACATAGACATCGTATACTTGAAGTAGATAACTAAGGATAACTAGGGATAAATCTTGATCGATTCCGCTTCGTTTTGGACACAATACTCTAAGCAGACAATCCTAAGAGTGGACCAAAGGTATCAGAGGGGCAGTCGCGCTTTGGCCGGTTTCCATTCCGCCCGTGACACCAGAAACACTTTTGCCAAGCGCCGGATCTTGCACACTACTATGGTTGTTTCTGACCATGCCGACTGCTTGCTCCTCATCTATATTCCTTCGTTCTTCCGCCGCCGTTTTCTCGGGTTTCACTATTTCGAGTTCAGACATTGAAAGAGACATTCTCCTAGATTTTTCAAAATTTTTAAAAGAAGAACACCGTAAAACAGTAGCACAAACTTGTGGAAGATCAAAAGTTATAAGTTGTAGAATGCTCAAGAACGCTCAAGAGCAAAACAAGAGAGAAACTAGAGAGATAAGTTACCTTATAAATCCTGAGAGAAGTGAAGGTGTAAAGAAATGAATGAAGAATGGGGAATACTTATAAATTTTCACCAATGCATGGGGTCATTATCGTAATTACATATGATTATTTAAACATAATCATGCCGCGGCTAATCATGCCTAAACTGGTCACTATTAGACCTATCTTTAAAATCAGCAATATCCTATTCGAACAGATGTGAAACCGATCTTGCCCGGCGTGCCGACCTTTGGTAAACTATTATGCCCATGTTCGGGAAACTTCTGTCATCATTCGCGAAAGGAATAGCCAAATCAAAACTTTCAAACAAATGTTTTCGCCTCGACTACTTAAAGCTCGCCATCATCACATTCAAGTCTGACGAGCTGGGGGCTAAGTCTTGGGGTGCAAATCCCCCCTCGACGAATCAATATTCGAATATGGACTAAGAACTCATGCATACATTACTTATAAACAATTCTGTATATGAATGACATTTCGTATGAACGACACTTCGTATAAATATTATTTCGCGTGAAACGTACGAAACCGCGTAGCCAACCTTCCAAGCAATCAGACTGCTCAAATAGGTCAATCATACATGCATATCACTCGATAGAATCTATATCCAAACTAAAACGCTCAGACAACCTGCTTGGATTTTTCCAACCATGCAAGCATGCAAGGTTCTCGAGCAGAATACTCCCTCGGACCTTACACGCCGAACACACTCCCTCGGACTTTCGAGCATAATACATTCCTTGGAATTTTTTAGCATAACACATTCCTCGGAAGTTCCAAGCAAGAAATATTCCTCAGAAGTCCCGAGCAGAACATTTTCCGCACATATTACAAACATACACATTGTTTAGACTAAATGCTCGGACACTTGCCACTATCTTCCTCCTAATGCGCGACTAGCCGAAACCCATCTTCATAACGACAACTTACACACTACTAACCATTGACAAAATTTCCTGAATAAGTTATACGAAATATGGACTTGGGCCAAACCCGCAAAGTTAGTACTCTATAGACTTGAGCCGAACCAAGAAGAAATATACTCAACAGACTCGGTTCATCCCTTTTCGGCCAATTCAGAACATAAATTTAAGCCACAAAAGGATAATTTCAAAAAAGTAAAGATAAACTCGATGAAGAAAAGAGGAAGATAAATCCGAGTAAGAAGAGCAAAATCTGAGCAGAAAAGTAAATCCGAACAAAAATGGAATATGCAATAACAAGAGGATTTCTGGAAATCTTGCAGGGGAATATCTTCCAAACTAACTCGCCGCGACTATATAAGACAAATGACTTCGTACGATCAAGGGACACTGAAAACCCTAACATAAACACTTAGACGTTTTCTTTGGCTCTTACACTTTTTTACTTTGTTTTTGTCAAACAAATCAATAAAACTGTTCACCAGATCACTTTTTGTGTTGTTTACGTAGAATATTTTGTTCCCTAAAAGTTAACTATACAAGAATCGATCCTGCGAGTTCTGACTCTCACACTTTTTCATTTTGTTTCTTTTTCTTTTCTTTATTTTATCTCTATGTCTCCCCCCTTTTTAGAGGAAATATAAAACAACATATACAAGGAAAAAGTTGTCATCTACAAGACTTAGCGGCTAGGAATAGATTTATTTAGAGGATTTAGTGATGATTGAATCACTGGAAAATGTTCTTTTAGATTTTGTCAAGAGATACTGCTCCTTTTCTACTTCTAGAAACTATGATTCTTTATTTGCTTGGAATGCATACTCTCTCTCTCTCTCTCTCTCTCTCTCTCTCTCTGGAGCGACTGCTCCATCACCATATGTTTGCCTGGATGATAGGTCAAGAATTATCCCTATTCTAACTGCAAGTGTACAGTGATGTAAATGTAGTATTTAGGGTATCGAATCCACAAGGACTCACGGTCACACGATAGATTATAAGTAGTTCGAATTAAGCTAAGCGAATCAGATTTTAAAACAGTAAACAAGACAGCAAGCAAACGAATGAAATGAGGTGAATGTAAGCAATTAATGAAGGCGTCAGGTTTCAGGAAGTTCTCAGGATATCAGGAAATCAGATTAACAATAGTCAAGATTCAATCTATAGCGTTCTTGAACTAGAATCACAAAAGTATAACTAACCAACTTTTGCTGCGATAATTATCTATGTCTAACAACCTAGCAGACCAACTTTCGTTGTGATTCCTTGAGTTCTAAACATGCATTAATTCCAAGTTCGTTCGTTCACAATGTCTCTAAACCAAATTTCCTTGCGAATAGATAAATTGCTCGCCTAAATCAGATCTAGTTAATTAACCAACTTTCGTTGGGTGAATCAACCTAATATCAATAATCTAAATAGCCAGTTCAGATTAAGCGTTAAGAATAGTTTAGATGAAGAACTAGAAGATGAATCTTAATCAATTAGTTAATCTAACATTCCTTCAAATCCCTAGTGAGAATCCCTAACCTAACAAGAGATCTAATCGGACATAGCAATCATAACAGAAAACATAGTCAAAATAGATATCATAGAATAATCAAAGGAATAAGAACAGGGGTTCGAAATCTTCTCTCTGTCGAGTATCTGATCAGCCCCTCAAACTCTCTGATATGTAAAATAAAACGTAGCCTAAAAAATGGCTTAAAACCCCTAATATAATGATCTAATAACGGCTGGAGCTTCTTTGTAATTATGAGAAACTTCTGGGCTTTGTTGCAAATTCCAAACTCTTCATTAACCGCCGAGAAAAGCTTTATACGCATGTGTTTCGATCGATGCACAAGATGTGTCGATCGATGCAAACCTCTGTTTTGGACAGTGAACTCTATCTCTCGGGTTAAATATCCAAAATGCACCAGAATGCGCCATAATCTCTAAATCCGCTCCAAACGTTCCTAGACCTGTAAACACACCTAAAAGACTCCAAAACATGATAAAAGACTCGATAAATAAGATATATACCATGGTTAAAAACCCTAAAATCCATGGTATATCAACTCCCCCACACTTAGCCTTTGCTTGCCCTCAAGCAAAACAAAGAACTAGAATATAGTGAAGAGGTTTGAAAACTTTCAGAAACTCTTTTCATGTTAGAAGCAACAACACTCAGATTCACCTTAGTAAGCCACATGAAAGATTTCACCTACAAGACATCAAGACCAACATATATTTCCCCCACACTTAGCAACTGTCCTGAGTAAACTCCACAATCACATTCAGAGCATTCAAATTCACCCTACTGACTTCTATAAACTATTAAGTGCGGTCTCACCTAAGGATTATCGATCAAAGGGCACATGGATTCTTACTCTGTTAGCTCTAGACCACCATACTATCTTTTTCTTGTTCCTTTCTTCTCTTTTCCCTTCCTTAGCGACTGATTTTTCCCCATTGGGTATCATTTTATTTTTTTTATCAGTGCTCTTCCCGTTATGGGGTGTACTTTGGACACATTCCATGGATGCACAGGAAGTAATAGGGGTCTCTACCACTCCCGCGACCACTTCGGAGCTACTAGCTCATCCTCAGTTTATTATTCTATTTTTTTTATTTTACTTTAGAGAAGGGGAGAAGGGAACCTTACTTGGACATGTTTAAAAGCTGTGTCAGATCTAACAAAGGAATCCGACTCAAGGTATACCAAGCCTTTAGGTGAGAAAATTAAGTCAAAATTAAGGGTGAAGTCAGTAAAGGATCCTCTGATACCTGAAGTGATGTGGGTGTTCTCAGTAGGCTGATATGCGTTGGGGTTTTCTAATAGTCATAGATTGATCCTGCAAGCTCATCCCAATGGTTACTTAAGTTCCTGCAAGTGTTGTTAACTTCTCAAAAATTCACTGTTTCTTACTTAAACTGTTTTGACTCGATAAAACAAATTTTTGAAAACAGGACTGACTCTAAGAAAACAAAAAGATTAATGTTAGTACCACCTCCCCCACACTTGAAACACACTGTCCCCAGTGGTGTCAAGCTTAGGGTCGGTAAGAAAAGAAAATGTTTAAGGGATGTGTTAGGTTCTGTCGGATTTTTACCTGTCTCGCACCTGCATTGATCGTTACGCATAAATGCGACGATCGTTGCAAGGCGATTGCGATTTTGTGTCGGTCATTGTGCAGGTCCGCAACGATCGCTGCAATACGATTTTCGTGTCGTGACGATCGACACACAGGACCGTGTCGGTCGTTGGATTGCGATTTCGTCGGATGAGTCAGCAGTCAGCAAGTTAGTCCGTGAGAAAATCTCAAATCTTAAACCTGAAAGCTGGAAAACATCGCAAACAAGCAAAATCAAAGCAACAGATAGTATAAAAGCAAGCATATCATCCCAAACATAAGTACCTAACAAGAATCAAAGAGAAGTCAAGAGAAAATGTGAAAAAGAAATACAGAACCGATAGTCTGAAAATGGGACTCTGGTCTCACTCGCTCTCATCATCAATCCCATCCATGGGATCAGTACTACTCGAAAAAACAGGAGTCGGAGAGCGCTGTCGACGACGACGAGCAGGAACGGGCTGATGAACATGTGGCTGTCTCCTGCAAGTGCAGCCATGCATGAAATCCCAAATACTCCGCAGTATACCATCCTGACGATCTCTCCACTCGCCCTCAGTCATCTCACTCACTGGTACGGAAGGGGCTGGATAAGGACCAATGTCAAATGCAGCAGCAGCAGCCTCGGGCGCATGAGTAGAAGCAAAACTCTGAGCAGATGGTCCCGGTGCAGAAGAAGAAGAAGAAGAAGCACCCAGAGGGTCAACCATCGTAGGAACGCCGTGTCTCAAGTTCCTAGGAGGCTCAAAGCGCAAGGCCTCCAAGGAATCAACTCTAGTAAGCTCAACGCAGGAAGCTGCACACACCACTCATCTGCATTTGCGTCATGATAAACCCAAAGCTTCTCTTCCTTCATCCAAGTAGTGTTCTTCAAATGACCATAATCCATCCACAGCCTCTTGGTGTTGCACTCTCTCCCCGCAGTTGGGATCCTGAAGTGCTAGAAAATGGGAGTAAGTAAACTCCCTACGGACTCACTCTTCTTCCTAGAAAATGGTTTAGTCTTCAGTTCGCACAAATGGTCTGCAAAAACTGCTCCCAAATTCAGCTGAGGAGCTGGGTCTTGCAATGGTGTCTCCTCGAACAAGTGACTCACTCCAGTATATAGCAACTGCAACTCCAGCTTCCTTTGCTTGTTCACCTCAGCTTTGCAGAGGAGAGTATAACCCAAAATGCGCCTAACATATCGCAAGACTGGATGGCGCAACTGTATTTGCTTCGTAGTACGTGAGTTATACACCGCACAGCCAATGTGGTTCCAGAAAAACTGACAACTCTCGGTGTCCCACTCCTTAACCAGAGAGCAATGAGTGGCCTGATCATCAAAGCCATAAATCCTGCAGAGATCACAAATGCTAATCCGATACATGGATCCGTCGCACATGAATGTGAATGTGCCCTCTCAAGCTCTCCTGTGAATAGGATCAGTGTAGGAGACACTACAAGTGAACAACAGCTGTCGCACCAAGTCAGGATAGAGGACATAGCTCCTCATCGGCATAGTCCCTAGCCCTATCTGTCTCGTAACCTCTAGCACCTCATTGTCAATCCCAAGCATCCAACAGGTCTGGTATTCTGCAAATCGCGTAGGCTTGAGAGTCATGTCATGCCACGCGTTGTAGAACAACGTGTCATAATCGTCCCAAGTCTCAGAAACTGGCCTCTATAAACACGCGTCACTCTCAGTCACTGTCTTAGCATCCTCTGTCCATGCTCTAGTCACAGGAATATTTTCCTGCTCTGCTTTAGGCCAAGGAGAACGTAATGTGCCAATCTCGCCAGTATACGGGGCATGCATAGGAGATGTGCGTACGAACCAGTCGGCAGGTGGTTCAGCATCAGCAGGCACATTCCGTCTCTTCCTCTGTACCATCTGAAATCAAAGACACAAGAAACAATCTTTCATTTAAGCCAAATCTCTAAGATCATCAAATTTAAACACATAAGCGCATATCATCTCAGTCAACCATCAGTAGCAGTCAAACCAACATGTAGTGTACCCAAATTCGTCATACAATCTGTCCTAAATCAGACATCAGAAAGACTTGTCATTGAATCGAAAAATTCTCCAAAACCTTTCTAAATCTGTCAATGCATGCACTAAGGTAGTATCAAATCGTCACTAATAAGCCTAACAAAGCATCAATTCCGTTCTAGGAGCAACAAATCATGATAAAGTTTGGGTTTTTCTACCTTTGTCCGAAATGAAAATGGAGAGATTCGGGACACATACCTCAAAACCGGTTGAAATGGATGATGGAAATGGATAGAGGGGATAAAATCGAGTGGATTAGGCACTTGAATCGTTAAAAACGAGTGAGAAATGAGGGAGATCGAGCAGAAGGGGATTTAGGGTTCTTAGGGAGGAACCGCGAAATGGAGAAGAAAAGAAAGAGAAAGGGTTCTCGGGTACTTACCTCGCGCGTGCTTGCAACGATCGTTGCATATAATGTGGCGATCGTTGCTAATCGAGATTGGTCAAACCAATCTGATTTTCGGTTAAACTCACGTACCTTTGATTTCGATTTGAGACGGGTGTGTCGATCGCTGCACAAGGCAGTGACGATTGTCACATTGCGACTTTAGTCTCTCATACCATTTCTCATGCGACGATCGCTGCAAAAGACCGCAACGACTGTCGCAAGGCGATTTACCTCTTCGTCAAATCTCCTTGCATCGATCGTCGCAATAAGTGCAACGATCGATGCAAATCTTCAGACTCGAATTCTGCACTGAAAACACACCAAAAACAAAAACAAAACGTAAAATCCTAGGAAAAACACCAAAAAGAATATGTACAAACCTAACAGTGGGTTGCCTCCCACTCAACGCTTATTTTAAGTCGTTAGCTTGATTGTGGCACATGGTCAGATGTCAGGTGGTTTCGCCAAAGGCAGAGCATGCCTTTTCAAAATTATCCTCATACATGGTGGCGTATATGCATTGCTTGCATGAGACTGACCGAGGAACATGGGAACAACAGCAAGGTCAGGTGGAACATTACGTTTCCTGACTCTATTCCTTGCAAAATCAGCATCAGAGTTAGCATGCTTAAAGTTAAAGAGTTCATTCCTTAGCTTGGTGAACTGCGGATTAGGTGTGATGTTCGGAGCTTTCTGCTTAAGAGCAGGTACAGCCTTTGAAGATGTTAGAGCAAGTTCAGTGTGAACTGTCATCTTCTCCTCTCCAATCTCAGTCTCTTGTTCTATCTCAACACTAAAACTTTGTCCATCAATGGTGGATCTCTGCAATATGTCCATCTTAAACTCCAAAGGTTGATCCCCCAGGTGGAGAGCAATCAAACTTTGTCTCACATCAATTACAGCTTCAGCAGTAGCTAAGAATGATCTTCCAAGCAGAATGGGATCATCTGGCTCAATCTCATACTTCAGCACCATAAAGTATGTTGGAATAAAGTTATTCCCAACTCTGAGAGGGATGTTCTCAAGAACTCCTTCTGGATATCTCTTTGATCGATCGGCTAGAAAAAGAGCAATCCTAGTGGGCTGGAAATCCATCAGTCCCAATCTCACAGCCACAGAGTATGGAATGAGATTTACACTTGAGCCAAGATCACACAAAGACCTCTTGAATCTGTCTTTGTAGATAGAACAGTCTAACATAATCCTACCATGAATAACAGCATCGCACACTTCAGAGACCATAAAGACGCTTTCTTCTTCAGTCATGTTACTAGAAATTAGGTCTGTAACACATCTCCTCACCATAGGAATGTTCTTAACAGCATCAAGCAATTGGGCTTCAGTTAGCTTTTCTCTCATCATCTTCATGCACTTTTCTAACTGAATCTCTTGCTTGGACTTCCTACGGAAAGGAATCTTCGTTTTGTAGAGTCTTTCTTCAGCTATAATCGGCTTCTCTGGAGAGACTGGCTGCTCACACCCATGGTGTCGATCGACACTAAAATGGTGTTGATCAATGCTGACACTCGAAAGTTGTGTCGACCGACACACATCTGTGTCGATCGACACAATATCTTCATCTCGAGAATGTCTCAGATTTTTCAGCTCCAAAGCCTTAGTATCTCAATTCTTCTCTTCTCCATCTTCTGCCAAAACTGCCTTAACATGTTCTGTCTGTATACCCGCTTCCACTTGCGTCATCCTAGCATCCAGTCTATCTTTCCATTCAAATCTTGTGTCATTTTATTCTGTCCAAGAAGTAGTTGCTCAAGCATAGACTCAATCCTTGTCTGCTCATTAGATGAGGGAGCTTGGTGAGATGAATAACCATTGTCCTTTGATATTGGATTATAACTAGAAGCTTGTCTCTGCTGATCTCTATATGTATGTCCATGATAATCATCTCCAGATATATAATGCACCTCTGCAAACTCTTCAGCTACTGCATCAGATCGGATTTGCCTCTTCCTAAGTAGGATGTTGTGGACAGAATCAATCTTGTCCCTCATCTCAGCTATCTGCAAGTTATCATCTTTGCCTCTCCTTGTCAGCATTCTTGACACTATTGCTAGTTATCAAGTTCTCAATAAGCTCTTTAGCTTCCTCTAGAGTCTTGGTATAGAAGTTCCCATTACTTGCTGCGTCCATAGATTTCTGATACCAAAAGTCCAAACCTCTGAAAAATTCGCTCAGCAGCTGAACCTCAGAGAAGCCATGATGTGGACAATCTCTCTGGTACATCTTGAACGCGCCCAAGCTGCTCTCAGGGCCTCTATAGGTCCATGTTCGAATGTCAAGAGGTCTTTGTCTAAGTTGTTCGGATCTAGTATCGTCATAAAAGTGTCTAAGGGAAACCACTTTTGACTGCATCCCAAGTGGTCAAAGATCCTGGTGGTAGTTGTTTCAACCAGTAAGCTGCTTCTCCTTTAAGAGAGAATGGGATGAGCTTACAGAAAAGATAATCAGATGAGACTCCTTCAGAGAATGGGATGCTCGCTAGAATGACCATGGAACTGATGCTGCCCAACCAATGCGTAGTACTCTGGTTTCAGCCTAAACTGAGCTCTGGAAAACGGAGGTGGTCGAATCGCTGACCGATTAGCATAGAATATATTCTTCTGACCAGCCTCTTGTGGATGTTCCGCTCCCACGGAAACATCTGGTATGATAGGGTTTCCTTCCCCATCCAGTTTCTGACCCTTCGCATTGCGTATATGACCTCTTGGTCTCGTAAAATACCGTCCTCGCCGCGAATCAGAATCACAGGTTCCATAGAGAAAAACCTGCTAAACGTTCAAGTGCTCTGTATCTCGGGTTTCGCCTTGTGTCGATCGATGCAGGAACAGCGTCGATCGATGCAATGCGAAAACGATGTCGATCGACACATAGGACAGTGTCGATCGATGCCGTGAGATTCTGGGCGTACCTAAAACGCAAGAAACAGAAAAATCAGTAACCAAAAAAAAAAAAAAAAAAAACCTAGTCTAAACCCTAAGTTCAAATCTATCAAACACTCAAAGAGTCCCCGGCAACGGCGCCAAAAAACTTGATAGGTCAAGAATTATCCATATTCTAACTGCAAGTGCACAGTGATGCAAATGTAGTATTTAGGGTATCGAATCTACAAGGACTCACGGTCACACGATAGATTATAAGTAGTTCGAATTAAGCTAAGCGAATCAGATTTTAAAAAAGTAAACAAGACAACAAGCAAACGAATGAAATGAAGTGAATGTAAGCAATTAATGAAGGCTTCAGGTTTCGGGAAGTTCTCAGGATATCATGAAATCAGATTAACAATAGTCAAGATTCAATTTATAGCGTTCTTGAACTAGAATCACCAAAGTATAACTAACCAACTTTCGCTGCGGTAATTATCTATGTCTAACAACCTAGCAGACCAACTTTCGTTGCGAATCCTACAGTTCTAAATATGCATTAATTCCAAGTTCGTTCGTTCACAATGTCTCTAAACCAAATTTCTTTGCGAATAGATAAATTGCTCACCTAAATCAGATCTTGTTAATTAACCAACTTTCGTTGCGTGAATCAACCTAATATCAATAATCTAAATAGCCAGTTCAGATTAAGCATTAAGAACAGTTTAGATGAAGAACTAGATGATGAATCTTAATCAATTAGTTAATCTAACATTCCTCAAAATCCCTAATGAGAATCCCTAACCTAACAAGAGATCTACTCGGACATAGCAATCATAACAGAAAACATAGTCAAAATAGATATCATAGAATAATCAAAGGAATAAGAACATTGGTTCGAAATCTTCTCTCTGTCGAGTATCTGATCAGCCCCTCAAACTCTCTGATATGTACAATAAAGCGTAGCCTAAACAATGGCTTAAAAACCCTAATATAATGATCTAATCACGGCCGGGGCTTCTTTGTAATTATGAGAAACTTCTGGGCCTTGTTGCAAATTCTAAACTCTTCATTAACCGCCAAGAAAAGCCTTATACGCATGTGTGTCGATCGATGCACAAGATGTGTCGATCGATGCAAACCTCTGTTTTGGACAGTGAACTCTATCTCTCGGGTTAAATCTCCAAAATGCTCCAGAATGCGCCATAATCTCCAAATCCGCTCCAAACGTACCTAGACCTGTAAACACACCTAAAAGACTCCATAACATAATAAAAGACTCGACAAATAAGATATATACACTACAAAAAAATTCTTCATTCATAGCAGATTACGATAGCGTTGGTTTTACATCTGATTATATATATGTGTGTGTTACTTAAGTAAGACACTCGTTTTTTGTAGCAGGGAATTAAGGAAATTTTGTCCAAGATAGCTAGTTTTACTTTGGTTAAGACTAGGCTAATGAACTTATGATTTGTCTATGTAATTTGGTTTTAGACTTGAGTTATGTTTGTGGCATGAATCTCTAAACTTGTGTTTTGGATTTTGGATTGTATTCAAGTTTGTGGAATTGATAACTTAATTTCTATATATCAGCTTCAATTTTAAGATTATGTAAAGATTTTATTATATAAAAGAAATTGGTAGCAGGTTGATAACAAATATAATAGCAACAAAATAAACGTTATAATATTATATCATAGCAATACAAAATCGACATCAATAATTGTATTATAGCACACAAAAAACCGTAAAATTAAATACAACAAAAAAATAAATGCTATAATAACATATACTATAAGTTTAATTATGTGCTATTAAGTTGAATTATGTGTTATTATTAATATTATTACAGCAAATAAAATTTCGTGCTATAATAGATCAACGCTATCATAGCATCCCGAAGAAATGCTATCGTAGGGTTGACACCTAAGATAGCTGCCGCATAGATAGCATTTATGAAAACGCTACGAAAGACATATGATAGCATTATTTCGCGCCGACAATGTACATATTTCTTATAGTGATACCATGGTTAAAAACCCTAAAATCCATGGTATATAACTGGAGCACATGCTCATCTTCTGGAGTGCCCGCTCTGCACAAAATCTTAGTTTCTTTGCTCATTGTCAACTCTTTTATTCTAAAGCACCAATCTTCATCCCAAGTTGTCTTTTAACCTGCAGTAACTAAAATACACGATAAAGACTCAGAAAACTTAAAAACAAATATAACAATGCGTCAAAAACGCATTACATCAACTCTTCTGGACTAAGATCCTTTTTCCTAAAAAAAAACTCACATCCAAGTTCAAGAAAGAGATTTGAAAACACAAGAACTCTCAAATTTTCAAAAACCGTACTCTTATATATAACCTGCAGTCCACATATTTCAAAACATGACCAACCCATCCTTACAAAACCCCTCCAACATCTTCTAAAACCCAGATCCATTCATATCATTTCAAACCCCCAAAAACTCCATTTTCGAGGCAACAAACTCTTAACATTCATTAAAGGTGGCGTGAGCTTCTCACTACAAACATTATTTGGGGTAACCGATGCTAGGAATTAATGGGGCTAGTTTAATGGTGGAGTTTAGAGTGTTTAGAGGTTACCAAATTTTTTCTTGAGATTTTCACTTTCGAATCTTCCCTTCATATTCCGTGGATGTTTCCTTTATGCCGAGAGACACATTATTGAGTTACTAACTCCCTTGTCTTCATCATCGCCTTTTTCTTTTAGGTTTTTGATCTTTTGATTTTCTTTTTTCTGATGAAGAGGGTATCAATCAATGTTTTGTGTTTCTCTAGCACAAAAAATTGTAACTTTCATTGTGCCTACCCAAGTAAAGATCGCATATTCCTCTGAACTTTGTTTCTCCTCCTTTGGACAGATGGCTCAAAATGAAATACATATGATTAGTACGGAGCAGGTGCTCCATTTGGTTGTTCTATCACTCTCTTTTTTTCATGATGTTTGGAACCAGGGGCGGATCCAGAAACTTTTTTAATCGGGGGCACAATACTAAAATAACCAAGAATTTCTTTTAATCGGGGGCACAAGACTAAAATAACCAAACTTGTTATTTTGAACGGGGGGCATTTTGTGTTTTTTCTCAGTAAATTAAGAAGATTTATTCAAAATAACAAAAATTCTTAAAGAAAAAATAAAAAGAATCGGGAGCACGTGACCCCGTACCCGCTTTACTCCGTCCGCCCCTGTTTGGAACAAGAGTGACTTAGAGACTGTGTCGATCCCTTTCTCTTCGACCATTTTCCACAAATCTGCACATGTGAAACTGGAAAACAAGAGTGCATGAGGTCTAAAAGGAGGTGAGGTTCATGGTGGGTACTAGCTATAGATAAGCTAGCTATTTAGGATCAGCAAGAGTGGTAAAGCAACAAGAATTTTTGAATATCATTTTGATTCCCTAGTCTAATACTCATAACAAGAAGAATTCAGTCATTATTAGGTTCAAGTAAAGCGAGTAAATGTCTTTCAGATGAAACCTCCATAGACTAAATTATTCTGGAGTGGGAGAGATCTGATATTGTGGTGGTACACCTTTTCCATATACTCAAAATTCTTCAATTATGGTAATTAGGAAGATCGTCAAAAGCACACATCCTTAAAATTACATAAGAAGGCCCTAGTTCCCAGCAAAGTTTAGACTCGTAAGACCAAAAAAGAAATCAAAGTGACTCAAAGAAAGAGAACGAAAAGAAGCATACGAAATCTGTAGCAATGAAAAAAACCAAAAGAAATCAGTAGAAAAAAACACAAAGAAAACCAAAAAAAAACATAAGAAATCAGTAGAAACAAACACCATACCCCAGACTTATTTCACAACATCTCGTTGTGAGAATAAATCAAGAGAACGGTATAAAAATAAAGTAGGATAGGAATGGTACAATGGATGGAGATGGTGTTACTAGAACTCATGAAGGGGTGGTGGTGATAGTAGGTGTAATACCATATCTCTCAAAATTGGTCAACGAGCAGCAGAAAAGCCAAACACGGCAATTTTGTAATTTTCAGAAGATGAGGAGCATTTTGGTAATTTTACCAAAATGCAAGACAGAAGCAAAGACGGGCCAAATTATTCTTTTTTAAATAAAGAAATCATTTAGAAGATAAAAAGTGGAGAAAATGGATTTTAAACGAGTTTTACGGACTATCGGGAAAGAAAACTGATGGAACCGATAAAATTTGTAAAATTCATAACGGGAGCTACGGGTGTCCGATTGAGGTGAAACGAATTTAAAAATATTTTAGATTTTTGTTTCAGAAGCTACAAGATTATGGATAATTAAACGCAGAATTGTCCATAACGGGCCGAGCGGAATGGATCAGGGTTTGGATCGGTTAATAGCTTAGAAAGTGCATTGTATGGGATGAGAGTACTCCCTGGAGTGACATTTGTCACCTTTTTCTCTCAGATGGCGACAAATCTCCTTCTTTGTATTCAAAGAATGAGTTTCGATTCATTCCATGTGTTTAATATTGGAATAAAGAAGACTTGACCAGCAAGGAAACAATGAACCCACCCATTTATGAAGGCCATCACGTGGATAAGAGGAAGAAAGAAGAAAAGTTTGCAATGGTCCTTGTTTGATATTTTGCACATGTATGATGTGTTAGAAGTGAGGTTAGAGAGAGAGAGAGATAATATATGGGATGGTGACGGAGGAAAAGTGAAATATTTCCTAAGCGGAGATTTTCAACATTCATCCCACGTACCGACTTTCTCTTATAGACGGTTATAGTAGACGTCGTATGAGGTTGGTCTCGAGGTTCATGCGGAGGAAAGATCAGATTACAAGGGTCAACGCTCGGGTCATTTTCGGGTCAAAGCAAGTCAACTGTTCGGGAAAGGTTCGGGTTTGCGTCGGGTTCATGTCAGGTCTCGTAGTTCCGTTAGTCCGTCCATCTGTCGTGGCGATTTCAATGTGAGTCGGCTTACATTGTGTGTTGCATATAGATTAGGGCATATAGACCTTGGATTCATTAACTGTAGATTTAGCTTGCATACCTAGATGATTGAATTGGTTAGAACGGCCAGGTTGATTAATAAATCGGTTAACTAATTAAATGGTTAGGTTAAAGAGATGCATGCTAGTTAGCTTATATGGGTAATTGATTGATAGTTTCCTTGATTGGGTTTTGCATACATATAGAACGGCATGCCAGGACGTATATGCATATATAAGTATTTAAGAACGTATCCAAATGAATCTATATATGGAGAATATGAGATGATTAAAATACGGCTAAAACACATAACACATTTAGAATATAATAACATGGTGGGTCAAGTAGTCAATTGTCGGGTATTGGGTTAAATGAATTAATTAAATAATAATGTGAAGTCAGAAGATTAGTAAGTTTACTAATCTCAAGCTGACGGATCGAAGAGGTTAAGAATAAGAATCTAAGGGATAAGATTAATTAAATATGAACTAAACCATCTACGGGATTAGTAATCGCTAATCCCAAAGTAGCAGATTGAATGAGTTAAAGTTAAGAAAAGATTAAAAGACTAATAAACCTAAATAATTAGTTGTATGGTGTTGTGATTAGTGTTTGTGTGCTTGTGTATCTATTTCGGTGTTGGGCAGAGTAAACTGTTGATTGCTTGATTGTTTATTTACTTCGGTGTTGGGCCGAGTAGACTGTAATGGTAGATACTTACTCTAGTGCAGGATCGGGAAAGTTTGGATAGATGCCTAATCCAGTATGAAACCGGATAAGGTCGGGTGACGTGGAGGTTAGTGATAGAACTTGCAGGATAGATTGGGAGTTGTGACTGGATTTATTTATGTTGACCTTGTCGGTCTTGCGTGATAGAGTCCCAGTGAGTTTGCTTGTTTACATTACTGTTATTAGGACTATAGGGTGTGTTAGATCCCGTAAGTCTAGAGATGGCGTTCTGGTACTTCTGGCCCGATTGGATGCTCGGGTAGTTACCTGATCGGTTCACGTGCCTTCGGGTGGTGATATTAGTTATGGTGTTAACATACTGAGTGATGCTGGTAGGTGTGTGGTCCGGAGAATAGGGGGTCGCGTCCTAGGGCCGGACTAAATGGAATCTTTGGTTATCTAGTGGTAGCCCGAGTCACCTTGTATCGATGGACAGAGAACGGTGTCCTAGTCGTAGGACTTTGTGTTTTTGTCTAGGTGTCGTGGGAGGTCTTAGTTACCGTGGGGTAGCTAAGTGTTCCCGTGGAAGTTACCGAGTTCGCATAGTGGGCTCAGTTGGTATGGAGTTAGTGTTAGTGCCATTATAGATAGATCGAGTCTAATCGAGAGCATGTGCCGCGGTGTTCTCGATTCCCTTGGTTACCTTTTTGTTGTAAAGTGTTAATTGAATGCTTGTGTGTTGTGGAGCTCATCATGTCTTGGTAGCACTTGATCAACTATTGCCTTTGATTGTTATTTTGTGGTTTGGGCGGCATTATTAGATTGCTAGAAGCCTTCTATTTAGGAGCTGTCTCATTGGGTAATCTTAAATTGCTCATTAGCTCTTTTGTGTTTTTTCATCCCCGCTAAATGATTTGTATAAAACCATAAAATGTTATGAATAAGATTTATAATTTTGAAGTAATAAAACGGAATAATTCCCTACCGTTTTAGTCTTAACCGAACAAAAATCATGGAAGCGGTACATGTTGAAATGCCTTGTATCGATGAAACCAGGTAAACGGAGTCAAGGATGGTCTGGTTCAAGTCATTGACTCAAACCGGACTATCTCATGCTTTTTATTGTGACAAACTCTTCTCGTATGGCTGCTCGGGTTCGATCAATCATGTTCTTGTTTGATTGTTGGCCGGTTAACTCGTCCGTCAACGAAAAACGGGAAAAAGGCATTATAGTAGGGATATCCTACTTCTAGGAGTCGCTATTTTGTAGTTTTTCCGCCGAGGGCAGGTACTCTAAAACTACAGTCACTCAATCGTCTGATACAGGATTAGAACAATTGCCCCATACTCCTTCTACAGTTCATCGAAACTGAGTAGCATCCTATTTTTGTTTCGTTTTTCTTTTTTTCAACCTAAAACATATAAACCCAATGGGTTGCCTCCCACCAAACGCTTGGTTTAAGTCACTAGATTGACTTTGGTGTCATTTATTAGTCAAGTTGAGCATGAGAGCTTTATCCAAAAAAATATCCACAATCACTCATCCTCAAATTCAGAACCTTGAACATAGAATTCAAAATATCCTTATACTTTTTTCAACCCTAAGGTAAAATAGCCTTAACTTTAGAGGAAGGCTTAGATGTACCCTTGCAGTTCACCTTATACTCAAATGTGTCTCCATCACATCCTTGAGGGATCAACATCATTTTAGAACCGTCCTTGTTTTTTCTCTCTTCCCTTTTCCTTTCACCTTTGCTATCTCACTGAATTTCATGGTAATTAATATAAGGATCTCCAACCAAGACTTCTTTGAATCTTATCGCCATGCTCTTTCTAAAAATCAACTATCAACTTATCTTTGCGACAACTGAGATGGAAGCGGTGTGTTTTGTGGCTCCTCAAGTGGGGATGACTTTGTCAAAAACCTTTTTGTTGATATTAGAGAAAGAGACTCTCTTATTAAGCATATCAAGGATTGCACCAACTGTGGCCATGAATAGACTTCCAAGGACCAAAGGCATATCAGATCCTTTTCTTATCTCCAAGACCTGAAAATCAGTTCGAACCAAACAATCCCCCACTTTAACTTGTAAATCTGGAATGGTACCATATGGAGTTGTAGTGGACGAGTTTGCAAATTCAAAACTCATCTCTGAATCACTAGTAAAAATCTATCGTATAGCCACGTTATATTTCGTGACTATGGCCAAAATTTTGTGGCTATATCGTGGTTTAGCAACGAAAAATCATTAAAAAACGTATCTATACGATCGTGGCTAATTTTTTCGTGTCCAAATCGTGACAAAAAGCCACGGTTTTGTCACGATTTATTCGTGACAATATTAGCCACGTTTTGTCACGTTTATTTCGTGACATATTGCCACGATTTGACACGGTTTAAATTTTGACAATATTAGCCACATTATGTCACGTTTACATCATGACATATTATCATAAGTTAATTAAACGTGACTGATTTCAAATTATTATTTTTTTTTAAAGAAACGAAATTACAATTAGAAATATTACAATACTGAATCTTAATAAAATGTTTGACCATTTACACAAAACACATTGTTCGACCATTACATTGTTCGACCAAAACACAACCACAAAACACAACCATCACAAACACAAAATATTACACATAAAACTAAGACATAACATTCAAAGTTCACACAATTTCACAGACTAGAGAAGTTGACTACACCACCTATCTAAATCAGTCTGTTGAGCTTCACTCAAACAAGCATGTGAGTGATTACCTGATTTGGATGCTTTAGGAGGAGCTTTAGCAGGAGCTTAAGCAGGAGCAGGAGAAGGATCTTGAGCAGGAGCTTGAGCAAGGGAAGATTGAGTAGGAGCAGGAGGAGCTGTAACAACAGTAGAAGGTTGATCAGCAGCAACAGGAACTTGAAAATGCTCAGTCTGTTGGGGGACACCAAGGTGCTTAAAAATCATACCGATGGAAGCATTTGTTTCAGCCATCCCATCCTTTACCTCTCTCTTCAAATCCACCATATCTTCTTTGAGAGCTTCATTACTCGCCTCCAACCCGGATATGCGCATCTCCATGTCCAGGTTGCGCTTCAGAGAAGTTGCCACAGACTCACCCCGATCAAAATTTTGAGCTAAACACTCCCAATACCATATATTCGGGATTTGGCCATTGGACGACTTACCACGCTGAAAAAGGTAAAAACAAGTCAAACCATTGGGAAATAACTAAGCTTAATCAAACAGACAAACAATGGGTAATAACAACATAAACTAAATGAAACTAAATCAAACTAGTTACCTTGATATACTCCTGGTCTAGTAGGATGCGATGTGTAGTAGTTGTTGATCCAGTTTGGCTGACGCAATTGGGAGATTCATCATCAGGGAGAAACTCAGTAACAGCCTGCTCTACTTCTTCGACAAGCTCCTTGGCTCGTTCATCAACATATGTCCCATCTTTGCGTTTGTGAGTCTTCTTCACAAGCTCTGTGTAAGAAGGTTTTTCACAAGACTCGATCGTCTACGCAGAAAGTAATTATTAGTAACTATCTGTAAAAGTAATAATAAAGTATAATGTGTTTAAGGAAAAAGATGGATCTACTTACCATACCATGCTCGATCTGCAAGAAGTTAACCGGACCGGCACTGTGCTTGTGCATCTGTTTGCCAGTGGGTGCAGCGGTTTGAGATTTAGCAGCTGACCGGCTCTTTTCAATGCTCCCTATGTTCCCCAATTCTCTAGCAGGAAGGCCCAATCCTCTGCGTTAATGTATTTTGGTTTCTTTCCCTCCCTCTTCTTCAGGCTGATTCACTGGCATATAGTAGTCTGTGTGTGGAGCTTCCACCTGAAGTATACCTCATCATGATGCTTATCTTCTCAGTAGTAATTTTTCTACAAAACAAAACAGTACATGTATCAGTAAAGTATAGAAAAGAATGGCTTAAAATGTAAACATTACACTAAGAGTATCAGATAAAGGGAAATAAATCTTACAATGAAAGTGTGCCACCACTTATCACGTCTCTCGTCTGGAACAAACTTCCAGCTTGACCAAGGTCCCATGTAGTATGCGTGCCACGTTGTTCTGATAAATGTGTGGACAGATGGGTCTACACCGAACCTGAAACAATAAAACCAAAACAGATAATCAAATCCTAGATGACGAAAGGTATGAATGCAACCAATGCTAAAAACCAGAGCAGAATTATTACAAACGACAGATTCCTAAACATATAATCAAAGCACTTAACAGATTATCATATCATATACAAACATAAGCAAAGCCAAAATGTAATCAAATAATCATAGTCATAAACGAATCATAAACTGATTATCAAAGCACTTATACAAACATACAGAAATCAAAGCACGACAGATAAACAACACATAACATCAACCTTAAACGAATCCTAAGCAAATTGAACTAAAACCAATCAAAGCAAACTGAACTAACCTTATCCTAAACAGGTAAGCACAAACAACATAGATAATCAAACTATACCGAATCCGAAACAGATTCCTAAACAAAGCAAAACAACCCTAATCGAATCCTAAGCTGATTATCAAAGCACTTATACAAATAGACAGAAATCAAAGCACGACATATTATCAACCTTAAATGTATCCTAAACAGATTGTATGATACTATCAAAACATTATAACCAAAGAAAGTCTGAACTAAAATCAATTATACAGAAATCAATCAAAGCAAACTGAACTAAATTCAATCAAAGCAAAAATGAAAGAAACAAACCGAGACAAATCAAAACCAAAACATTTTAAGCAAAAATAATCAACACATATAGTCATATACTCAACCTTAAATGAACCCTAAACAGAATTAACTTAAACGTATCCTAAACAGAATTAACTTAAACGTATCCTAAACAGATTGTATGATCAACACAGATAGTCAAATAATCATCAAATAATCAACACAGAGAGCATCAAATATCAGCAGGAGAAACATAGGGGCTTACCACAATGCACCATTGAGTTTTTTTGGATGGAGGCATGGCTGGTTTTCTCTGCTAGGAGCACGGAGTAGAGCTTCTTCAGTACGCCGTGTGTAGTTGTTTGCAACAGAAGAAGTAGTGACCGTTGTTTGGAGAGCTCCTGGAGGTATCGAATTAGCTGTGTAAATACACCGTGGAGGCATGGAATGGGCCGAAGATGAAGGCCTCCTTTGTTGCATTTCTGCAAGATAAGAAAGAAAACAAAGTTAAAATATTGACAACTACAAAATCACGAATCAGATAGAAACAAACCGAAACAAATCAAAACCATATACTCGCAACCCCAAACCGAAACCCTAACATCGAAACCCCAATAACGAAACCCAAATTGAAACCCTAAGACATGCAATCGAAACCAAAACTCGCGAAACCATAAACCGACACCAAATCGAAACCCTAACATCCAAACCCCAAAAATGAAACCCAAATTGGAACCCTAAGATATGCAATCGAAACCAAGACTCGCGAATCCATAAACCGACACCAAATCAAAACCCTAACATCCAAACCCCAAAAATGAAACCCAAATCGGAACCCTAAAACATGCAATCGAAACCAAAACTCGCGAAACCATAAACCAACACCAAATCAAAACCCTAAGACATGCTAGACGAAAACAATATCAAACCCTAAGTTGAGAAGGACGATTACTTGGGAGATCGAAGTCGTCCGGTCGTTGACGACAGCGATCAGATGCGGTTGTTGCCGGTGCCATGGTGACGACGGCTGTCGGAGCGCATATGAGAATAAGATGAGACGAGAGAGAGAGAGAGAGAGAGAGAGAGAGAGAGAGAGAGAGAGAGAGAGAGAGAGAGAGAGAGAGAGAGAGAGAGAGAGAGAGAGAGAGAGAGAGAGAGAGAGAGAGAGAGAGAGAGAGAGAGAGAGAGAGAGAGAGAGAAATGGAAAATGCTAAGTGTTAGGTTAGGGGCCAAATTTGGGCCGCGAAAATTTTCAGATTGGAGCCAAAATTTGGCTCAAAATGGGTATGAAATTATTTTGGATCCTAATTTAAAATCTGAATTGTTTTTGGAGCCCAATTTTTATATTAAATAATCCTTATTTTAAAAATCAACTAATCTATAAAATATATTAAATAAAAACATAATTTCCAAATCTATAAAATCTAATACATAAATACACAATTTGGAAAACTAGGAAAATTTAAAAATAAATAATTTTGGCAAATTTAAATAGAATATAAGAAATTTAAAAAAATATTCAAATTGGTAAATACATAATTCACAATGCATACATTAAAATATATTACATAAAACTAATTTCATATATATATTATAAATACATTAAAATTAATCATCATCGGAATCGGAATCGGAGTCATCACACGAATCTTCTAATTCGTCTTCCGATACATATTCATCGCTGGGAGCACACACAGGTAACAAATCAAAATCAGAATCATGTTCCACAACATTTTATTTAATTCGAAGCAATTCACTTGGTGCTACAAACTGGTTTTGTGTATCGTCTTGTAACGCAATAAGAGCAACTTCAGATGTTTCACGGACTCCTCGAGGCATAACTTTTGTACAAGCCCACCAATCGGTTGCAAACGTGCGGCGCACACTCGGATAAGGAATAAAGCAGACTTGATCACAATTACCGGATAGTATAAAAGGATCGTATTTTGCGTGCTGACCTCACGGAGAAACATCTATGATTTCAGATGGATGTTTGCACATTCCACGACATGTTGTTGTGTCAAACCACCGACACTTGAAAATCATGGCCTTAAGCCCAACAGCACCATCATACTGAATCATCATTATTTCTTCAATCAGACCATAATAATCCGTCTCGGTGGTTCCTCAAACATAAACGCCATGATGTTGGGTTTTCTTATTTTGCCCATGTTTATGTGAATGGGAGCAGTATCCCCGTGAAAAATATATTGGCCAAGTTGTATAATTACGTCGAGGACCTCGTACAAAATCCAACATCCACAAGTGAAAGTCATATGATTTGCTAACGTGATTAATCTGCATATTGAATATCAAAAACATTAATTTTTAAATAAATGATATATGTATAACAATCACTACAAGAAATTTGAGTATAGATAGCGCCCAAAAAACGCTATATATCGCTACCATAGCGGTTTGGTAAACGCTCTATCTACGCCCGTTATAATAGATAAGGCACTTTACATAGCGGTTTTTCGTTTTGCTATACTACATTTTTTTACAACGGCGCTTATTTTAGTGCAATAATAGTTTATTTAATAGCGTTTAATTTGTGTTACAATAAATATTCTCTATATATATAATAGCGTTTAATTTGTGTTACAATATATTTTCTCTATATATATAATAGCGTTTTATTTGTATTACAATATTTTTCTCTATATATATAATAGCGTTTAATTTATGTTACAATATATTTTCTCTATATACAATAGCGTTTAATTTCTGTGATTATTTAGTTTCTATATATATTTCATAGCGTTTTATTTCAGTTATTATTTTATCTATACACAGCAATTTTTGTTATAGCATTTTATGTTAAAATCGATACTACTGTTTTATCTAATTTGCTACTGACGTGATTCTTGATTTGAAACATGAATTCCAATAATGATAAAGCATAACATAGTTCATAACATTAGGCATTAAACATCTTACAAGTTCACAAAGTTTACAAGAAGTTCACACCAACCTTAGATCATTTTACAACAAGTTCACTAATAAACCACACAGCAACAAGTTGATAAGACAAAGTGTTTACATAAAAACAAGTTTGTCATTCTGCCAAGCAATTCTAGTACCTACTGCATCATCAATGATCTCAATTTTTGAATTTGGTCTCCAAACAGGTGCATCTCTTACCTTAGAAACTTCCACCCAAACCGAGGTAGCATCAGGTCCCAATGGAGCGAAATGCACTATATGTGATGGGTCCGTAGAACAAACTCTACCTTCTGCAACTTTTGCTCCTGTTCCTGTGCAATCTAAGAGGATGCATTTCTTCTTAACACCTTTGCTGTTCTCGCTGCTGTTACTCAGACTCATCGTACCACTCTACAAAACAATAGTGAAAGCAAATAATCCAAACAATACATGTTATTATCCAAAGCAGATTACAATCTGACAACAAAATAATAAAGACATGCTTTGTATTTTACCTTAGGTGAAGCATCTTTCGTAACTGAAGGTTGGCGTGATTGTCCAGGAATGAATTGTATCTTATCAAGAGGCCATGCGACTTTCTCATGTAATGCATCACTGATTTTACTCATTTCAGCGCTTGGTCTCCATAGAAAAGCTCCATCTTTAACCACTTTTCTAACGGTTACAATAGCAGCATTTGGACCCAAAGGAACATTGTTGACCATTTCCTTTGGGTCTGTCGAAAACAAGCTTCCCTCAGCGACTGTTTCATCATCAGAGATCCAATCACTAATCAGTATCCTTTCGTCACAAGCGTCTGCAGCCTAAAGAATGAAACACACAAACCGTATTTTAATAGGACATCTAATCACAAGCTTTTATTATGCACAAGTACAAATGAATAGAGATTTACCGATGAACCAGAAGCTCCATTAGGTGAGCTACTGTCGAGGGTTATCTTGTCGGAAGGCCATGCAATTATGCAACCAGTAGCGTCGCCAAGTGAAGCAAGAGTCGGTGTAGGCCTCCATATATGTGTTTCTCTTTTTGATACTGATTTCACTAAAACAGCAGATGCGTTTGGACCTAATGGAATACGGCCTAACTTGAATGTTGGTTCAGCAGAGCATAATTCTGCATCTCCAACAACCACTTCAACGTCTGAGTACCAACAAATCAACTTACAAGTCGGCCCACCTTTGTTAACATTACTTGTCTCTGAAATGTAGGCATCATCAACCTATGTCCAATAAACAAAAAAGAATTATGCATATACTGATTTCCACATTCAAAATTAAAACAATGCGAGTATTAATACCTTGTTCCCTGCAGCTAGTTCACGAACAACATTTTGTAGTGATTCAACCTTGCTGACTAACTCAGCTTGTGTAGCTTCAAGCTTTTTAACATGGTGGTCTCTAGCATCTATGAATGCTAGCTTGGAAGCGGTTATCCCTCTGCCAAATCCTCTAACTCTCCCAGATTTGTCTTTGCCCAATACTTTACTGACGGCGTCATCTCGGAAACTGCTAGAGGTGGAGTCCATCTGACTATCTAGAATCTTAACCTTCTCCTGAAATAAAGTTAACATGCATATAATCTTCTGTAAAAAAAATACACTAACTCGCTGCCAAAAGCATATATATTCTTACAATCACAGCTTCAAACTCTGGTTTAACAGGTCGACCGTCCGAGTGGGTATGTCCAGCTACCCAGACTTTACTTCTTGTTATAGTGCTTGGGTCAGCACTCTTTTTCTTCTGCAATTATAAAGTAATACACAGTTAGTGAACATTGTGACAGTTCGGTGTAAATAATCATCAATATGGTACCTACTGACATACCATTTCATGAGCAAGGCGCACCATCCCTTTCCTACTGGTGGTATGGGGAATCTGATTGCTTCTCAAACTCCTATACTTTTCACTTACTTCCTGCAAGTATAATCCAGAAAAATTAGAAAACAAAACTCTAAAAGTAAACCATTAACAAACAGTAGGAATCAAACCATCCTTACAACCTGAAAAGCGACTGATGTCCTGCTCTTAACCCATTTTGTCCAAGCTGACATAGATTGGATGTTGGTTGGTTTCAGATCAAGGATTTCTTGCTTACTAGTTGCTTGCCGCAGTTGGCTTACAAGCTTCGACTTAGAAGACCTCCATATACATCCCATTTGTTTGAAAAAACTATCCTTTTGCCATTCTTTATCTAAGTTGAATCTCTCCTACAATAGATAAATAAATCAGTGACAAAAAATTCATCAAATACACATCAATCTTAAAAGTAAAGACTACAATGTTCATATTGAAAAGAAGGAAATACCTGAATAATATCCCATAGGGTGTGTTTTGTCTTAGGGTCAATGTACCTCCAATCTTCAAGAGTATAAGGGACGTGTTCCCTCACAAGTGGTCCAAGGAATGAGGACAATGTCACTGACCCCTTTCCAACATGTTCACCTAGACGTGTGAACTCAACTTCTACCTTCTCCTCATGATTTTTGGCCACCTTATTCATCTTTGTAGGTCCTCTAGTATTCCTCTTTTTTGTTTCTGATTGTTGGGACTGACAATCTCCTGTAACAATGTGATCAGCATCTGCAGCTTGAGGCTCAGCCTCTTCATGATGTTCAGGCTCTGTAGTTTGGTGCTCAGACTCTGCAGCTACTTGTTCATTCCCTTCAGCTTGAGGCTCAGCCTCTTCATGATGTTCAGGCTCTACGGCTTGTTCCTCCATCTCTGCGTCACGATCCTCACTGATCTTGGAACAGAGCCTGTTTCACCGCAGAATAACACTTTTAAGCTGCAGCAAAATATTGTAACAGATAGTAACAACCGAAGAATCTTAACATTTTTGGTGAACTTGCCTTAACTTTTTGGATCTCTTTACTTCAATAGGAGTCACATCCAATCCCTGCTGCCGTTTGCTACGTCTGCGTGTGGTATTCACCATCGTGAATTAGCTGCCACAGGCAAATGAAAACAACATTATAGAACCAACTAAAGAAGCATAATAGATTAGCTGCAAAATGTTAACCAAACTCATGAATGTAAACATTTGAAGAAGAATTACTATTAAACGTAAACCAAACTTTGTTCATCAAAATAAAAATGTAAATCAACTGAAACAATACTCATAAAGTCAGTAAAAAACTAGTGATCAATATAATCTATAAATCCTAGAACTTATTAATCCATCACTAAGACTCCTTCACAATCATCTCTGACTTAGTAATTCTCCTCGTCAGAAATATATTCCGAATCGTCAATTTCCTGGAGACTTGTTGGTGCAGCAACAATCTCAGCATCTGTCTCTAACTCGTGATATCCTCTTGGTGGAGCTCTCATAACCACATACCAAGGTGATGATTCTTCTTCTCTCGAGTAGAACACTTGTCTAGCTTGTGATGGCAAGATATATGGGTCTTGAAGATATGCTGATTGATTTACATGCAGGTTCACAAGCGTGAAGCCGTCTTCCTCCTTCACGCCATTCCCTTTGTTAGCCCATTTACATTTGAAAAGTGGAACTTGAAACATATGATAATCTAGCAGAATGATCTCTTGAATTACACCGTAGTATGATACTATATCTGCCATCTGATTAGTATCTCGCGCGCTGGATCTGCACATTGTGAATGATTCGAGGGTTACTCCAGAGTTTTGAGTCTTCCGCTTCACATCAACAGTGTGAAAGCGATGTCCGTTAATGACATAACCCTTGTAACTCTGGACCATATGTCTTGGTCCATTTGCTAACCACTTCAGTTTGGTTGAATGCTCCTTTGAATTGATAGGAATCTAATGACAATAGATGGACATATTGTTACTATATAACAATATTAGATAGTTGGAATAAATAATCTGAATCCTAGAGAATTGGCAGACCTTATCTTTCACCCACATTGAAAACCTTTCCCCATGGATCTTCCATAACTGAGTTTCATTATTTTTGCAACGGACATCAGTGTTTTGCAACTCCTCCAAATGCAAACTGTTTTCATTTTTCTAGTGTTAGTAAGATCTCATACACTTTAATGGTATATGAATACTAAACAACAGACTATAAACACATGAGAACTTACTCGACATAAGGACTCATAACTTCTGTGTTCATTAAAACATATCGATGCGCTATTTCTCTGTCTTTGTCACTTAGACTAACTTCTGAACCACTTTGTAGGGGACGACCTTCTAGAATACGAGGATATGTCTCAACATCTTCATTACGCTTAGCTACTTCTTCAAATGGTACAGAATTCTTTAAAAACTCCAAACAAAATGCAATGCATTCTCCAGCTAGATATCCCTCAGCCATACATGCTTCTGGCCTAGCATAGTTTTTTACATAGGCTTTTAAAGTTTTCATGTACCTAAACCTCATACAGCCATACATCAAAGTCAGAGTTCGTTTGAAATAAACTGTACATCAGTAAAATGTATCTTAGAAGTACACTACCTCTCAAATGGATACATCCATCTAAAGTGTACTGGCCCACCCAAACGTGCCTCTCTTGCAAGATGTACAGGAAGATGGAACATGATATCAAACAGAGATGGTGGAAAAAACCTTTCTAGCTGGCACAATGTCTCAACAACCTCTGTCTCTAATGATAACATCTTCTCCGGATCAATGACACGCTGACATAGTCTATTAAAGAAGTTGCATATACGGATCACAGCATTCCTTGGACCTTTTGGCAGATTGCCTCTCAAAGCAACAGGCAACAGATTTTGTAGAAGAACATGATGATCATGAGATTTCAAGCCACCAATTGCAGGAGGATCTAATGATACACAGCTCGAAATATTTGCACAATATCCATCAGGACCTCTGAATTCAGATAACCGCTTGCAGAAATTTCTTTTTTCAACTTTTGACAGCCAATACGCAGCTGGTGGTAAGTATGATCTCTTACCACGTAATTGTGCGTGTAAATCACTTCTAATACCCATGTCCTCCAGGTCTTGTCTTGACTTCAATCCATCTTTTGATTTAGAACTTTTCATCAGAATTGACAAAATGGCATCAGAAACGTTCTTCTCAACATGCATTACGTCGATGTTGTGTCGCACAGGCATATACTGTCAAATAAAACATCACAGAATTTCTAAGACAATGATCAAACATATTAACTTAGCATCTGCGAGTTGTATTTATGATAACTAACCTTCCAATAAGGTAGTTCAAAAAGAATAGAACGCTTCTTCCACCGCCACTATTCAGACTCTTCATCACATTCATCATCTGAAGAAATCACGTCATTGTCCTCCAGCTCAGTCCTTTTCCTTTTGACTTTCTTATCCAACGGCCTACCAAAATCATTTTTAAAATTCTTGAGTGTCTCGAATATCTCAGAACCAGTCTGAATTCTACGTGCAACCCCTTCTTCCACTGAATTATCAAACCATCCTTTTTTCCTTCTATATGGATGCCCTGGACTGAGCCTCTTCCTATTCGCCAAATACACATGTTTACGACTAAACTTAAGCCATCTAAAGGGTGTATCCTTTCCACATACATTACACGCTTGCTTACCTTTCACCTTACAACCAGCAAGTGTCCCCAATCCCGGATAATCACTGATAGTCCATAACAACATAGCTCTCAATGTGAAATTCTCCTTAGAAAAAGAGTCATAAACCTCAATACCCTCAATCCAAAGATCCTTTAGATCATCTATCAGAGGTTGAAGATACACATCGATGTTGTTGCTCGGTGCAGTTGGTCCAGGGATTAATAAAGTCAACATTATATTTTCTGCTTTCATACACAATGTCGGATGCATGTTGTAGTTCACTAGCAACACCGGCCATGTACTGTACTTTGTACTTTGGATAGAGAATGGATTCATTCCATCTGTAGATAGACCGAGTCGAAGGTTTCGTGGTTCACCAGCGAACTGTGGCCATTGATCATTGATTTGGGCCCAAGTTAGTGAATCCACGGGGTGGCGCATTGTTCCATCGGTACTAGCGTTTGTGGAATGCCACCGTAGATCTTCGCTTATTCTTTTAGATCTGAACATCCTTCTAAATCTGTCTTTTATCGGGAAATATCTAAGGACTTTAGCTGGAATCCCTTTCTTCTCCTCTCCAGAGTTCTTATCCAATTCCCATCTTGAAACATTACATCTAGGGCAGCTACTCAAATCTGCATACTCCTTCCTATACAAGATGCAGTCGTTCTTGCAAGCGTGAATACTATCATACCCGAAACCAAATATCTTCAAGAACTTCTTCATCTCATCTATAGATGTCGGAAGCACGTTAATTTCAGGTAGCATGTCGTGCACAACTTTCAGAAGCTGATTGAAATACTTCTCCGACATCCCACTCTTCACTTTGATTCTATAGAGACTCATTATTGCGGAAACCTTCGTATATTTAGGACAGTTAGGGTAAAGTGGAGTTTCTGCATCTTCTAATTTCTTCTTAAACGCAGAATCTTCCTGACTTTCAACGCCCTCATGCTGAACTCCTTCGTTGGGAGATTGATTTTTTTCCCCAACATCAGAAAAAACTGTTCTTATTAACTCATAAGCTTCAAACGATGAGCTCGTAACATCATCTGTCTCATTCCTTTCTTCCCCATGAATGCTCCAGCTTGAACAACGCTTGTACTTATGATCCATACCCCTAATTACTAGGTGATCTATTACTGTGGCTACTGGTTGGTGACTCACATTGCGGCAATCAACGCATGGACAGATCATGTTAGGCGGATTACCAAGCTTCAATGTTGATGCCTTCACAAAATCAGTAGCTCCTTCCTCGTACTCACGGCTATTTCTTGGAAGCCAAACCCATGATTTGTCCATGTTACCACAACACCACAGCTCCACGACCATAGGAGACAGACATTATGATAAATTACTTTAGAATTAGAAACTTTAATCACTAGAATGTTAGTAACCCGCATGGGAATGTGGGTTAAAAATCTGATGTATAAAGCAAAGATCATTCGAATGTTTAAAGAAAATTTCAGACAAAAGAAAAAAATCAGACAAGTTGAAATAAGTTAAGAAAACACAGTCTTTTAACAGGAAAGTAAATAGCTAATTGTCAACCTAAGAAGAAAAGAAGAAGAGCACCGGAAGCATAAACAAACTCAAGCACACACTATTAACTGAGAATCATGTTTCCATTATAAGATTGTGATGTGTAAAACTGAGAAATCTACTGGTTTCTAATCAACTTCATAAACATAAACAATAACATGAGCTTGTGATGTGTACTATCGATGCTCTAACAAAGTAATACATGTTTAGGAACATACCTATGTTTGAATCGGAGAGTGAATTCCTTCCCTGTGAAACCCGAAACAATGTAATCAGTTTATGAGAAACATTATTCAAATCACAAAATTAATCTTAGGAACACCTATCTCATACCTTTGCTTGAAACTTGAAATCCGTAACCTGTAGAATCCGATTCAAAATCAAAGAAATCAATGTTTGAAACCTAAACATAAACCGATACCAAAGAGCAAATCGATTAACAATCTTATACCTTTGCTTGAATAGAAGACTTAAATCCTTCCCTGTAAAACCAAAAACAAAGGAATTAAATTGAATGAATGCAAGGTATGAAAAAATAAGAACTAAATTGAAGCAAAGTAAGTGATTCGGTTAACAATCCTTTACCTTTGTTTGAAAGTCGAACACGATGCAACAATCTTCACCTGTAAAACAACAATTGAAAGAAATTAATTTGTTTAGCTGTAAAACTGACTCAAAACGGAATAAGAAATCTGTGTAAAATCTCATACCTTTTGCTAATAATCGAACACAAACCCAGCTATATCTTCAAAACCCTAAACAAAATTGAAAACTATCAATTTGGGATTTGAAACCCTAACGCGAAATCTAAGCAAAACAAAATCTTTACGAATCACTTACTTTGCAAATATACTCAGCTCGGATTTCATCTGTAACGAAAAAACAATCCGATGTTAATGTCGACAGGATTAACCCTAAGTCGAAAACAGAGCAAAACGAGAGTATATGGTTAAAACAAGCTACCTCAAAGTCGATTTTGATGGTGCATTGTGTTCAATTTCGAAGAACCAGAGAGAGATGAAGGAAAAAAAAATTGGGGGAAAAGAAGCTTGTAAAGTGAAAAATAAGTTGAGAGAGCCAAAAAGCCAAAAAAATCCTAAGTCTAGCGGGCTTTTTTTAGATTTCTCCGCCAAAACTAATACATAGCGTTTCCGAGATTGAAAGTGCTATGTTATATAAGTAAACAAAAGCGTTACGAAAATAAAATTTACGACTACCTTATACATAGCGTTCATAATTTTGAAAACGCTATAATAAAAAATGCTGATATTTTTTATAGCATTAAATGTTGAAACGCTATAGTATAGTGCTATCTATACTCAAATTTCTTGTAGTGAATAACATTTAACTTTAATTAATTAAAAAACTCACATAGTCTTTAACTCATTGTGCATAATACTCGTGTTTTGTTATTTGTAGTTCATTAGCGGTAATATTTGGGTTTTCTTCTGTCATGTTTTCTTCAAAGATCCTGCATCCAATTTTAATTAAATAAACCTATAATTTTAATATTTATATTAAAAAGAGAATAATACCTTTCATATGGCTCAAATGCTTCACAATTAAGCAACATAAACGTTTGGAGGACGGTGTAGTCATCATATGTTAACCAATTATTCTCGGTCTTTCCACTAACTCTACCTTCATGGTAAAACATGTTCGGCACTTCTGGATAAGAATATGTAAACCGAATATCTCCAAGAAGTGAGGCTTCATCAACAACTTCTGGATTTCCAAAGTAGTTAGAGGATGCATTTGAGATTTCCTCGTTCAAACATTGTGCAACAATGGATCCTCCAATGCGTTCTTTGTTTTTCACTTTCCTCTTGAGATAGTACATGTATCTTTCAAACGGATAAATCCACCTATATTGGACAGGACCACCTAAAGCAGCTTCGTCCGGGAGGTGCACTGGAAGGTGTTCCATGACATCAAAGAATGATGGCGGAAATATCTTCTCCAAATTACAAAGATTCACTGCGATATTTTCTTTCAGAATGGAAACATCTTTCTCATGTAACATCTTCGCTGAAATATCCCTGAAAAGAAAGTGCAATATCTACAATAGCAATTATTAGTAGCAATAAAAATGTAAATATTGTTTAGAAAATGGTAAAACTATATGAATTTAATCACCTGGAATTGTTGTGTGAAGGGTTTTGGGTAGGAGCTCCCGAAAGGAAAATGGAAGAAGCTGTTGCATTATGACGTGACAATCATGACTTTTCAGTCCTGAAAGCTTCAAATTAGTTTCGTCAACGCAACGACTAAATTTAGAAGCATACCCGTCCGGAAATTTGATATCATCCTTCAGCCATTGAATTGTCTTTTTCCTTCATTACACAATCTAAAAATTGGCACAGGAAGCGTTCCATCTGGATTAATATGTAAAGATTGTCTTCTACATAAGGTTGGGAGATCCATTCTCTATTTAGCGTTGTCTTTCGTCTTCCCTGAAACATTTAACACCGTGTTGATGAGATTGTCGGAAAATTTCTTCTCAACGTGCATGAAGTCGAGATTTTGTCGGAGAAAAAGATTTTCCCAATACGGCAACTCCCAAAAGATACTTTTCTTCACCCAATTATGATCTTTCCCATAACCGGATATAGTGCGGGCTGGCTTCTCGTGTCCGTTTCCTCCACAATCAACGGTTTTTAAAAATCCCCCAATGGAGTTTATTCTTTCGTATAGAATTTCTTCTCCAGTTAACCAAGATGGAGGCTCGTCTTGTATTGTCTTGCCCAGTCGAAACGCTTGAACATTTTGCCGATAAGGATGGTTGTGAGGCAAAAACATCATGTGACAATCAAACCAACTATGTTTCCTCCCATGTTGTAACCAGAATGACTTCGTCTCATCTAGACAATATGGGCATGCTAAACGGCCATGTGTCATTCAACCAGATAACATGTCATACGCTGGAAAGTCGTTGATTATCCACATCAACACAGCTTGCATCGTGAATTTTTGTTTCCTCGATGTATCATATGCTTCCGCCCCGTCACTCCATAAAGTTTGTAATTCCTCAATAAACGGCTGGAGATAAATGTCTAGACCTTTCTTCGGATGTTTTGGCCCGAGATTTAGTACCGACAGAAAGAAAAAACTCCCTTTTCATACACATATCGAGAGGTAAGTTGTACGGAGTTACGATCACAGGCCAAACCGAGTGTGCCTAACCATTCATACCAATGGGATTAAAACCATCTGTAGATAGGCATAGACAGTATTTCGACTTTCAGCGGAAAAATTAGGATATACCTCATTGAAATGCTTCCACGCTGCTCCATCTGACTGGTGATGTATTTCTCCTTCTGGTGACAAATGTTTAGCGTGCCATCACATATGTGAAGCAGTCTTCTCTAACTGGTATAAACGCTTCAACCGCTCCGTAATAGGCATATAGAACATCCTTTGTTTAGGTCGATTTTTACCCATCCCATTGTTTTGATAGTAATGGTATTTCGTACAAAACCGACACACTAAAAGATCTTGATCTTCCTTCCAAAAGAGCATGCAATTGTCCTCGCAAACATCAATCTTAATAACAGGAAGCCCGCGAGATTTTGTCAGCTTCTTTGCCTCGTAATAAGATGCTGGTGCTTTATTTGCTTCGGCAGAACATTTTTCATAGTCTGTGACATCTCATCCACACACGCCTCAACCAAATTGTAGTCGGTTTTCGCCTTTATCATACGCGAGGCCACATATAGTTGAGAAATTCCATCAACACATCCGTCGTAAAGAGGTTGATTGGCGGCTTCAAATGCTTGAAAAACACTGTCATGGTATAGCTCTTCATATGTTGCTTCCATCATATTGGTAGCTGGCTCTTCATCTCCTGCTACATCTGCTGCTACATTTGCGTAAATTCTCGTATGTATACGGAGGGAATTGAGAATACGTAGCTTATTCTTCCCACGTATATTCTTCGCTAGTGAAATGACTTGTTCTGAAGATTCACCAACATCAGAATAATGTTCGCCATGGCTTGACCAAACATAGTAATTTTCCCTGAACCCAACTCTTTTTAGATGATTAAAAACAGTTATTGCATCAAGTTGTTTTCGATTTTTACAACGGGACAAGGACACAATAGAGTGTTCCGCTCAATGTATGATGCTTGGTTACAAGCAAACAGAAAAAAATACTTGAATCCCTCCCAAAAACTCACTCGAAGCAGAATTTGTGTCAGGATCATAATGTTGATCCATCCATGTTCTTGAAAGAAAATAATGATCCATTTTTTCTAAAGAAAAGAAAATGTTATGATACTTTGTTATAAAAACATGCTATGAGTTTGTTTGTATTTATAGAACATATTACTAGCCACGTTTTAGACACGTTTTTTATAGTGGCTATTTAATAATAGCCACGTTTTAGACACGGTTTTTATCGTGGCTATTCAAATAATTGACACGTTTTCGACACGATTTTATAACGTGGTTATATATAGCCACGATTTTTGCCACGATTTATTTCGTGGCGTATAAATCGAATATATTCGTCATGCCACACGGTCTGAATTTCTGAATAAAGCTTGATATGACTATACATCTTAATAATTTGATTGGACAGACCATGGCCACGATATGTTACGTGGATAGATTAGCCACGTTTGGTTCGTGACAAAACGTGGCTATACTTAGTCATGCTTTATATCGTGACCAAAACGTGACTAAATGCCACACGATTTAGCCACGTTTGTTTGTCACGTGACAAATCGTGACTAATTCGTGACTAATTAAAAAATAGCCACGATTTGTCGTGACAAAAATTAAATCATGACATTGACTCCCAACATCTTTCCAATAGGCTTTGACATGAGATTCACACTACACTCGTAATCACATAGAAGTTCTTCAAAATTAACTCATGCAATTGAGCATGGAAAAAAAACTTTCCAGAATCTTCAACCTTAGGCAATAGCTTCAATGGTGGTGGTGTGCTCCTTGCTTCAACAAAGATAGCCTTAATCTCTTCTTTAGTCTCTCTGCAGTTCCAAAAGAACTCATACAATGGACGATTCTACCAAGCTCTTAAAAAGAGGTTTCTTGAGGAATATTTCTCACCATCTTGTTAAAACCATCAAACTTCACTGCACTAATGGAATTTTCAGATGTCTGGGTGGATCTAGGTAGGGAACCTTAGGAATATACACTCGAGTCGGAGGCTTCTCGGTGATTTTTTCTAGAGCGGGGGCTCTATTTTAGAGCAGTTTCTCCTGATCTCCATCTCCATTTGTTACAGATCTCAACACCTTCCCACTTATCGTTCAATGGCATTACATACTCGTTTCGAGGGTTCTGTTCCACCTTCCCAGATAGAGTTCCTTGTTGTATTTTAGTTGCCAAGGTTTGGTCGCTCGCAGTAGTCAAGTCCTGGATGAAGAGAGCCTCATATATCCTCTACCAACAATCCGAAGTTGAGTCCAGTTCCACCGCTCTATCGGCTGACACGATCAACGAGATTGTTATTCAGGTAATCTATATTTTTATACTTTATAATTTTTTTTATTTATATTTATTTTTAAAGTTTATTTTTTATAGGAATGCCAAAAAAAAAAGATGTGGTTCGATTTAGGCAACGTAAGCCAAAAAACTAAAGTCCGTAAAGTCTTCTCGGTCAATCCTGACTCAGGCCAGATATGAGGCGAAATTACTAAGAAGGATGAGAGTATCGCGATCTTGTAGCTAAGTGAACTAAGACAAAATACTCGCAAGGTTCAACTAGATTGAAGTGAGGTTTGACCGAGAGCTTGGGGTCAACATACACAGCAGAGGTCGGAGCTGAGGTCGTTCTCGGGGTTGTAGGCTCGGGAGTATGGTTTAGGGAATGATTATCGTTTTAATAACAAAACAATTTTGCTTTTTATGAATAATTTAAAATTTAATAGTATTTTGTTTTATTATTAAATTTTATTTTATTTTATTTAAAAAGAAAATTATTAATTTATTTTTAAAATTTTATTAATATAATATTCACAGAATACATAATCTAATATTGTCGGTAATCCGCCGGTTCAAGGAACCGTCGGTCATCCGTAAGTTTTATTAACCGTTTGATGAGGACATCGGTTCAACCTAACTAGAACAGACAGACCAAGCAGAACCATTCCTAAAAATGGTGAGCGCACCCAGACCCTTGTCGGCCATAAAAGACCCACGGAGCAGTTCAAAAAAGCCATGGAGAATCTGATCACCAGGAGCAGCATAGACGACATCACAGAGCACATGGACCAATTGGACCATGATCAACCCGTTCTAAACCAGCTGGCCCGAAGGATGTCCGAAACGACCGATTCCGACCACGACCATAAACTCACACCGAGATCGTCCATCTGGCAATTACTTAAGATTGGCGACGCATCAGTGGTCTTCACCATACGAGTCGTTGATCCTTAGCTTGTGTCATCTTTGTGGACTAAAGATTATACTCTTTTCCATTGCAAGGTTTTATCCCACTGGATTTTCCTTGGAAGGTTTTGAATGAGGTAACCCGAGGCCTGTTTCATCAGACAGAATGCACGGCCCATGAAGCCAATCTCCCACCACGCCTAAGGGGCTTCTCTTTTGTCTTTATTTTCTATCTTATTTTTTGTAAGGTCTTAAGGCCTAATTTGTTTTCTTTCCTCGGGGTTTTCAAAAACAGTAGGATATTTTAGCCAAGTACTTTGTATTTTTAAATCATGTTTAATCAAATAAAAATCCAAGACACTTTGTCTTCTTGTTTGGCGGCCGTGAGGTGCTTTGTGTGGATTCCACTTTGCAACTCAAACCAATTTTTTCCTGTTCAAGCTCAACATCCCACCAATCCATCTTCTAGCATTAGAGTGACCTCAGTTCAACTGCTCGTGCTCCATCGTCCTATCTTGTTCGTGTTTCGAAGGAGAGTGACTTCAGTCCAGCCTTTTCTCCTCTGTCTGGTTTGTTTTTGGCTTCAAATCCTTGGAGCTTACATCATTTGGTATCAGAGCATAGGCTCTTGACACCATCCGGTCCCTTCTAAACCCATATCATTTCTCACTTTCTTGCGATTTGTGTTCTTTTAGCATACTGTTCGGAAAAAAAATTGTGTTTCAGCTTTGTTTCAATCTGTTTTCTTTCTTTTTAGAGTATTTGTTCATGAAATAAATAAAAAGTGTTATTTTAGGTTTTAATAGTAATTGGCTGCATAGTGTTCTTAGGGTTTTCTTGATAATCGGTGTTTAGTGTTGCTTGGTATCGATCGTTCCCTTTGTGTCGCATGTTGCTTTGAGTGCTGAATTCTTTTAGCTTCTAGTATAATCATTCGTCATTCTGTTAAAAAAAGTTTGAGTTGATAGGTTAAAGAGTTGAATTGGTCGCATACTAAACTATCGCTAGGTTGTCACAATTGTATGTGTTGTGTTACCGAGTTGTTTTTGTTTGGTATAGCTCTTTTTTTTTGTCTCTGGTTTACTTAATTTAGTTAGCTCAGTCTTGCACCTGCATAGAAATCAAAGAAACTCGTTAGTAATAGATCGGGTACACCATTTTTTATCACTTTTGCTTGCGTCCGTGAGTTACTTTTGTGAGTGGTCTTGCTTGGTCCAATATTGTGGTTCTTATTTGATTGTTCTGAGTTTATCTTTGCATCTAGATTGTTAGTGATTAGTTGCATCTTCAAAAAAATAATACAAACTAGCTTTATAGCATTTTTTTCCAATTCGATATATTTCCATTTGTTTTCTTGCTTTTGCCATTCTTGTTTAGTTGTTTGTCCATTATTTTCCTTGTTGCATTTGATTGTGTGTTGAATGTGCAAGAAGACAATAATGGAGAAAACCATAACACACCAGCCGAATTTTCCCAACTACTTGGAGCGATCCAAGCAATCGGAGAACGACTGGCCCGGCTCGAGCAACCAGCCGTGCCCGCACTGCCTGTGCTCCAACCCATACCTCCGAACGCCCAAGCACATAAAGGTCAGAATATTCAGGTCAATCAGTTCGACGACACAGATGATGCATGCCCTGACTCTATGACGAACAACCCGACCAAAAACCACCGACAGTGCGACCTGATCCACCGCAGATGCATACAAGATGACAAGGTACAACGACCTAATTCAAACGATGTTAAACTAAAACCGCCCACTTTTGTAGGAAAGGTAAACCTGAGGCATATCTTGAATGGAAACAAAGGATGGAGAATATATTCGACTACTACGCCTACAATGATCGGAAGAAGGTAGTCTTAGCAGCGGCCCAGTTTACGGAGAACGCATTGTCCGGGTAGGATCGAGATGTTTCTGAACTAGACGACATCACCATGATCAAATCACCACTTGGTCCGGCATAATACAACCTAAGGCGAAGGTACGTGCCTCCTTATTTTCATAGAGAGTGAAAAAGGAGATTTCTTAAGTTGGTGCAAGGAAGCACGTCCGTAGAAGAGTACTTTGAATTGTTCGAATAAGTACAGAACCGTCTTGATTTAGACGACTCGGAGGAGACCCTTATATCCGAGTTCATCGTTGAACTACATTACCGCCTCGCCTGGAAGGTTGAGCTCCAACCGTACCATGATATGTCCGAGCTACTGCACAAGAGCATTTAGGTCGAGCAACACAACAAGCGGAAAGCGTCAAAGACAAACCAATATTGTAGCAACGCCACATGGACGTCACCCGCGCCTAAAGCCATCGACAAAGGCAAAGTTGTTGAGGTCAAGTCGCGGTTTAAAAGGCCAAACACCAAGACTTCTAAATTCAAAAGTCCTGAAACAGGTAACTTACCTAGTACCTCTAGAGCTAGAGATACAACTTGTTTTAAATATCAAGGAAAAAGACATATGGCTCGAGAATGTTCGAACCGACTTGTCATGATCCTTACAGAGGCTGGCGAGTACGAGTCACTAGACGATCAGGAATAGTACAAGGATATGGCTGCCCTAAGAACTCCTATTTAATATTCAGACACGAGAGAGATGTTAGTGATATGAAGGGCTCTCAGCGCCAAAGTAGATTCTGAGACGGCGCAACGGGAGAACATTTTCATACCCGGTGCACAATGAACAACAAAGTCTGCAACCTTATCATCGGCGGAGGATCGTGTGCCAATGTAGCAATAAGATATATGGTTGAAAAGCTCGGTCATCAAGTCTTAAAGCACCTGCGACAGTACCGGCTTAGATGTATCAATGATGATACGGAGATACAGATCGCCGATCAAGTCATTGTTTCGTTCGGCGTTGTCAAGTACAGTGAATAAGTGGTGTGATGTCATGCCCAATGCAAGTTTTTCATCAACTTCTAGTCCGACCCTGGCAGTTCAATAAAAAGACGCTACACAACGGACACACCAACCACTACTCGTTCAGCCACGACAAGCGCAAGTACCAGCTTACACCATTTACACCAATCGAGGTCCGCGAGTTGCAGCTAAAACTCACCAAGGAAAACAAGATCAGTAAGACCAACCTATTTATTACTTAAAGTTCTGTAATCCAAGGCTATTATCCAGAATACGTAGGTGCTATTAATAATCTTTAAAGAGGCGTTACACTCTTGTTCTAGCAACATAGATCTGCCCCTAGAAGTGATTTCTTTCTTGGACATGTTTAAGGATGTGTTCTCGGAGGATATTCTAGCCGGCTTACAACCAATCCAAGAAATTGAGCACCAGACCGACCTTGTACCAGGAGCCGCTCTACCAAAAAGATCGGTGTACAATACGAAACCAACAGATTCCAAGGAGTTGGAAAAGCATATTCAAGACGTAATGTGCAAGGACTGTGTCCGCGAGAGCCTCAGCCCATGTGTCGTTCCAGTCTTTTTAGTACCTAAGAACGACGGTTCGTGTAGGATTTGTGTAGACTGCCGAGCAATCAACAACATCACCATCAAGTACTGACACCCGATACCACGTCTAGACGACATGTTGGACGAGCTGCACCGAGCATTTATCTTCTGTAAGATTGATATATGGAGTGGCTACCATCAGGTGAGGATGAAAAAGGAGATGAATGGAAGACGACTTTTAAAACCAAGCAGGATCTATATGAATGGCTTGTCATACTGTTCGGTCTTACCAACGCTCCCCAGTACTTTCATGAGGCTCACAAACCAGGTCTTACGAGCCTACATCAATAAGTTTGTGGTCGTTTATTTTGATGATATTCTCATTTACAGCAATTGTTTATTCAAGGATTCACATTACCCGCAGATGAACAGTAAAATCAGATTTAATTTATGGGTAGATTCTCAGATTGATTAGTGATTCCTAGCCACATGTTCTGATGGATAGCATGTGCTTCACCGATGAACAGTATCGACTATGCATCCAAGAGTTCACATATCGTGAAAATCAATACCTAGCAAACACAATTTTAAGAGCCCATTTGGACAATTTCAACAAGTCATGGACACTACCATGATCATATCCCATGATATACACTTCTGATGGACAGAAGCTGACAAGAGCTCGCGTGATCGTGAATCCTTGGATACGCAATACGTCAGGCCCCACTATCCATCTAAACACCAATTCACAGATCGTGAAACCATACCTAGTAAACACAATTTTAAGAGCTCATTTGACAATGTCGACTATTCGTGGACACTACCACGATCATATCACATGTTATACGCTTCTGATGAATAGAAGGTGGCAAGAGCTCGCATGATCGTGAATCTATGGATACGCAATACGACATGCCCCACTATCTACCCAAAATCAATCTCCGTGTGGCTACCTGCTATCCATTTGAATTTTTTAGCATGTTCTATGAACGTGACAATGTACACAAATAGTTAATACTATGGACACTTAGTTTAGACTGTCCACTCGAAACTTTCGTATTAAGTCCGATTTTCGTTTCCTTAGATTCTAGTACTTCGACTGATTATATCTCTAGTTCGATAGTTTATATGGCTGGAAATCTCACATATATCAGTCCTATCCACCGTAAATAATCAAAGTGTGAAAATAAACAGCTAAAGCAGGAAAGAGAAGGGGGGGGGGGAATTGCATTGAGTGTATCTTTTACTCCTTTTGTGCAAATTAGTATCTTTTTATGTTTCATAGCAATTTGATATCATTTACCAATTTATTATGTGGTGGTTGAACCAGTTTACCCCTCGTAGACAGGTAAAAAGATCAAATAACTCTAACGATGGATAGGGGTCACGCGATTTCCCTTCTATCCATATTTTTTATTATTTTTTTCCTTTCTTTTCACTTCACTCTCTTTGTTACTTTACATTTATTTTCACCTCTCATTTTTGATGGTGGATAGGAGGTCGTTGGTGAGGTTTCCGGCCATATAGACCGCCGGAACGGAGATATTATCGGAAGATGTACCAGAACTAAGAAAAATGGACTTAGTACAGAACTTTTGAACGGATAGTCTAGACTAGGTGTCCACAATATCGGCTATTCGTGGACACTACCACGATCATATCACATGCAAGTCGCTTACTATGGACACTACCACGATCATATCTCTTATTCGTGAATTTGTGTCAACATATTACAACAAGCCCCACTATCCACCTAAAAAGCAACATTTCACGTGGTTTTTGTTATCCATTTGGAGTGTCTAGCGTTTGATATGAATGTGACAGTGTCCACGAATAGCGATACTGTGGATACCTAGTCTAGATTGTCCATTCGAAAACTTCCATATTAAGCCCAATTATTTTTTGAATTTCGGTACATCGATCGATTATATTTCCATCCCGGTGGTCTTTATGGCCGGAAACCTCAACTATGCCATCCTGTCCACCGTAAAAAAATGAGAGGTGAAGAAAAATGTAAAGTAAGAAAAAGAGTGAAGGAGAAAAGAAAAAAATAATTAAAAAATGGATAGAAGGAGTATCGTGTGATGTCCATATCCATCCATGTGCTATTTTACCTGTCAAGGTAAGTGTGGTCTTTTAACGCTGGGGTCCCCAAAATACATACAAAGTTGCAAGCAAACATGGAAATATTCAAGTTTGCTATTAGAAAGATAAAAAAATACACTTACTGCAATTAATCCAAAGAAAAAGAAGTAGAAAAAAAAACAAAAACAAAAATAGAAGGGAAATGAAGGGATATTTTCGGAGTTAATTGCACCCACTATATCATTTTTGGAAAGTAATAGCAAACTATCTTTCAAATTCTTTTTTCAATTATGTATCTTTTTTGTCTTCTAGCAAGTTACAATGTCTTTTTTACCCTTCTCTCTTAATTCAATTTACCAATGTACTTAGTTAGTTCACTTAACTATTTACTCTAACTAGTTATTCATTTGTTTACTATTTTAGTTTGTTTTGGACTAATTTTTATTTGAACTAAATTGATTAATACAAATTGAAGGATTTGAATATATTTTGGATCTGCTTAGAAATCGTGATATACTTTCTCAAAACCCATGGATACCGAAGATTATCCAGAGGAGAATATGAAATGTGTAGTAGTTTGCGGCTCTTGGCTGGTCACCGGCGACGGAGCCTGGAAATTCATCGTGGACATTGAAAGGGTCTCTCGGTTCGTCCCAATGAAGATGAGCATGAAGATGAAAGAGCTCGTCGTCCTTGTTATGGCAGAGTTTGGTTTGGAATGTGCTTCGAAGTTAAAGCTCAGCTACACGCCTTCTCTTACCTTGTCCTCTATTTGTAATGACAGCTCGCCGCCTATCATGGTCACAACAGATTTCGGGCTTTCGTGTTTCCTGGATTTTCTGTCATCTAACCGGTCAACGAAGCTATTCCTGTCCGTGGGGAAGATAGTTAGGAAAGAAGGCGATTCTGCAAATAAAAAGGCGTCCAAGTTAGTTCACCGAGGGAGGTTCATGACTCCTAAGAGACTATTTGTTGATTCAACTCCCTCTGGTAGCAGAGACTCTCCGGTCATGCTTGACGACGACAATGTTGAAGCGCTAGACTTGATGTTTCGTTCTTGTTCACCTCCAGGCAAACGCTCTGATGGATTGATAGTTCCAGGCGTAAGGCCATTCGTTAAACAAGAATTTGTCGATTCAGTTTCAAATTCTCGAAACCATTCACTGGTCGAATGTGATATGCTACTCAGTCCCTCCTTGTTTTCCAATAACTTCGATCCCAAAAAAAAACCCACTTAACCAACTTTTTTATGTCTTCGGTTTCAGACTATCCATCCAACGCTGAGTTAACGGACAGAAGGAACGTACGTTTTCCAAATAACAAGCCACAATTCAGTTTTGAATTGTTGGACAGAGATAGTCAAGAAGATGGCCTCCCCAACGAAAATATAATACCAAAAGCGCTACCAAACATTCCACCTAGCGACGATTTAGTGGATATAGAAGTTAATTACGTTTCTACTAGCAAAGAGAAGGTCATCAATGACTCCGGGAGAAATAAAATAACGCTACCCACCCCCGCAACTCCCACTGCATTAGTGGATAGTTCTGTTGCACCCGGTCCAGACAAAACGGTGCCATTCAGTTTCAATTTGCTAGATAGCCAAGAAGATGTATCCACGGATAACGAAACTGTTAATCCCCAGGTGTCTGACTATCCAAATTGCGATGCTGATATGGAAGTAGGAGGTGAAGCAGAAAACTGTACGCCAGATAGTGATGAGCATGGATCGTCAGATGAGATACCCGTGGATGTTGGCAATGTGGATCGTGAGTTTTGGTCCAATCTCATCGATGATGAATATGGAGGCTCCAACGCACTGGATGTGATGTCTGAAATCCCCGTTGAAGTAGGTAATAGATCCAAACGGAAGTCTGTTGAATCTTGTCCTGTCCAGAAAGAATATGTGTACAGGTGGCGCGGTACTGAATCTTGTGGCACCTCATACCCTACCGTCGAAGAACCAGCTGATATCCCGCCAATGGTGGATGACACCACTTATCAACGAGATCATGTCCCTGACTTAGATTTAGACTCAATGGGTGATGATCTGTACAAAGGTAAACTTTTCAAGAGCAAAGACGATTGTTTGGTATGGTTAGCAATCCATGCTATAAGGAACAAGTTTCATTACTTAAAACCTGTGTCCACTCTTCACAAAGTTGTTATCCATTGCGCGGATAAGACTTGCAACTGGCGTGTTATGGTTCATGCGACGAAGGACACTGGATATTGGGAGGTACGCAAGGCAGAGTTACATCACTCTTGTTGTACTGATACTAGGAATAAGTATCGGAAACTTGGGACGACAAAGGTCATTGCCACTGTTTACAAAGATAAATATTCAGACCCCGCATCTGGTCCGAAACCAATTGGACTCAAAGCATTATTGATGAAGGAGCTACGTATCGATGCATCGTATAACAAGTGTTGGCGCGCACGGTCGAAGGCACTGACGATGCTACGAGGTACAGATGATGAATCGTATAGGAAGTTGCCAGAATTTTTGCATATGCTAAAACTTGCTAACCCTGGTACCATTGCTGATCTCGAAACCGAGGTTGACGCATTAGGTTGTGAGCGGTTTCTATATCTATTCTTAGCATTTGGTACATCCATAAAAGGTTTTGCGAAGCTGCGCAGAATGATTATAGTGGATGGTACACATTTGACTGGTAGATACGGGGGAGTTCTGCTTACCGCAAGTGGACATGATGCTAATTTCCAAGTCTTTCCACTTGCGTTCTGTATCGTGGACAAAGAGAATGAGGAGTCCTGGACATATTTCTTTTTCAAGCTTGAAAAGATTATTGCGAACAGCCCCACATTGACATTCATATCGGACAGATGCCAGTCAATATACAAAGCAAAGGGTAGGATTTTCCCGCGAGCTCACCATGGAGCATGTCTTGAGCATGTCCATAGAATTGTTAAAGCCAGGTTTAAATCCGCAGGGCTTGCGCAACTAGTCAAGTTGTCGGGGAATGCATACAGGATTGGTGAATACCGTGAAACATACAATCGTATAAAAAACAACAATGCAGAATGCGCTAAGTATCTTGACAATATAGGCGTTGGACACTGGACCAGAGCATATTTCAAAGGAGAACGTTACAATCTTATGACAATCAATATCGCTGAGACATTGAACAAAGTGTTGCTTGATGGTAGGAGCGAACCCATTGTAGATCTTGTCACTTGTATATGGTCTATGTTGACCAGGTGGTTCAGTTCTAGACGTAAGAAATCAGCGGCACACAAACCGCTAGTCTCTATCGAGGTTGATAAGCTAATGGATGAACATATGCAGTCAGTCCACGGTTCTAAGATAGCTAGTGTTTCGAACTGGAATTTTGAAATTGTCGGCCAGTTTGGGGGGGAATCGATTCACGTTCTTCTGGATGACAAGCGATGCACATGCAAGTTATTTGACAAGCTTAAAATTCCATGTGGCCACGCCTTAATAGCTGCGGACAGTGATGATGTATCATACGCGTATCTATGTGATTCTTATTATAAGACATCCTCTTGGAGGGCGACTTACGAAGGAGTGGTTAACCCAGGTGGGAATCCTAACGACATCGACATACCGGCTGATGTTCGGAACCGTTACCTTTATCCTCCAGACGTTGACAGACCATCTGGTAGACCTAAGGAAGGAAGGTATCCATCGATTGGTGAATACCAGGCAATACCCTTACCCTTTGATGTGTATTTACATGTAGTCTTATCATTGTTCTAATTTCTATCTTTGCACTATTTTTTTCAGAAGGAGAAGACCCCTCGATCAACCCCAAACAGATGTTCCAAATGCGGTGGAATTAATCACAACCGTGCTACTTGCAAAACCTAATAACAAACTGTTTGAATTTCGCTTTTTGCTTATAACGAGCAATGTTTTTTGTTCAATTAATTATGGATACCTATTACGCTCGTTATATTGGATGGCACCTTTTATTGTGATGGATACTTGTTGCATTACTTCATTTTGATTTGACTTTGATGTTGACCTTTTGTAAAACTTTTGATATTGTTTTAGTGTTTCCTCGTAAAGGTGCTACTACTCGCTTTCTTAAGCAGCTGGCCAAAACAGTTTCAACTATATTACATTTACCCATGGCTACGAACTACTTTCGACGTGTCTTAAAATGTTCGTATTGCCTACAAATTATCCATATAAGCTACCTGTTGTGGATTGCTCTTTTTTACTTCATTTTGGTAGATTGATCATATTTTCCTATTTCTCAGATGGCCTACCACTCAGAGCCCCTATTATGTAGTTACAACGTTTCACAAAATGAGTTTCACGTCTGTATCTACTGTTCTTGATTATGATGAACCATTACCTTGTAGATCGGTAGGCATCGCAGCCCCAACTATGTGTTGGTGTGGTGAACGCATTGAAGTAGGATATGCTAGAACTCGTGCTAACCTTCATCGGAGGTGGTTCAAATGCCCACAAGCTACCCGGGTTAGATCAAAATAAGCTTCTTCTTTTTCCTACTTTATTTTTTTACAAACGTTCTCTACAGTACACTTCGTTTTCCCTAAACAGTTCCCAAGTGAAGGTCATGTTCGTGTGTGGGTTGACGACGCGATTATGAAAGAAGTAGACAGTGTTTCAAAGGATGTCAAGAAAATGCAACAGGACATTAAGCTTTTACAAAATCGGTCACAGGAAGTTGGTGACGAATTAGCCTTCAAAATTGCTAGAAAGATCTCCGTCGAGGTCGCAAGGAACAACAACTCTCTTACTACAAAAACGCATGTGAAGGAACAGATGAACAATCTGCAGATTATCTAGGCTGCAGCAGTGTCTTTTTGTGCAGCTGTTTGGACTTTTGGCCAGTTAAAGGAATACCTAAATAATGGTTGATTGTAGTGTTTTTATAATAAGTCAGGATTCAACTCCATTAGCTTCTTTTTGTAGTCTTCATCTGCACTTGTACCACTACCTTATTCAATCAACTTCAACTCTTTTTACTGGTTCTGTCTTTCGTTTACTACCTAAATTGTTGCAATTACGATGGATACCCTATTTTCATATTGAACTCACATAAATGGATAGAAACTTTCTATGGATACTTTAAGTTATACATTCCGTTTTATATATGGCCATGTATAATCATTTACCTTTATTATCAAAAACAACTCTAATTTTCCAGTCCTTCTATTGTTTAAATTTTCGTTGATAAGTGGTTTTCCTAGTCTAATCATGTACCTTTATTGTCAAATATTAATTTTTTTTCTTAAACATTTTTTTATGTTGTTTATAATATTATTCTAAAAGTCAAAACCAATATATAAATATGTTATATCAGCTTATATCTGTCCACCCTTACCCTTCGCAATGCCCAAGATGAGCTCAGTGAATCCCTCCCCTTTAGCGTTCCCTCTCTGAATCTACTCGACTTGCCATGCGCATTAAGGAGGTTAATACTTGCAAAAAATGCTAGCGAGAACATACTCGAACACTTCAAAATCCGAGCTGTCTGCAAGACTCTTCGCGACGATGCTGATCACGTGGATACCTTAATCCAGGTTGACCTTATCAAGACTCACCACGATTATCAAGGGATACTCCATCTTGAACGCGCATGTCTAGATGCGAAGAATCCAACAGCAATTTTCTTGAAAGCGATATTGGATTTTATGCACACAGATGGAAGAGTTGATGCCTTTGCCCGCCTCAAGCAATGCGCCATCCTCAGAATAAAACCCGTCTTATATTGCTACGAAGTCATACGCCGTTCCATATTCCCTGAGCTGGATTCAGGTTCAACGATTCCTTTTCTCTCTCGTTTTGCTATCCGTGTTCTTAGAAAGCATGTCCGGAAATTTCAGCGGATAACTTGGCCCATGAACATCTCTTCTGCTCTAACCGCGATATCTTACTCTATTAACCATGGAATAATTGCATCATGCCCTTGCTCTGTCCATCGCCACTGGCTTGACTTTCTAGACGCAAAAGTCAAAGGTCTCGGTATGTGCGACCTCTGTTTTTGGTCAATTGAAACTGTTGTTTTCTTCCGTGTCATCCCGGGAACTTTTTTCAAATGGGTCGACCTCATTGACTGGGAAGCAAATGCCGAACTATATTTAGCACATGACCAAAATGACGATGTGGTTTGGGCCGCTATGGTCGATGGGGTCGTTGATCATGAGCAAGGCGCCGCCGTTTTAGCCGGCGTTAATGGGCAAAACGTCATTCATGCGGTTTGGGGCTTTTAGAGATGATGTTTTTTATTATTTAATAATTATCATAAAACATCATCGTTATTTTTTGTTATTCTATCCACTACTCTATGATGGCTATGTAAACCCGTTAGTAATGCATTTTCGAACTTCTTCTTCTTGTCCTATCAAATATAGTAATTCTTAAGTATCCATTTTCTACAAAAATACCTTTTATTCTCCTTTCCTAATAGAAACAGAACAGACTATCCATCGTCTCAACAATATATATAATAACATCCATCAGCAAACCTCACGACCTTTTAATTTATAATTTTCAAAGTAGTGATTACTTCAAAATTCGGAAAGTTATACGCTCTTCATTAATTAAAGTCTACTTTAGTTGTCAGGACGCCTGCGTCATTTCTTTTCAGCCACTTCACAAGTCTAATCACAGTTTTTGTACTCAACCCACTACCAAGGCCACAAATTGTTTCCAAGATTTAAACACTGTTGTTCTACGCCTTTCAATCTGTCGTTATCTTACTTTTCTACTTACCCATTATTATATACAATAAAAAACCTTCTCTTACTATCCACTTTACACATATGGATACAGAACTACTTCGTATCTATTTTCTGTTACCATTCCCCTATAATTTTCCTGTTTGCTTTTATCAAATCAAATGAATTAACTTTATTTTACATGCTGGATACCGTTTTGTAACTTACCGCAGTTTAAAACTTTGTCCTTTGGACCTGAATCCTTCTTTTCTCACTTAACCCTTTCCGAAACTCCCGCTTATCACTTCTCCCAACGACTTCTAATTACTTTTATAAAATTAATAATTCATAAATACATTTGTTCTTCTTTTACTCAGTACCCCTATATATATGGATGCTAGGCCACTTCGTCAGTCACATCACTATATAGTTACATATTTATTTACCCCATTTAGCTACATTAACTTAATGTAAACGACTGACTATATTTTTTATCTCGTTAGATCAAACTTCATTGTGCTTTCAAAATCCACTATTGACAGTAAAGGGAAAACATCATCCTAACCACTATTATCACTAACTACAATTACTTATAAAGTTATCTGATAAAATTAGCATAGAATATTCACCTCCACACTTCCCCACCTATCCATAATGTTTTCAACACTTTATGTACTTAAATTTCTTTATATTAAGTCATGGATACACATTATATCCAATTCATCTATTACATGGATACTAATTACGACATCTTCCTAATATTAATGGACAGGAAATAGAAGTAACAGTTCTCGCACCTATCGCCACTATTTTCACCCATCATCGTGTGAACCCACCAACAATCTTCCAAATCGCTGCAGCTCTAAGAATCACGCCAACTGTCAACTTCTTTTAGCACAACCGCTTGCACGTGGTACCCCAGCATCTCACCAATAACCATAGCCTCATCATATGATCGTTTAGATCTGAAAACCTTATACTCGGCCTTGCAGCCTCTCCCTTCGCACCATTTAAGAATAATATACATTAGCTCGGCATGGGGATACACATCCCTCACTCCATGTAATATTGTTATAGCTGTCTCAAGATCGCCCAAATTGAATGCAGTGCGCAGGCTTTCGGTGTACATCGCAAACGGATTTTTGTGCTCTACGCACTTCCTGTAAAATTTGTAATACCACGAATATTGTTCGTCTGAAAACCAAGTGAAGTCATGCCGCCTGTCCAGTCGGACTCTTGAATACACCTCTGGTGAACAAACAACATTAAAGCCCTCGGGGCCTGCCTTAAGTAGATTCGCACAAGCATCAACGCCGTCTTCTGCGAACCTAACTGCGATTTCGGCCAGTAGCAAACTTGGTAACCACATTTCTTTTTTTACTCTCTGGCTTATGCCTAGTTTTGGATATTTTATTTTAAATTTTTAAACTCAAACCCAATCTTTTGGATAATGGCGCGTGACCCCCCAATCGAAGCATACGACGCTGCTGACAAAGACTTCACATTTTCTGTACATTTTATATTCAATGAACGTCCATTCTTTTTAGTCAAACCCTACTTCTGACGATTTGACCAGTGGGTACTACACATACATCTTACCTTTGGCTTAATATCTGATGCATTGCGTAAATAATTTTATCTTTAACATTTCATACTATACTATTGGCGCGAGACTGTTAGAACTATATAAATGGATGGCTCATTCTCTACTGCACTATCCGTATATAAGACAACTACCATCCTAACTTTTCGCATCTATCCATCCAATTATTACTTTTAAATCGAATGACTATAGTCCATTTTTTTACACGTTCAATTCAACTCTTTTTATAAGTAGTGTACCCACAGAAGATCACCACTCAACCAGCTCTCTTTCCCCCTCTGTTAGTTTCCTTCCCACACTATGAGTGATGCAGCTAAGAAAATTTGCTACAAATGGGGCCAGCCTGTCTCCGGTATAAGGATCGTTGTTCAAACCACTCATCAGTTAGGTATTCCTACGAGCTGCGATTGTAAGTCTTCCTTGTTTATAACAACATCTACATCACCTGAGAGTAAAGGAAGGCGCTTCTATTCATGCCCTTACGATCTATCTGACGTAAATTTTTTAACTAAATTTAACCATACTTATTAATTTCGTTATATTCTTTTTAATCCTTTTCAACCGTCTCCCTTCGGATTCGTAGGATCCAGGTCAGGGATGCGGATTTTAAAAGTGGTGGGACGTCGCAGTTTCTGAGGAAATTGAGAAGATGAAAGTTGAGGCTCGCCTTAAAGAAGAATCACACCGTTCTCAAATCGCTGGTTTTATTCATAGGGTCGACTTTCTGCTTTCAAAGATTGAATACTTTGAAACAAAATTAACAGATATGAGTCATTTACTGTATTGAATTGTTTAAGTCTATCCATGCTTGATTCCTGCTTTGATTTCTGATTCCCCATATTGATATAAGCCTATCTATCCTTTGATTCCTGCTTTTGTATCCATCTACTAATACAACAGATTCTTGAATTTGTTAAAATCTACTCTTATCAATTCCTAAACGAATATCTCTCAAATACAATCCATGTATTTTCTGCGTCGTGAATTTTTTATTTTTTTTTAAATGCTAAATTATTATCGTCAACTACCTTTCTCACAAACAACCCATTTAAAAAAAACAATCCATCTCCAGTTCCTCATCTCAAACGTATCTTTTTCCGATAAATGTTTATTGGCAATGTCAAGGAGTGTATTATCCATGTTTCACAGCCCATGTCTATCAGTTACATTTCATTGGTTTGGTCCCTACCTATTATCATTGTGCATGTCCATCATTCACTATATTTAACAATCACCTCCCTCTACATTAGATGAGAAATCTATTGAAATAAAATTAAATTGCACATTTACGTGTTTTCACAACCGGATACCGCGTCCAATCTATGGATACGTGTTTGTATTAGGGAATTTATATTCACATGAATATTGAAACGTTGCTCCCATTTGGCATCTATAAAACAATATATATTTACGCATTCACTCTCACCCTAACCACAATACATCACTTTTAGAATGAGTAGTGCTAACCTTCTAAACCTGTCGCCGTAAGTAAGAAGACTAATCCTTGCGAAGAATGCGAGTGATCATCTTCGAGAACACTTTAAAGCCCGAGCTGTCTGCAGGACTCTTTGTCAAGACGCCGATCACGTGGATACCCATTCTCAAATTAACCTTATCCAGGAGGGCCCATCCGAAGGAGACCAAAGAGGCATCACCCTTCTGTACAATGCATGCTTGGATGCCAATAACATATTTGCTATGTTTTTGAAGGGCATATCCGAGTTCATGTACACATACGGTGGAAGATTAGAAGCTTTTAAAAAGATTAAAGCTTCTGCCATCGCAGGTTGCAACTCTGCTATGTATTGTTTCGAAGTCATCCGGCGATCTATTTACCCATCCTTTGACTCAGGTTCGACTATCCCATTTCTTTCCCGCTTTGCTATTCGTGCTCTTAGAAGGCATGTCAGGCAATTCGAACGCTACTCCTGGGGTATCGGAATAGCCGTCGATCTCACTCAAATTAGGGATGAAACTGATGTTGGAAGTTTAAGGTCATGCCCTTGCTCCGTTTATAAATATTGGCTTACTATCACTGACGAGGATATTAAAGGTTGGAGCATGTGTAATGCTTGTTTCTGGACTATCGAGACAAATATTTTCTTCCAAATAATCCTCCAGACTTTCCTTGAATGGCCTGTGCTAGAAGACAATCCACTCGACGGTGGTTGGCCTGAGATAGAGCACAACGTCGGTGGTTGGGGTCAGGATGCAAATGGAGGCGGTTTGGGTCTGGTCGTAGTGCACAAAGGTGGGGAACAAAACCACGGACAGGAAAACGGCGGACAGGAAAACGAAGGCGGCTGGGGAGACGGTGGCGGTTGGTAAATGTCCCAATGCAAAACGTTGGCGTTTATGTCGTTCTCGAAGCCTAAATAATTAGATTTATTTTTTCCCATAAAATATATTTCATATTATTAATAACTGCTTTTCTTTTTTGTTACGTTATCCATCCATTTATCAATGTATCCATCTACTATTAATTTATCCTATCCACTATCCACTGTAATTTAACGATTCCTTTAAATCTTACAAAATATATAAAGTATAATATTTAGACTTTAGTATAAAACACAACTTCAAACACCTCACCAGAACTTCTCCACACGCGGACACTTCGAACAACCCATTGCTGTTTGCCGTCAAATCATTGTTACAACTTCCAATGCATTATTATTCATGATAATAAATTTATAATATAAATATTTAAGCCATAGATGCAATCCCTCTAGACCCGTGTTTTTTAACTATCAAATCATCTCAAGTCTTTGTCATAAACTCTCCATACATGTGTTTTTCATAATTACTTTCTTCATCCTCGTTTTTCTACAAAAAAAACAAATATAATACAGTTGCCTACGTAATTATTACAACGCTTTGAAACCCCAACCCTTATACCCATCATTATGGACAATCAATAACAGGGAAACAAAAAATTTAATTCTTCCTTTCAAAAATCAAAACTTTATTCGTTTTACCTTTTTCAATGGGGGATAGGTTACTGTTACTACGCTTTCTCGCTATCCATTTGTGTTTGTCCACGTTATGAAGTATTTTCCTATATTATTTTCACATTCATTATTTTTCTTACGAAATAAGTTTCTCACCGTCAACATACTTTTTATCGATATTTTAAAGTCATCTTCATCGAGGCACTTTATCAATTCAAAACCTGTCAGAGGCTAGCCACACAGCTTTCTTAGATATATCTCCTCCCATCTAATCAATCACTTTAATCCCTACTTCCATCACTCTAAAGAGTTGCATTAATATTCCTTGACATACCGATTAATATTTTCATGACTGATTAACTATCTATATCTACACCTAGTGTATTTATCATTTTTAGTCCATCGTCGTTTCATACATTCATAAATATCTCCATCTGTCATAATGTACAAATGTACCAATCCATAAATATATGTTATTCAAAAACTATGTATGTATCCATAAACTATATTTCTCTTATAATGTATAGGTATATAGCTAAAGGAGAACGCGTATGGATAGGTGATTGTTAAATATAGTGAATAATAAACAGCCACAACGATAATAGATAAACTAACTTCATTTTACCTTTCCACCCATTTCCTATCTTCAATTTGCCTATCCACCCCTCATCGAAATGTAAACATATCAAAATAGCAACATCAAATTGATGTTATAGAAACCAAATACTCAACGTTCGAGAAAACAAACATTGTCTCAAAGACATAAACTAACAATCCATAAAACATACAAATCATAGTTAATAATTAAAAGTTCATTCGTAAATCCGTGGGACTATCCATTCCTTATAGATTTCCATGGCATACTCCTGCCGAAACTGGTCCACGAATGCATCATTCATCCCATCCATTTCTTCTGATCTGGCTAGGGCATTGAGCTCAAGAAACTTCATTGTAACAGGTCCGTAATCGCCTACTCGATCATTTGTGTACACAGTCTCCACTCGTCTCCATGAATAAGGTGGTAAATTCCCTTTTAGTTCCTGTCTAGCCGCCTTCCTTTGTTCCCTTGGCTTCATACTGTTAGTCTCGGGATCCAGCTTGAAAAAGGCTTCCACAATGTAAGGCAGAATTTCTACAATTGGCGCAATGTTTTTTGCAGCTTTGGCACCACTGTTATGGATTGGCAACGGGTCTAGTAGTTCAACCGTCCGAAATTCAAAATTAATAACAACTCCGACCCAGTGGTTTGCGTCCCAATTCATGGGAACGTAAGTTGTTGAGACATCTTCAAACCACCTTGCTTTAACCCGGCCGTGCGTCCACTCATCGTATACATACTCCTTCATGCGTTCGTCCCAATGGTACTCTCTCTTCTCTTTTGACTTCATGAAGCTCCTATGTCGACCTTGCAAATGGTTTGAAAACCAAGGGGGAAGAAACACCACCCTCTCTGCTTTGAAGTACCTAGCATTTTTCATGTATATGTACTCTGCCAGTACATGCATATGCTGAAGTACCGATATACCATACATGTTAATAATATATGCCATTACATATAACAATTTTTCAAAATACTTACCGTTGTGTTCAAAAATTTCATCGGCTCAGCAATGTCAAGCAAGAATTGGTTATTGATTGTCACCTCCCCAAATATCAAGTTCTTCAGGTCGTATTTCCTACAAATTATTCGTCCCTTAAGTAAATCTAACATACTTAACTTTCTTATAAGCACAGTAAATCCTGACCTCGTTGGGAAAAGTTTCAGTGTTTCCTGCCAAGCGTTCTTGTGCTCAATAAACATATCTTCGCTTTCCCTTAACCCTGCAAATACCCGAGCAAGCTCAATCTCGTCATTCGATGGAGTTTGTTTAACCCGTTTTGGTGGAGGAGAAGAATCGCTTAGATCGACCGGTTCTTCAGTGTTATGAAGCAGTATTTTCATTTTGCCACGCTTCTTTTTACGGCCGTTGTTCTTATTTGTAACCTTGTTTTTTGTTGCGTTAACTTCTTTAAAGGCTATGTTCACTGTTTCTTGCCAAATACATAAAATATGTCCTTTCAAACTGTAAAACTACTATTTAACGAAATAAAATTAAACTACCTTCGCTTGTTTCTTTGTCGTGTCTCTCTCCAGTCCATCTTCCTTTATGTCCTCTAATAAACTATGCACCTTACCTTCCATGGGTATCTCATCAGTTTTTAGTTCACAGATAACTTCGGAGTCAATCTGGCAATTATTAGTACAGACTATATAACTCAACAATGTCCAACATAATAGGTGTCAATTACAAAAAAAAAAAAACCACACTTCGCTTACCATTGATTGTTTCTCTTCAGATAAAGATTCATGTCCATCTTCCATTCCAGCGAGATTGCAGCTGCTGTCCATTCTCGTTCCGATGGATACTCCATCTTCGTTTCCATCAACTTGATTTCCATTATCACTCTGCCAAACAAATTTACACTTCATTAGTTATTTCCAAAGTAAGGTCATATATTCAACAGGTTTTCTTCACCCGTTTCTAAAAGCCGTTGATAACCTATTCGGTAGTACAAAGTTGAGCCTCAGTGGATAGTTTTTTGCTAGGTACTTCCTGTTCTCCATCTCCCTCGAAATCCCGGATTAATGTAGTCTCCACTATGCTTTGCATCTGTCCATCTGTTTGTTTAGGCCCGTCAGAAGCATTATCCACGGCAATGGATACACCGTCAACTATTTCTTCACCAACTTTTCTATTAACCTGCCCAACATCCATACAAACCACTTCTTAAATTAAAACTTTATTTACCAAATATAGCAAAGATAATAAAACAACAGTTACAACAAAGCGTTCAAATGTATCCACAAAATACCTGAGGTTGGAGATCCAGTTCACTCTCTAAGGTACTATACACTTCACTATCTGTGGATTCTTTTTTCCCCTAACTTCTCTTGTCCATCTCTCTCACTATCCTTTGAAGTATCCATTTTGCTTTCCATGCGTATGTCATCAGTCTTTAATTCAAATACAAGCTCGGGCTCACTCTGTATATTATTAGTAAATCATTAATACCTCGCTCTTGTCCAAATTAATAGCTTAACAAAGTTTTTCTTTTCCTTCAATTACCGTTTTTTCTTTAGTTTGCCTCAAAGACATCTTTCCATCGACCATTCTGCATGCGTGCACCACCTCTCCATCATGGTCATTGTGGATACGCTATCTTGATTTTCTTCAACAAGATGTGCGATACCATTCTGGCCAAATTGTAAATAAACAATTACTTATTCTTAGTTAATGTCTCACATTCATCAAGCTCCTTTAACTATGTGTATCATCCTTTACCGTTATTTGTTTTTCATCAGCCATCCCTCCATCCTTTTCTTTTGCCTCGTCCATTTCGCTACCTATGGATAACCCGTCTAACTTTGCTTCACCTGTTGTGGTGGTCTTATCCTGCCAAAATGGATACATAAAATTTTGACATCTCTACTAAAAAAAGCCAAAGGTGTCCATCAATACCTGATGCTCAACGACTTCAGTCTCTTTTCTATGACAAACTTCACTCTTTGACAATAGATCGCCTTTCTTTTCCTCCACTGGGCTGCAGCTCTTGGTTTTGCCATGCTAAATTCCGCAGCGTTAACCCCAACGAAGGCAAACATATGAACAATCAGTAAAATACCATCACTGATGGATGCAAACTCCCAAAAAAATACTTTCTAATTTATCAGCATATCACCTGGTTTGATGGATGCAAGCCCGCAATGTTTATCCCCCCCCCCTTTTCCAAGGTTTTCTAGACTTTCAGCTGCATACAAAACATCTTTCGAGTGCTTTTGATCCTCCCCATCTGTGATCATTCCCACATGTTGCTGCTCCTTACCAACAATTGATCAATCCCTTGTTTTACAAGGATCAATCGTGTCATCCAGCTGAGTACAAAAGCTGCCAATGTTAAATTCAGATCCCAGATTTTCTTGATCGAAAAAAGTTTCATCAACACAGACTTGAGATATAATAGAATGCACATTATCCCAATAATTGCCCTCGTCGGTGGCAGAACGTCCAACAGATTGATCACCAACTCCAGTATTAACATTCTCCGACACTTCAGGGTTAGGTTTTTCCGTCGTCACCTTCTTTCTTGCACCTAAAAAAGTTTCTTCATGCCTGTCAAAGTGCCTTTCTGATCTGGGATGTTTAGCGCTTTCCTTACACGTAACCTACAATCCTTTGACTTGTTTCTTAGCTTCAACACCGTCACCTCCTTTTCCAAACTTTCTATTTTCTTTTCAGTCCAAGCCTTGAATTTCTCGAAGGCAACCGAGTCGGCCTCACTTCTACTCTCATATTCAATATGAAGTAACTGGAGCTTTCTCTTTTTCTTGTTCTCCACAACAGTCTTGGTGACGAGTTCAATCCCATCTTCAATAGCAAGTTGTGTAGGTTTTCTTTTCTTTTCTTTTTCTACAATAGCCTTTGGGACGTATTCAATATGCTTTTGAGAAGAATCTCCACCAGGCCACTCCTCCTTCTTAAAATCGTGATTACTATCCACGAGGTTTTCAAGATAAACCACCTTCTTATCTTTTATCTCGTCTATCCACTCCCCCCAGCCTTCTCCTAATGGTCCCATTGGTTTTAAATAAGGAACCACTTTTACCTGTACATAGAAAAATGCCAAATGTAAATGGAAAGACCTAATTGTTTAAATATCCACGATACGAATATAGACATACCTCTGTTCCAACCTCTATGTCTAGTACAGTCTCACTACTAATCCAGTTGTTTTTCGGGATCCTTTCGAAAGAAGTATCCATGAAACTCATAGTTGATTCATGGTCAGGCATCCTCTCCAAAAATCCAGGAATACATCGGAAAACTAGAAGTTGAAATGCAAGTGGGAATCCATAAACGACCTTTGTTTGCTGCTGCAGCTGAGTTCTGAATGTTTTAACAGGGTCTTCACCCACTTTACCCGTTCTCGGACCAGGTTTCATTGAATTAATTGTTTTAAGAAAGGATAATCTTCCCCATGGATAGCTCAAAAAATACTCCACATCGCTAAGCATCTCAACAAACTCTGGTGTTGCTTTTGCAACCTGGTTGCTACTAATAAGGACTCCATCAACAATTCATATCAGCGCAAGCTTCAGCCTTTTAGTTCCATCCAGGTATGTATCATCAAGCATTTCAAGAATGTCTGATATCTTAACACCTTGGTCCCCCTTCTTCCTGCTCTTACTCATATGGCCAAATAAGTCTTCCCACTCAGAATTACTTTTCGCCACCACCAAACTTCTCTCTTCTATGTCTTCTTCTTCAGGGAACTCACAACAATTCAAGCATGTTATCATTCCAAACTCTACTAATGAGAATCGCAATGGTTGGCCCGCAAAAACTATAGTCAACTCGTACTTCTTCTTGGTAATTAGTTGCCTCCCCAGCAGCCCATGTATCATTTTCCCAGAAATTGAACACTGTTTCACTGGGAGCCTGAACAAATCTCTAAAACTAGAGTCCTGAATTCTCTCCCACTCTGGCTTGTCCTTCATTATCTGCCACACTTTGTTTAGTATCTCCAGTTTGGAATATATATTCAGTCGACCATCTGGATATTGATATGTCTTGTACAATCTACTTGGTAGGTCTTTGTCTACCATCGCCTGCAAAATAAAAATCAATTCCATAACTTTTTTCTATTGGGTATAACAACCGAAATATAAGAATTCTTCAAGCTTACCTTCTTCAATCTAAGACGAGTATGAAATGACTGATGAATGTGGGTTTTGCCTTCTTCACTCTAAGACGAAGAAAGAAGATCGGAAGAGACGATAATTTTTTATTTTAATTTTTGACCTAAAATAATTAGATCTGACCCATTATTAAAATACCCAACCATAAAATTTCTAGTTAGCAAATAAGTTATTGGTCAGGTCATTTAGTCTTAGGGTATTTTAGTCTTTTACTTGTCTCTCTCATCCCCAAAAGATACAAAATTGAATAAACATTTTAGAGGATACCAAATTGCAAGAAAAAAATAAAAAATATACACCCAGTGCAATTGACCCGATATTTTCTTCAGCATGACTTGATTGGAAAAAGATACAAAATTGCTATGAAACATACAAAGATAAATATTGACTATTAAAAGTTTTAAAAAGTACACTCAGTATAATTAATTCATAAAAAACATTACTTATCACATAGAATATTTAAGCCGGATCAAATAAAATCAATCTTCTTTTACAAGTTCTTCCAGGTCTTTGCCTTGCTTTCCTAAATGCCATAATCCCTAACTAACTTTTCTTTTGAAATCAACTTTAAATAACCTAAACAATAGTTTTTTTATTGTAAAGCAACCGTGGTCTAGTGGTCAAGTTAAAGCTTTACACCGGCAGGCACTGAGTTCGAATCTCCGAACACAAAGTTTTACAAGATTAATGGAGGCAAACTTATAAGAAAGTTTTCAGTAGCAGGTGGAGCCGTTGATCGTGACCGTTGATGGGTTCTTGTAGAACGGATGTAGTATTATCTGTAAAATTTTCCTTATAATAGTTCTCATAATCTATAAACGTTAAAAACAATAACTTAAATGATCTTATAATATTATATCAAGTGCCAACTGTTATTAAATATAGGTATGAGCGTTCAGATATTTGACTCGGGTTTGGATCGGGTTTATTTGAATACATGAATATTTGGGTAAAAAAGTTTTGTATCTATATAGAACCCGACAAGTTTTGGTTCAGGTCGGGTCTTTTCAAATTTAGATCAGTTCAGATCTTAAATTATTATACTTGTAAAATACCTAAAAATGGATACATTTTGGGTTCGGTTCCGAATATTTTTGGTTCTTTGTATGTATTTTTACTTCATCTATTGCTCCATAGAGTCTTCACCTAATAAAATATATATTATATATAGAGCTGTCAATTCAGACTAAAGTTCGTGGATTGCAATCCGATCCGCCCTATAATAAAGTGGTTTAGGACTTCATTTTTCTATCTGCAGTCCGGCGGATTGAGACCGCCACGGTATGCGGTCTTAAGCGGTTTGATATTTGCGGTTTATAGACTTCACCGACGGATTAAAAAACTTAAATATTAAAATTAAAATAAATCTTTTTAACTATTTTATTTCTAGGGTTTAAAGATTCATCACACCACAAGACACAACACAAGTCACGAAAGGCTCGAATTTTTTTTTTTTTGCTTTCAAACTCACGAAGTTACTTCTCAGTTCAGTCTGCTACTTGATATTTCTCCAGTTTTCTTGCTTATGAAGTTTACTTTTTTATTACTCGATATTGTTTCTCCTGCTTTGAAGTTTTTTTTTTAATTTTCAAATTACAATTTTATTTTTATTTACGATTATCGACATCACGTTATATATTTATAGTTACTTATTATGGCTCCTAATTTTTTAATTAAAATATTAGTCCGCAGATCGATTCGGATATCCGTAAACTTTAAACGGTTTGGATTAGGATTTTCATTTTTAGTACCGCAGTCTGCCGCGGACCAGTCTGCTAAAATCCATAAAATAAAAAGCCGTCATGAACTGGACTGATAATCCGCAGATTAATCCGAATTGACAGCATATCGGTAAAAATAAATGCCCTTCTGTACTTTATATAGTATATTATATATGGGTAAAAATATTCTACACAATTGAGTAATAATTAGATCTAACCAAAGCTGTAACGATTTAGACTATTGCATTGTATATTTGTATAACGGATAGATCTTAACCATAGTTGGGTGATCACAACAAAGGCTAATAAATTCACTACAAAAAGACCGGGTTTAAATGATTAATTGTGTGTTCAATTTTTTAATTCAATAATTACTCGGTCGTGATGAAGCGCCGTTGATATAATAAGAAAATATAAACTTATTGAAGTTGACCATCTTTATGATTAGCTAAACTGTTCCAGAGTTGAATATTGCAACCAACCAAAAAAAAAAAAAAACTTTGCAATGGCTGCTGCTTTTTCCTCTCCACAAGTTGTAGTCCCTAAACCATGGCAAGTGTTCATCAGTTTTAGCGGCAAAGATCTGCGCACCAATTTCATTAGTCATCTGGAGGGAGCTTTCAAGCAGGCTGACATCAACTACTACATAGACACCAAAGAGGTCCTTGGTCAAAATGTCTTTTTTAAGAGAATCCAAGAATCACAAATCGCACTGCCAATCTTTTCAAGCCAGTACGCTGAATCAAAGTGGTGTTTGAACGAGCTCGTGGAGGTAATGAAACAAGTGGACCAAGGAAAACTCAGAGTCATCCCAGTCTTCTTCAACGTGACCCCAGCGGATGTAAGAAGTCCGTACGGAGATTTTGGCTGTAAGGTATATGTAGAAAGTCAACATAATCCATCCGCTCTGCCCAATTGGTCGGAGGCTTTAAAGTCTGCTTCAGACAATACTGGCTTGGTTTTGAAGAACTATGGGTAAAACAAACTAGCAAAACTGTTTCATCATCTCATATCTTGTTTTTTTTTATCCAAGAATCTCATTTAGTTTTTTTCACATTCTGTAGTAACGAGAGGTTGCTCATTCAAGCGATTGTTACCTCCGTCAAAAAAGTGCTAGATCTACCAAGCTCACACAATGTGCCCGGCCCTGAGGAGATATCACCCGTAAGTCGTTGTTTCATTAGTTCATCTAAAGAAAGGCCTTCCTTTGACGATGTAATGAATCAACGCCTAAAGCAATTGGAAGAAAAAATAGATTTTGGTTGCGATGTAACTCAAATCATTGGTATTGTTGGGATGGCTGGGATTGGTAAAACCACTCTCGCTGAAAAGTATTTCAATAAGTGGAACGACAGGTATGTGTTTAACAAGATGATCTCGGGCATTCGTCAGAAGTTTGCAGAGAGAGGCGATGACTGGCTGGAGAACACGCTTCTGAATGGTCAAGACTTAACTGATGAGGCTGATATTTTCTCAATGAAAATATTCCTTGTTTTGGATGACGTGAGCCAGAAGAAACACGTAGATTTTGTATTCAAATACAGCAGGTGGATTAAGCAAGGAAGCAAGATTGTGATTACAACGCGTGACAAGTCATTGATCTCGCAACTGAAACTCGATGTTTATGTGGTACCTGCTTTGAACGACACGGATGCTTGGATGCTCTTCAAGAATCATGCCTTTAAAGATGGAGTCTCTAGTGGCAAAGGGAATTTTCCCGAGCTGACCAAAAAGTTTGTGGATTATGCTGGAGGAAATCCACGAGCCCTGGAGGAACTTGGAAAGGAGGTTGTTGGGAAAGAAGAAGCACAATGGAAAGAAAGAGTAGAAAATCTGCAACATCAGTGCAATGAGAATATAAAAAGAGATATAAAAAGCAGTTATGACGAACTCACTGAGCAGCAGAAGGAAGCGTTTCTCGACATAGCTTGTTTCTTCAGATCTGAGGAAGAAAATTATGTCAAGTGTTTACTGGATCAGTATGGTGATGATGTTGTTAAAGAACTCGCTGAAAAGTTTTTCATTTGTATCTCTGCGGGACGGATAGAGATGCATAATCTACTGTGTACATTTGGCAAAGAACTTGGTTCATCCCAGGTAACTAGTTCGGGGAAAAGAATGTGCCATCATAGCGAAACTACTATAATTCTAAAAGATGCAACTCAGCAAAGAAGTAAGGTATTATGAAATGATCTCAATTAAGTCCTCTAGAAATTTCTTAATTCTTACACTTATTTGTCTTGTTACCAGGAAACGAGAGACGTGAGAGGTATCTTTCTAGACACATGCACAGAAACAAATAGAATAGCAGTAGCCATGAGAAGATTTACAGAAAAGTTCAAACCGGCGAGTCTGCGATATCTCAAAATCTACGACTCTCTTTGTCCAGAGAACTGTAAAGTAACCTTGCCCGACGGACTTAAATTCCCTTTTCAAGAGATTAGATACCTCCATTGGGAGAACTTTAACTTGAAGGAGCTTCCATCAGACTTCAGCCCTAAAAAACTTATTGATCTCAGGCTGCCTTATAGTAAGAACATTGAACGTGTTTGGGAAGCGGTTAAGGTGTGTCTTTTATGCGCTATTTTTTCCATTACTTCATCTAACTATGATCTGGATATCCGTATACATGTGTTTTGTTTTAAAGAAAATATATCTCTTGCTTAACCCAAACAAGTAGCTAGTATGAGGAAGCCTTTGAGCGGCCCGTATTCTCTCTCTCACTCTTCCAGCGAATTCTAAGGCGATTTCGATCCAGAGCCTTCTCTGGCGTTAGTCGATCTCCTTCTCAGCCGTGAGAAGCCTCCCGTTTGTTTCTTGAGCTGACTTGTACAACCGGAAGGTTGAGGGGTGACCGGAATACCTCAGGCTCCTTTTCTCTGTTTTCGCGTGGCGGGATTCTTCACTTCCGGCGACGCAGTCTCAGAGTTTCATCTGATTCCTTCTCCCCGGGAAAGTCGCAAAGCTAAATCCACTCGAGGACGGTGGAGATCGGTGAAGCGCGAGGGAAAAGGGTGAGGTGAGTTCTTAGATCTGGGTCTGTCGGGGTGAAGATGGTGGGTAGCGAGGCGAGCGATTCAAGCGTCACGGCGGTGGTGGCCACACTGGCGTGACTGCGGTGGAGAGAGGTGGTTGTGTGCTTCGTTGCATGTCTCTCTTACCGGAGAAGCTTGGTTAACGGGAAGAGAGGAGCTCTGAGAAGATCTAAGTGGACAGAATCTCATCGAGCGACATATGCGGAAGAGGATTCGCCATACGAAGCTTGCTGGGAGCGGCTTTTCCGGGTGAGGTCGTGGGAATCCGCCGAAGACCCGTTTGTCGGGAGAAGGGAAGATGAGCTGTGGGTTGGCGACGCAAGAAGGGTAGCATAAGTCAGATCCTTCGCCGTGTTGGACGGCGTTATCCAGCGCCGTAAATTTTTCCGACTCGTCTTCGCCGACGGCGGTTATCAGATTCGGACTCGTACTCTAAAGAGTGGCGAGGGTGCTTTCGTAATATATGTCCACGGTTCGAGGTTTCCATTTCGATTTATTAGGGTTTCTAGGTTTGATCTTTTGGTCCGGTTTCCTTTTGGTATGTTCCTGGTTGATCCCGATTATCGATCGGTATAATTAAATTATATATATATATATATATATATTTTTTTAAAGTAGCTAGTATCGTTTGTTATAGAACAAATAATGTATATTTTTCGTTATGGTAGTTATAATATTACTTGTGAACATCCCTTATGGATGTTAATTGTTGGGGTTTTCAAGCATATATCCAACATTTTTGATATAGTCCGATTTGGGTTTAAGCGGCAAAGTCTGCACGGATTTATCTTTAGGTTCTTCCCAAAAAAATTTATACTAATTAGAGTTAGACATTGTTTATATATTAGACACTTTTTATCTAAACTTTTGATGTGAGACTATTAGGAAGACTTTCGAATTTGCAACCCAATCCATTTCTCCCAGTCAACATTTGAACCTGAGTTTTGATACCGATTGTTAGGCTTTTCAAATCCATATCCAACTATCTTATTAGTATGATATTGTCCGTTTTGAATCCAAGTGGCAAATCCCACACGAATTTGTTTTGGACTCTTCCGAAAAGGCCTCATACAAATAAAATTTGAACATTACTTAATATTTTTGTCTAAATTTTCCATATGTAACTTTGTTTGTTAATCCCAACATTAAGTAATATCTAGTCTAACGAGTATGATCGCTATCTATATATTTATTATGATATAATATCTCACATAGAAAGTTGCAAATATATATACATACGATAGATATTGACTAATCTATTCATTGTCAATTGATTATAAAAAAAGTATATTTACCTCATATTATGTATAGGATATATAATATATATGATTTGCAACTTTTGATGCGGGACACTATCATTATCTTATAAACTATAAACCCAAACAATGTGAAAGATTTTCATTATCTTATATACATGACTCACCGTGTTCTGTGTGGTTGTCACAGGAAATGCCCCGGTTAAGATGGGTGGATCTAAGCCATTCAATTAAGTTGACTGACCTGTCAGCATTGTCAAATGCGTCTGATCTTCGAAGACTGAATCTCAAAGGCTGCACGAGTCTGGATAAGTTGCCGAAAGAGATGGAAAATATGAAGAACCTTGTTTTCCTGAACCTCAGAGGATGCACAAAGCTCTCTTCTCTACCAGAAAACTTGACCTTGATCTCTCTGAAGACGATCATCCTCAGTGGCTGCTCAAGCTTCAACAATTTTCAGCTGACTTCCGAAAATCTTTAATTTCTTCATTTAGATGGCACTATAATCTCGACTCTTCCTCCGACCATCCAGAACTTCCAGAAACTTGTGGTGTTGAATTTGAAAAACTGCACAATGTTGGAGTCACTTCCGGATTGTCTCGACAAGATGAAGGCGCTTGAAGAACTTACGGTCTCTGGTTGTTCAAAGCTTAGAATATTTCCTAAAATCAAGGAGACCATGGAAAATCTGCAGATTTTACTACTTGACAGGACATCAATTGAAAAGCCACTTCAAGAGCCACTGGGGATGAATGGCCTATCCATGTTGCGGCGTCTATGTTTAAGCAGAAATGATATGATCAAAAGCTTGCAACCTTGCATTAGTGAACTCTACAATTTGCAATGGATCGATTTGAGGTATTGCAAGAATCTCACATCTCTTTTAACGCTGCCACCGAATCTTCAGTACTTAAATGCACATGGTTGCATCTCGCTAAAAACAGTAGCGAGCCCCTTGGCTCTACTATTGCCAACAGAGAAGGGCCCTTCCTCGTTCATCTTCACCAACTGCGAAAAATTGGAGCATGTTGCAAAAAATGAAATAATATGCTATGCTCACAATAAGACCAGGATATCATCAGATGCATTGAATCGCCACAATAAGGTATATATTTCTCCAGCTTAAGCTCCAACCTTTCTAAACATAGACTGACATTCCATAATATACTTGCTAAGGTCCCAACAACTGGAACTCCATTCTATCTTGCAATGTCCCACAATTTAAAATTATTTTTCCTCTCTTTTGGTTGGTTTTGTTTCTGAAGATGGTATAAACATGTTTTCAGATTTTATGATTTTGTTTCACAAATATGCATCATGCATGTTTTTAGTGTTTTATATATTTTCTGTAAAATTAACTTTTCATTTCTAACCTCTACTAATTAAATACATCTATAAAATGTATCTTATGATTGCGTCTTTTATTATAACTTTTTGTATTTCTTTTGTCAACTTTAGTATCATAACTTATAAATATTAAAATTATATTTTTTAGCGTCTTCCTATAGTAATGTTGTATTTTTTATTATTATAGATTACATATCTTGATATGACGTTTTCTTCAGCTCTACAATTTTTTTTTAATAAATATCAACAATCTTTCATTCATATAAAAATCATAAATGATAATCCTAGAACATTACTTGGACGCTCTTTATTTTGGATCGTTCGAGGGATAGATAACCTATTATTAAAAAATGAGTAGTGTCTTTTGGAGATGTGCCCCATTATATCATAGCCGTTGTTTATGCTTCTTAGTACAAATTGTTGCATCATTTGAGCTATGTCTTTTCTTTTAGTCATGATGCCTTATTTTAACTTTACATCCAATCCGATTAATATAAATGAGTTGCATCGTTTACTAACATTACATTCTATTAGGGGTAGAATTATTATCCGGGATCCCAGATCCGTATCCGGATTCGCTCCGATCCGCTTCGAAAATTCGAATATCCGGGGAAGTCGGATCCGGATTCAGACAATAAATTTAAGATCAGTGCAAACCGGATCCGGATCTGGATATCTTGATTTTGAGGTCCGGATATCTGGATCCATACCATTAAATATAATAAAATATTTTATAAAAATATATATTTTAAAATATATTATGGATATCCGAGGAGATCGGATCCGAATCCGGATCCGGATACTCTGAAAATCCCGTATATCTGGATCCGTCCCAGCCTTAACATCTATGTCCACTTATCTTTTAAAATTAATTTAGTTTCTTTTAAGTTTTTAAAACTGAAAAAAAAAAAAAAAAAATTCCCCTGGATTTCATAAAAGTTCCAGTCCAAGTTCAATGTAATGAAAATTTTAACTAAATCAACAAATTCAATAAGATTAGATTTGGTATTAGAAATAGAAAAATTAAAGTGTGTGAAAAATGTTTTTAACATGAAAATGCAGAGAATATTAATAATCTTTGGTTTACACTATGCAGGGTCTTGCATTTGAAAATTTGGCTGCCACTTGCTTTCCTGGAAGTGTAGTTCCTGCGTGGTTCGATCACAAGGCTTCTGGAGCGGTGTTAGAGCGAGAGTTGCCTCCATATCTGCGTGACAATGGGTTTGTTGGTATAGCTCTATGCGCTATCGTCTCGTTTCAAAACTACAAGATCCAAAACAACAACTTCATGGTGAAATGCATATGTGAGTTAAACAACGTCGAAACGTCTTCCAGTTTATTCAATTTCCACATCGGAGATTTATCTGAAACAGACAATGAACAACAATGCACGATCAAGTCTACACACGTGTTTATTGGCTTCACCAGCTTGTTGAATATCAACCAATATCAAAAAGTCAACGGTGAGATGAGGCGTGTTCCTACTAAAGCCTCCATCAGATTTGAAGTCACGGATGGTACTTCTGAGGATGCAAAATGCGAGGTGCTGAAGTGCGGTTTCAGTTTGGTTTGTGAATCTGATAATGGTTCTTGGAATGCAAATGCTGATGCAAGTCAATTGGTTAAGGGTATTCACGATGCAAACACTGATGCATTGCCAAAGGTTAATGCCAGTTTAATGGTAGGGGGAGCCAGACGAGATGAAAATGGATTTTCGGGTCTCTTGAGTAATTTTTTGAGTCACTTAAAGAAGACTGTGGAGGTTAATTTGATAAGGTCTGTCTCTCAAAAAACAAAATCGAAGACTCATCCCCGGTGAAAGAAAAGTAGCAGTCTCAGGTCTCAGCATGAGACAAAAGGGTTCAAATGAAAATTTTAACCACTTCAAACCCCATGAATCTATGAAAATTTCAGAAACGAGATTGATGGATGCACCAAGAGAATACGAGGAACGCAGGCCTGAAACTAAGTCGCCTGGCCTTTGACAGTTGTTTTATGTCCTTGTCCTGAAGTCGTCTCTGTAATAACAGGGTACGACTGTTCGAGTGTCCATTTGAGTAAGCGTTTGAGAGATACAAGTAGAGCAAGAAGTGTAAAAGTTTGAAGGCTCGTTTTATGAAAAACTTCAGTGGATTTTTTTCCAAACTTCAAGTTTCTTTGCATTTGGTATTTTATCTAATTTTGTAGAGATTTGAATCTAGTTGGTGATTGATCTTAGCTATTCGATTTGATCGGAAAGGAAACATGACACCATTTGTTCACCAATGTAGACGGAAAGCGGTCCTTCGACTGCATCCACTATCTCTAGAAAAGATACATAGTCACACCTAAACGGTGACTTTTCTTGTTCGTTACAGAATCGTAAAACAAGAAGGAGAGAGATGTCTTATAATGTGTAATCCGATCAACCTCTCAGCTGCAACAATGGACTTTTGATCTCTCTCTCTCTCTCTCAACTTCTCTTGGTTCGACTTGTTCTCATTCGCAAGCTGGCTTGACCATCTTCTCATATTTCTTGATCTTATCCGGGTTGTAACAAACTTCGTGTAGCTTACCCCCTTTTATAAGATCAGGTTTTATATCTCTGGGTTGTGGCATGGTCGAAACGAGAAGGGGTCTGCTCTGTTGCACCGGGACGGATACAGGGATGGAAACGAATACAGGAAACGGTAAAACTCAAAATTTATAAAAGCGGGAATGGCATGAGTATGGGAAGTATAATGTTTGTCTAGTTAGTATATGGCAATCCTATCGAGTATAGTAGGCATTGATATGCAGACTTCTATTGGAAAACTAAGGTATGACTAGTACAACATTGAATGTTGAGCTTTCTAAGAAAGTTTGTAATGTTCTTGTGTGAAGATATTGATATAAAGCTGGTAGAATCTCTGGTTTAAACACATGTTTGCATTACACAAAGCTATAAATTTATGTGGAAATGTCCCCGAACCATCCCATTTTAAAACCGAACCGTCCCCACCCAACACTCGCCGTCCCCATTTATCAAAGCGTTATGGAGACGTCCCACCGTGTCCCGTCCCCGAAACGTCCCCAAAAGGGGAGACGTCGCCAAACAAGCGTTCCTGTGCTTCCTAGGGGGTCTGAAGTCCAAAAGGAGTTTGGCTGAACAGATATCGACAGCCTACAGCTTTCAGACATCACTCCTTCGTGTTCTTTGAACCTAAGCAGCCCCTTCTACTTGATAGTGTTGTTGGATGAGGCTGAATTGATCACCTATGCGCATCCTACTAGTTTGACTTGCACCGTATCTAAAATCCTTCTTAGCTAACTCTAACTTCAATCATCCTTCCTCTTTGATGTAGTAGAGTACCTGCATTGATTCTTTATATGAGAAAATCCTTAACATCAACAGTTTCAGAGAACAGGAGAAGAGATTAATGTTTTCTATGCATATTCCAAAGAATTACAGAGCTCGTATAATTAAGAAGGAATCAGCTGTTAAGGACAATAGAAAATCGTATCCCTGTGAATATGAGATGTGATTCCATGATACCCCCCCCCCCCGGGTTTATTGCATGCAAGTTTCGGATGCCCAACTTGGACTGGAAAATAGAGGATTCATGTGCTCCCAATGGTTTGGTGAAGATATCCACGAGCTGAGCATTAGACAAAACGTGAGATAGGAAAATTGTGCCAATGGTGACCTCGAGGAGCCTATTTTTGCAGGCGGCAAACTTTATTAGACGGAGGACTAAAACCACGGGCGGTTTCATGTAAATTTTTTCGTGCAAATAACCGTAAATAAAAGTTTTGTGCACATCCATTTGACGAACATCACATCTGTTGATGCTGGATTTCTTTCTAGGAAATCCGGCCCATTAACAAGCAAAACAAGGACCCATAATTACGAGCCCGATCCGCAGTCAAGGAAACGAGATCGACTGTCACAGATTCTGGGCCAATGCGACCATGATTTGACCAAGGCTCAAATGACACCGAAACGAGGGGTGATCGAGCTCAAGCTCGATAGAAGAAGATGTAGAGGAAGAACGACCAGGTCATCGCCAGTTAAGTCGGTCCGCGGGAATCTCGGAGATCGTTATCATGGCGATGCCGGAAGATCAGAACGAGATGGTCAAATTCGAGGACTATTTAAAGAAGAATTGGCGATTCATCCAAGATAGTCTAACTCGGGTCAAGAACACTTCGACTAGATAGCTCGACTTTCGTGCTTTGTACTCTCTTTTCGATTGTGTTTGTTCTATCGCGTCGTTCAATCTCAATAAAGTCTTTGATTCATAGGAAATCTATACTATCTTTATATCCAAACTCCAAATCCACGATTACAAATCCTTGGTGTGAATCTTCGATCTCACATTTGGCGCCGACTGTGGGGACTATCTGTAGTTTTCCTAACTTAAGAAATCATATCCTAGGTTTGATAGATCGAGATGAATCCCGACCAATCTGGCTCTCCCAGCGCCACTCCACCAGTCGACCACCCTCAAATGGTCGACGACGTTCCTCAGAACACCACCGGGGTAAGGACCCTGTGTCAGACCGATGGCGTGTTGACGAGCTCTGCCTCAGTCTCCACGACTTCGGCACCAACCAGATCAGTGGCTCAAACAATTGCGACAAGCCAGACTCCGACAAACGTTTTGTCAGGAACTAACTATCCGAGCAGGAACAGGGTATGGATGAGAAACGATTCAACTTCCGCCCCCGCTCCAGGAGGCGGATCCGGAACGCTCAGGCCTAACCCGCCCCAGCCTCCTGCTCCACCGAGACAAAGTCCGGACGGCCTCGCTGAAATCCGTTCAATGCTGGCCCTGTTAGTAAACAGAACGAGAAGCAACCAGGTAAGCGCCCGGGCCCAAGAGATCGAAAATCGTGCTCTGGCCACGCAGCTTGAGAAGCAAGAACGGCGCATTAATGCTCGTCTCGAATAGCTCGCTAGCCAAAACCTGGGAGGCAGATCAGTACGCGATCCATGACCCCCCATAAGTCCTCCACCGCGAACACGCTTGGACTTCTCCCAGGTGGTATCACCCCCTGGAACGTCGAGAAATTTCGCTAGCACGTCGAATAGCGGCTTCCGCTCTATAACGACCTCTATTGCGACACCGACTCCATTTAGTTCGAGTTCTATGGTCATAGATCCAATCGGATCGGGAAACCGACCATTACCTGAACCACCTCCTTTGCCGGATAATTCCAATATCCGATCGAGGCAACTAGGAGGCTCTGCTTTAGCCTCGAGCTCGGGATACCCTATCGGATCGAGTTTGATACAATTTCAAACTCCCCAGATCGACCAGACGAGGCCGATTCCAACAATCGATCTCCTCAATCCGGTCTTCCCCGGGCAAGTTTCGAATACAAACACAATCCGTGCCTATAGCAGGTGACGAACACAACATGCTAAGGCAATACATTGAGCAGGCTAATGCCCATTTCGTCAGCCTAAGCTCGAAAGTCCACATGGCAACAGGCGCGGCACCTGATATCGATCGAGTGATCGAAGAAACGCGACAAACGCCGTTCACATACAGGATCACCTTTGCAAGAATCCGAGAGATCAAGAAAACAAAATTCCCAGAGTTTTCGGGAAAATCGGACCCCAAAGCCCACATCCGGGCGTTCCGATTAGCGATGTCAAGGGTATACCTCTCAGACGAGGAAAGAGAGTCCGCTTTTTGCAGACTCTTCGCCGAGAATCTATCAGGTTCCGCCCTATAATGTTTCGCCGGACTAGAAGAGAGATCCATTGATAACTTTACCCAGTTCATGATGGCTTTCCTCAAACAATACTCCGTCTTTATCGAGGTCAAAACGGCTGAAGCAGCCTTATTTGGCGTGTCTCAACGACCTGACGAAACACTTTGCTCGTACATCGAACGATTCAAGGAGATAAAATCCAAAATCGCGAACCCAAACCACGAAGTTTCTATAGAGGCACTAAGACGCGGACAGTGGTATTCAACCAAAATCCTCGAGGAAATAACAGTCCGCGAACCTCAAACACTCGATGACGCCCTCCATCGCGCATCGGCCTTTGCTCGCCTCGAGGACAAAACTACGGCCCTCAGAGAAAAGCACCGAAAAGAGATACACAAACAAAAATGAAAAAAAAAAGTTGATTCTAAATTGCAACGTCATCAAATTTGAAAAAATATGTAGAGATTAAAAATAAATCTGTAATACATCAAATAAATTTGTAACACTATAATACTGGTTTTGTAAATTTTTTAATCCTTTTGTCTTTGTGACGAAAGTTTTTTTAAAGCTGCAACAAATACAAAAAATCAATAAGACTAAAATTGAAATCTGCAATTTAAATCCATAAATTCTTGGAAAAACTGCATAATCATATAAAAATTTTCAACAACACTAGCAAAAAATCTTCAAACTAATTTGCAAATAAAAAACCAATCCGCAGAAAAAAAGAAAAATTTGCAACACAATAAAAAAATCTGTTACACTACGTACTACTTTAATAATTGAAAAACAAAAATAGTCTTAGTTGCGGACACATGATTACGGATTTAAATTCATAGGAATTGTGGCATTTTTGTAAATAGTTATTTTTTTGCTGACATGGAAAAAAATTAATGGCATTTATGTAATTTATTTTTTCCTTCTAAATGGTTATAGGGGTACTTTAGGCAATAATGTATTTCAAAAAAGGCCAAAAGATTAATAATAGCCTAGTAATTGTTCTATTTATTCATACTAAATAAATAAATCTCCCCTATAAAATTGGGTTTAGGTTTTCGGATTTATTTGGAAAATATTTTGAATTTTTTCCTACTTCTAAGTGTAACGTGGTCGTAATATATTCCTTTTTTAGTGACATTGCTTTAAAATTTTAACTAATCTATTTTACATTATTATAATCAGAACAAGTTTGCTCACAATATAAAAAACGATTGAAGACAGGTTTTATAAAAACAAATTTGTGTTTTATGTTCTTTGAAATAGTTGAGGAGATTTTGGTAACATTCAAATTAAAAATAGTACACAACAAAATTTAAGAAATAGTTTTCAGACTAGCATGTTAAAGCGCAGACGAAACTCTTTACCCTAAGAAATAATTTATTGAAATGTTTTGGGCTATAAAATTGGGTTTAGGTTTCCCGGAATAATATGACAAATATTTTAAATTTTTGCCCACTTGTATATGTTACGTGGACTAGAATAGTTTCCAGGTTTAGGGTTTCTTTTGGAGTGAACAAAACTATATACCCTAAAAAGGATTTGCAACAACTCATTATGAGGTTTCATTGTAGGGTTCAACAAATGTATTTCCGTGATACTCTCAAATTTTATCAATCAATGCATTTCGAAGTGATTAATGGTCAAAACTAATGAAATATTCTTAAAATTTTGAGGTTTCATCTTTTCTTTTACATCGAATGATCTTAACCAAACATACATAATAGTAGATATATGAAGTAGTCATAAATTAAAATTATGAATTTGTGAATCTTTCTAGATATATGTGATCCTTATCATATTAAAAATTAAATAATATCGATTGAGATGAATTCTAAATATTCTCTTTGTCTCTCATTTAGAGTTTAGGGTTTATGGTTAGGGTTTATGGTTTTTATAGTTTAGGTAGTTTGCTCCAAACATATAAATAGAAAGTTAATTAAAAAGTTCTAACAACCCCAAATTCAACTATTGCACATCAAGTTTGCGCCAATAGCCACCATTGTTAAGGTTTTGTTTCGTGAACATAATGTTGGAGATGACTGGTGAGTGACCTTTTTGCCTTCGTTAATGATTTTAATTAAAAGCATATTAAAAATAAGCTTGTTGGATTCGAACCTGCAGTCTGAGTGTGAGCCAACCCACACGCAGATCCCCTAAACAACGAGATCTCTTGTGTTTTGTTTTAACAATTAAATATAAATATATATACCATAACATATGAGTAAAATTTTGACCGTGTAAATTTCGCTTAATCCTTAATTTTTCTTTATCTCGCTAAGTTTGGATCAGCCGCACGTCCATCGCTTAACAAATTTCCAAACAAGGATTAGAAATTGATTTAACATTATTATCTTTAATAAAAAAATAAAATTGCAAATAAAGACAATTTCACAAATCCTAATATATCACTTCATTCCAAAATTGATTATAGAAAAACTTATTCTATTTTAATAATATAGATTATATATATGATATATATAGCATATATGTTGCCTTATTATATATATTTTTTTTTCAACTGTTGCCTTGTTATATAAGGAGGAACAAAGGAGTCAAAGGTAACATAACTTCATTCCTTTAAAAAGAGTTCATTTATTTATTTGTTTAAGCACAAGTATCATATATCAAAATCTTTTTTAACACTTGATTTTATTAAACTGGTTTGAAATCAATTACATTCGACAATATAATGAAAGTCAATGGTTCTTCTGCACTAGAAATTAAGTGAAAACAAGCATATTTGATGATACATTATCTAAGTCTAAAGTAAATAATTAAAGTAAAAAGATGATACATTATCTAAGTCTAAAGTAAATAATTAAACGTTCTCGTACCCATATTATCAGACGGACAATGGTTCTTATGATTAGATAGATACTATTTCGATTGCATTTGTCAATTTATTTTTGTGTTTGATTTGATGAAGCCATCAGATTATATCTCAATTTCAAATAGACGATTTTTGGTTTTCCACAATTGTTGGATTGTGGATATTTTAATTTAGAGAAATTTGCCTAAAAAGGCTGAAAAAAAAAAAAGATTATTGTCCTACTATTACTTTCAACACCACAAAATGTCCCTCTAGTATTTTATTTAATGTTAATACTATTTTAACCCTACTTAAATATAAAATAAATATTTAAAGTATTAATAAAAACAATTAAATATTTAATAATTATTTTAACTAACCTTAATTCTTTGTTTCCTCGGTCGACCATCATCTTCCTCAATCTATCTTTTCTTCGAAGCCGTCTGAATTCGCCGGACATCTCTGGTTCAGCCGGTGAACCTCTTCTCTTCGTCGTCTAAGCTTCTGATCTCGAGGTCTCCTGACATCACGATTCCTCCTGGGTAGAGTCCGACTTTGTTTTTGGAATCTCATGTTTTCATCACCAACATCAAGGTTTAGCATCTTCTACTCTCTTTCCCTATCTCTGCTTCTCTTGTGGAAATTATCACTGTTTCTCACCTTATTTTCGGTTTTGATTGAAAAAATTAGGTTTTCAAATTGCACTTCTAAGACCTAATCGTGAAATTGGAATTGTGCCCATGTTCCAATGAGTTTAAAGATCGGAACTTGATTCAGTCAATTGTCTCAGTATCCAAAAAGATAACTTTGTTCGATATTTTGTTCCCACTTGTTTGATTTTCTCGTTGCTTCATATTGCTACAATTCTCCTAGTAGTGTTTAGTGGTGGAGTTACTTAGTTGGGTTCTATAATTTGGTGAAGATGCTTTCTGTTTGCCCACAAAGAAAAACAATGCACCATGTTTCCATTTCTGTTTCTTAATCTTTTGCAAGTGCTCTAAAAACTATGATTGCGTTGCTTACGTTTAAAGATTTTGGCCAAAATTCTGATTCTTCATGTTACTATACTCTGCATTTGTGTCTGTTTAGATTTTTCTCTGGAATAAACCTTTTTTATATCAAGTTCCAGAATCAAAAGATGTAGCTAATGCTACTGTTACTCTTCCACAGATAACTTACATCGTCTCATATGCATTGATTTCCATACGTATTGAGTCCATGGGCCTAGGTCAAGGCTATTATTCTACAAGTGATTGGTGTTTCTTATTCTACAAGCTCTGCGGTGGCAGGGTTATCTTTGGGTGTACTGAATTTAGCTATAGTCATCCCACAAATATGTTTCGTTCAACCATCCTTTTTAGGATTTTAATCAATTTCAATTGTTTGAACGTGATTGTGGATTAGGAATGGAGTCCTTAAGCGTTAGTGAAGCTAAGATCACTTGGTTCGTTGGCGCTTGAAGGATGCATTTTGGTTATTGCTAATTCAGCATTTGCTTATGACATTGCCAGTATATGTTTTTACTAAGCTCGATTCAAGTGTTCTTCAACATATGTATTGAAATGTTGGATACTTTTAGCATTGTCGATAGCTTTTGGTATGTTTTTTTCTATATAGTTAATGGGATTGGTCATGTAATTTCACTTAGACTCAACTTTTTTGGTCTGAGACTGAATCACATGACAACAAATTGCTCATACTTTTTTTTGTTCTTATGAGAGAAGAGAATAAGAGCAAAGAATTAAGGTCAGAGCATCTGTTGTTGTTGGCTCCTAAGTGCAGTAAAGTGGGTAACAATCTGTTGGTAGTCGGGAAGCTTAAGATGAACATGCTTAGCTTCCTTTAAAACTCTTTCTCCTTTTGATCAGGCCACATCGTAAATACGTTGTACACTATATGATAACACTGGCTCCTCTATTTCCTTTGACGCCTTTTGTTTCCCATGTCATAGTATCTCCAACATTCCACGTCTTTGGCCATTGGACTGCTTGATGCTGATCTTGATCTCCTCCTTGACCTCTTCTATCTCTGAATCTAAATACTCTTTCATTTTTTTCCACCACTTCCTCCTCTATGCAATCATCCTCATCACATACTTTCTTCGATCCATTGATGCTTTACGCCGACTCTCTTCTTGTTTTTCCTCTATATACGCGTATGTGAGAGTGAACTTGTACACTTGTGCTTCGCTGTCAGCCTCTTGCGATGGACATGGCTGCGCAGAGGTTAAAACGGATCCCATAACTTCCTTCTCTTCTTCTAGCAGCTTCCCGCTGTCTATTACTTTCACACACACACCAAACAAGAACGAGCATTTTGTAACTTTGAACATGTTTTCTGACACAAACGGTTCAGTTTCATGCTTAACACCACCGACCAAGCTCTTTTATCTTAACAATAAACAAAGAACCAAATATGACACAAGCAAACAGGTTCAGTTTCATGTTACCGACATAGTTTTATAAGGAAGACAATCAAATAACAAAGAAAACTCCATAGAACACAATGGTTCGTGTGGTAATGCTGTAAAGCATCACTAATAAGACATTGTACCATTAAATCACTATGTAAATATTAATTAACCATAATTTAAAAGTACTACAGCAAGACTAAAACAGAGAATGACAAGACGAAGACGAACCATACCTAAAATAAAGATGAAGCTAAGGTAATGAACCCGAAAGATGTGCACAAAAATCCTGCTGAAACTTCCCTCCGATGCTACCAAAATCATCCTAACCCCTTCAGCTTTTATTCACCAGATTCACAAACCTTTCTTGGTGATGATAATGATCATCAAATCAGTCTTCGGTTTCATCCCGTTTTCCAGCACGTTCACTTTCCTTCTCTTCCAACAGCTTCCCAGCAGCTTCTTCAACACTTTGATGAACCTTCTTCTGAGCATCCTTGGCCTTCAAAGCCTGCAACTTGGCCTTCTTCTGAGATGTCACTACCGTAGTATGACAATGCCATCAAAATATTCTCTGTGACACTTGCAAAATATTATAAAATATATGGTCTCAGAAGGTTTTAAGAAGTAAAGTACATGTTCTTTGTTTACAAGTTATATGAATCATGTTAAACGATCAAAACAAGAAAAACAAAAAAATTATAAAATCACCGAATTAACGTAAAAAACAGATATCAGATGATTCTTTTTTGAAAAAAAAATAGTAATTTTTAAAATATTTAAGAAATAAAAGATAAACATGATCATAAATTTTGTTCCTAGATTTTCTCTAATTTCTAACAGATTTGGTGGAATGTACATTCTACAAAATGCAAAAAAAAAAAAAAAGAACTTTGGATTATATGTTCCACGAAAGTTAGAATAATGAGTAATTGGTAGAATATAAATTCTACGAAATTTTAGAATAAAGTTAAAACATTAGAATATGTATTCCACAAAATGTTTCAATTTGTAGAATATAGTGAAAAGTGTAGAAATCATATTCTACGGTTTTAGAATGCAGTTAAAACCGTAGATTTTGCAATCTACAAAAGGTGGATCATAGTGAAAATTGTAGATTATGAATTCTAAACTGTTTGGATAATAATGAAAACGGTGGAATACGTATTCTACTATTCTATACATGGTAGAATTCAAGTTCTACTATTCGTAGAACAAGTAAACAAATAATATTTAAAAATCGTAAATAACAGAATTTTTTTTTAAAATTTTTTCTCATTTGTGTATTTTTATTTTATCTTATTTTTTATTTTTTTCTTGGATTAAAAATAGTTTGAATTTAATTTTTTTTTAAAAATTAATAAGAGTAACTATGTCAAATTAAGGTAAAATATAAAAAAGGATAAAATGACGATAATCATTTTTTTTCATCCCCTTTACACAAATCTCCCTTTTATTTATGATAAATTGAATTTGATACGGAAGTGAAATGAAATCATATTTTTTCATATCAAAATTTGTCATTAAATTAATTAATTATATGGTTAAATCATCAGGAAATGGCAAAATTTCTAAAATTACAAGTAATATCCTAAAAGTAGCAAAAATATCAAAAATGTCTATGTCTAAAAAGGGTTCCTAAAGTTCATGTTTCTGGTTGTTTGAAGATTCATCTGAAGACAAATTGTTCAAACTTGGTCAATATGGTTGAGAACTCGGAGGACTAACCGGCATTTTCGTCAAACTTTGAAACAATTCTCATTAACAAAGGGTCTGAAGAATTTCAATTAAGGCAGACTTCTCGGAAGGATAATACACAAGCAGACGTTTTTGCCAAGGTGACTTGAGTTCGTGGTGTAACTACAACTTATTTAAACCAGACAGCACCGATACATAAAGTTCCCTAAATTATAACATGAAGATGACAAAAAGGGTTCCTTAAAGAGACCAACTTGCCATTAGCGAGAGAGAGCCTAAGACCTAGCACAAGCTAACACATATTATCTGATATTAGAACCTACCATTGGCTGATGGGTTCACGAAGGGTTTAGTTTCACGTTTAGGAACCAGAAGATCCACACCTGAACGTGTAGTAGCATCCTGAAAAGATGTAGCTTTTGGGTTGCAAGTTTCTTCGGCCGCTTGAACAGAGCAGTGGAGCACAGGTGGTGTTATGTTTTCTCTCTGAAACATGAGCTTGGCAATAAGGTTCCCAGGAAGATCAATGTCAAGCTCATAATCTGCTACAAGTTCAACTACAGCTCTCAATCTTCCAACATCTTTGTTTTCAACCTAAAAACATGGATTAGTAATGTCTATATCAGTAACTAATAATCATCAATGATCAAGATGAAACACATGGCAAGAACCAGCTCTTACTTTCCCCTGGGCAGCGCGTCTTAAATCAGTGATCTCTTTCATTAAGAGAGTTGTGGCTGAAAAGTCTTTAAGCTTGAGCAAACATATTATTCGGACTGCAGGAATATATTGGTGATCCTCAATGAGATCTCTAACCAATTCTGCAAATGATGAAAGAATAATAAGACCTTACTACATGATTCCTTTTTGTGTGAATCAAGAATGTTTAGGAACCTAACCTGGGATTTTACGTTTGAAACCAAAAAACTGAAAGAGTTTTGGACCTTGTGTGTAATGAAAAACAGACGTAGCAAGTAGTGCAGCCTCTTCTTGATTGATCAAGCTCTTCAATCCATATGCCACAATGAATAACAAAAAAGACAAAACCATAAGAGATGATCTTGGCGCTTCGATTATTATATCCCCTTTCCATAGAGTTGCCAACTGTTTGGCTTTAAACTTCAGTTGAGGTTCTTCCGGTCCTCCAATTCCTGCGAGCTCCTCGAAAAACAGAACCAAGTTCTTCACTACTGACTCTTGCAAACTGGATTGTTGTCTTCGATGTGCATCCCGAATTTGTCCCTCCACTAGATCCAGAACAAATTTTGCTGGATTAGATATAGCTCTAAGATAACTAGATACTTCATGACGATCAAGAGTAACTGATGAGAATTCACGAAGCATGAGGGCTTCTCCAGTAGACAGCTCAGTCTCTGCTGCAATGGGCTGCTGCTCGTGCTTAACAAGCACACTGCTCCTCAGTCTCAGCTCTGTCTTCTTCAAATCTGTCTTCTTCAGTTCTGCCTTCTTCAACTCAAGTTCGTTTCCAGTGTTCTTGAGTGATGTCCTAAGCTCAATGAGTGTTTTCTCTTCTGACTTGATCTGGTTCTTTAGGAAATCAAGTTCCTTTCCTTTGTCCCTTGCTTCAACCTCTGCTGCTTTAAGTTTATCTGATTGTTGCTCAATCTGCTTTTGGATTTCGGCCAACTTTAAACTCAGAACTTGAAGCTGATTTTCCTTGAGCTCAACTTCTTGTGACCTTTCCTCAACAAACTTGTCAAGATGGTCGTGTAAATTCTTCAACATCTGAGAAGAATCAGCTTTTAGTTTCTTAGAAACAGTAAGTGTTGGCTCATCTTCAATACTTCTTTTCTGCATCGCAACTGACCAAATGGAAACGAACCTGCGAATCCTATTCCAAGAGTAAAACAAAATGAGGTTATTAGTGGGAAACAACAGTAAATGCAGGAACCTAAACTCCTCGAACTAAAGGTGTCCAGAAACAAACACATTATACTAAAACTCAAACAAAAGAATTATACTGAGAAAAACCGCAAAATCGAACATATACAGAAGCTAAAGCTTGTCACAGAGGAGAAGATCAGAATAAAAGATTGAGTTTTACAGAAGTTTTATTTATATTGCAGGAAGTTAACTCTTAGATGCAAAGCAAGATGTCTCCAGAAAAAAAAACACATTTTAACAAAATCAACCCACACAGATGAAATACGAAAGCGTTCTTCAGGTTCGGTCCCGATAGGAAGAACAGAGAAAATTAAACCCTAGACGAAAAAATAGTAAGAAGCTGAGCTTACCAAGAAGCTAAAAGTTCGGGAACTGGGCCAATGCGGAGAAAAGAGATGAGAAGAATGTAAACAAAAGAAAACCCTAAAAGGAAGGAGAAGAAATGAGACGTAGGAAGAAGAAGACTAAGAACCATTAAGGGCTTTTGTAAAATGAGAAAGCCCACTAGAATCTTGTCCAATCAAATCGGCAAAAGTTTATCGTATATAGGAGATTAATTTTACACATAGTTTCACAGAATAAGGCACTTCCTGTTTTTTTTTTTTTTTGTCAATAGATGTTTTATAGATGACCTATAACGAAGTCCAAGCCAGAACAAGAGAGTTACAAAAGTGTCAGGCCATCGAAGGGCAGATAAACAATTCATAGCCACAAAGTTTTACCAAAAATGGGATTACAACCGATAACAAAACAAAAAGACTTCAAGGGACCATCATCTAGAGGCCAATGATCTCTCACCTGCAAAAAACCCCGCGAGCCAAGAGGGATGGCCAGCCGCTACGTAAGATCGAAAGCGACCATCAAGGGTAACCGATTGCGCAATGAGAGAGGCACCTCTATCTAAAGAAACAGGAGCCACTTGAAGCTTGAAATCCGAAACACCAGCCAGAGCAACAAGATTCTCTGCTGAATAGAAACTAAAAGAAGGCCAAGCCTCATGCCTCAAAACCGAACCAACTAATTCTGGAGCCTCAATCCCAAAGACAACCTTATTCCTTTTAAGGGAAACCATGTCTTGGACTGCCCATAGAAGTGCTTTAACTTGGAGCTGGAACTTAGAATTGATCCTTAGGAACATCCTCCTACTATGCATGATCACATTCCCATGCTCGTCTCTAAAGACCCAGGCCACTCCCCCCCCCCCCAAATTGTTACGTTTTGACCAAGACAAGCCAATATTACAGGCCAACCAACCAGCATGAGGACCCTTCCAAGGAGGTTGCAGCACCTGTTGGGATGCCAACTGAGAAGCTTTGACTTCCATAGTATCCTCTTCTTGAGCTTGGAACCACAATTCTGCTTCCTCTAGTATCTTGTTTGATGTTTGGAGAGGAGAGAAAAGTACACCTTCAAAAATCAACTTGTTCCTATTTTTCCATAAGTACCAAAGTGCCCATGGATAACACCTCCTGATCAAAATGGGCACGTCCCTGTTCTTTGCCAAGGTCTGGAGGTAACTTAAGTTGGTAAAGATAGAGCGATCGCAGAAACCTCCTTCCGGGTTGGGGATGTTGAGAAGAGCCCACACCTGACGAGCCATGGAACAAGAGAAGAGCAGATGGTTAACAGATTCACCTTCATTACCACAAGTCTGGCACCTCGAATCCGCCTTAACTCCTCTTTGCGTGATTAAATCAGCCACTGGCAAAGCCTCAGAAAGGGCTTTCCACATAAAGTTTTTGATCTTAGGTGCCGTTAATGATTTCCATACTACCTCTTTGATTGAGTTGGTTGATGGGAGTTGTTCTGCAATGACAATTTCCTCAGCTAGGTGAACCGAAGCTGCTAGCTCATAAGCTGACTTCACAGAGAAAGCCCCACTCTTAGTTAATTTCCACACCCAGAACTCAGGTTTTGACACTACTGGCTGAGTTCTCAAAATCAGCTCCACATCAACCGGATAAAACAAATGATTGAGCAAAGGGATGTTCCACCTTCTAGCCCTGAAATCAATTAGGCTAGAAACTTTGAGGTTGACCTCAATCACATTAGATTTTCTCATAGGAGCACGGAGGAAGCCATCATCTTGGATCCATTGATCAAACCACACCCGGATAGAAGCACCATTGCCAATTTCTCTTCTGATCCCCTTTATCAATAGACCCTTCCCATGCAGTATACTCCTCCATGAAAAGGAAGGCCTTTGCCCTACAGATGAATCCAGGAACATTGTCTTAGGATAGTACTTGCTCTTCAAAAACCTAGCCAAGAGAGATTCTGGATTCTGAAGCAGAGACCACGCCTGCTTAGCTAAAAGCGCTTGGTTTACAAGCTTCAAGGTCTCAATAGCCCATGCCTCCTAAATTCTTCTTCAAGCATAACTTTGGCCAGCTTTTCCAGTGGATTTTTTTCCTTTCCTCATCACCATCCCACCGGTAATTGCCCATCGACGAGTTTAACGCTTTGATAGAGGTTTTTGGAAACTTGAAGACCGACATTGCAAAAACTGGTAATGATAGTGCCACTGACTTAAGCAAGACTTCCTTCCCTCCAAAATATAGGGATTTTGCAAACCAACCATCTACTCTTGATTTAAGACCATCATTCACATAATCAAGAAGCTTCACTTTGGACCCGCTGAAACATTCTGGTAGACCCAGGTACTTTGATGCTCCGCCTTTGTTGTAAATTTTGAGCACATGTTGACATTCTTCTTGAGCCTCAGTAGAAATACCTTTCCCAAAATTTATTGACGATTTATCAACATTAATGCACTGACCAGATGCATTCTCATACTGCTGAAGAGATTCCTTTAGAAAACCGGCTTGGATCACATCTGCTTTACATAACAGCAAAAAGTAAGTGTGTTAAGGAAGGGCCTTCATCCGAGAATCTAAGTCGTGATATCCTCTTCTCCATCTCTTCTTTTCGAAGAAGATAAGAAAGCCCTTCTGTGCATAAGACAAAAAGGAAAGGGGATAAGGGATCCCCTTGCCTTATACCTCTTTGGGGAGCAATCAAGCCATGCTCCTGATTATTAATCAATACTGAATAGGTGACAGTTGTGACACAAGACATACACCAACTGACCCAAATCTGATCAAAACCCAGGGCCAAAAGCACTGCTTCTAAATATCTCCACTCCACCCTATCATATGCTTTTGACATGTCTGACTTGATTGCCATGAACTCTTTGGAGATTGTTTCATGAGTATCCAGACTATGGACTGCTTTATGGGCCATAATGATGTTGTATGTTATCTGTTGTTTTGCAACAAAGGCCGACTGCGAGGGGGACACTATTGATGGCAGGAATGGCTTGATCCTGTTAACCAACACCTTTGAGATTATCTTGTACAAGACAGAACAGAGGCTAATAAGGCGCAACTGTGTCATTTCTTCCGGATATGGAACCTTAGGAAGCAAGAACAGGTGGGTATAGTTCCATTCAGGCGATAAGGACCCTCTATTGAAGAAAGCCAACACTTCCTCTGTGACTTTATCTCCTATAGTTCCCCAGTAGTGTTGGAAAAAGTGACCCGTGAGACCATTTGGCCCAGGGGCACTAGTAGCCTTTACTGCAAAAACAGCTTGCCTAATCTCTTCCTTAGAAACACTTTTAATCAGATTTTCATTCATCTCAGGCGTGACCTTAGGCTGAAAATCTTGGAAAAAAACTTTCATCGAAAGAAGACTGAGATGATGTAAATAGCTTTTGACAGTATCTAGTAGCTATAGCACCTTTTGAAGCCTCAGTCTTCTGAGGGACCCCTTTTTCATTTAATAGAGAGGAGATGTGATTCTTAGCCCTGGTGCCTTTAACTGCCGCATGAAATCATCCTGTATTCCTATCACCAGTTTTCAACCATCTAGTGTGACTTTTTGACTCCAAAACTCCTCCTCTTCTCTGTATGCTTTCCTTAAATCCTTCTTTATGTTGAAGAGATTGTCATAATTTGGTGGACCATGAGATTGCTCCTTCTCAAGAGCTTCATGAAGAAGTTGAATTTGATCTCGGGAATTTGAGTGATTAGAGATCTTCTAACCACTGAGAGCCTTCCTACAATTCCTTAGTCTCTCAGCTACAGATTTGTTGCTATTCTGGAGCTTCCCTTCCCAGGTCATAGCTATAACTTCTTTTACCCCACTCTGCTTAAGGAGCCTTCTGTCAAAACGAAAATTACCTTTAAAAGAGTCTTGAAATGCAATGAACTTCACCAAAACCGGCATGTGATCTGACCCCCTCTTGTCCAGAAACCGTTGGTTGGCAGAAGGCACTTCTTGTTTGAAAGGCTCTTTTCTACTGTTAAAAAAAATTAATGCTTAATACATCATTTGATTTTTTTATGGCTTGGTTTGACAGCAACTAGAAGTAACTAAAAGAAAGTTATATTTAGTTATGATGTGTTTAATCTGGACCATCGATTTCAACATTTAATCATATCCACTCATTTAAAATTTGATGGTGATGGAATTGGGGAGGAAAATTTAATCATGTTCATTAATCTCTTACAGTTGTTATGATCCTAGCCTTCAATTACTTACTCCTGCCCAATCCAGCTTCTCCAAATCATGGTTGTTAGTTTATTAAAATGATTTTTGGCAGATATTTCCACGTGTACAGAGAGAAAGTAGCTTTCTGGGCTTTTGGGAACATGTCGGCCGGAAAGGGACAAGACACTGTCTGTGAAAACAAAACAAAACAGAGAGAGATAACGGGACTGAGGCAGAACATATGAGGTTTTGCAGGACCGTTTCAGAGGTAATTTTCCTGTTGAATTTTTTGTTTTCTGGTTTTCGTAAGATCCAATAGTAAGTTTCAGGATGTCAAATTTGCTTGTATAACATACAGATTTGTATATGTTTCTGTGGATTATTCTATGTGGATAATCAAGCAATGTTAACATCTAATATGTACCATCTAAAACAGGTTGCTATGGACGAGCAGTGCTTGGTGACTAGCGGTGAGTGGATATATGGTGATAATGGAATCTGAGAATTTATGGTGGATAAGTATTAGATGATGAGGGTGGTGGCTATGAAAGAATGAATAAACCTAAAAGAGTTGAAGGAGAGGGTTGTTGATGAGTTCTATGGAACATCTGTGGAAGGAAAATCTGTTTATCAAAGCTATTGGCCTCTGGACAGCAAGGAGCTAGCAACTGGAATTGCCACTTCACCAGTTGTCATTGGAAATGATGGTGGAATACGTTTTTTCTTTATGCATATGCGCATTAACCCATCCATGAGCATGTTTGTGAAGTTTGATGATGATAGGAAGACAAAAGAGAGTTGTGAAGTGGAGAAAGGAAGGGGTTTCACCATGCTTGTTCCTCCTATGAAGAAACAGTACACTGCGGATGGAGTGAAAAGGCCTGATGGGTCCTTTTCCACCGTTGGGTCGAAAGCAGTCTCTTTTATATTGGACGAAAACAACAATGGTAGCAAAACAAGTTTAGCAAAAGCAATTTCACATCCTCATGTGGAAAGTCCAAAGAGGAAGAAGAAGACATCGATTGGAAGGAAGAGCTAGAAGGGGATGTGGATGTTGTTTATGACGATGTGAATGAGCTTGATATGGGTCCACGTGGATATGATGAAGATTTTTGGGAACCTGTTTTGGAGGATCTATTTGTTGAAACTACACATGCTGACGAGTTGGGGAATGATTCTCAGCAGATGGGCGAATGAGAAGGTGATATATCATGGTTTTTACCCATTTTAGACCATGATATAGATGTTTTTTAGTTTCTTTTGCGTTATTGTAGAGTCTTTTACAGGTATAATCAGGTTGGGAGCTAAATTGGAGATTATGGAGCATTTTGGAGATTTTTGGAGTGATTGGCCGAGAGATAGAGTTCACTGTCCGAAACAGAGAAAGGTATCGATCGTTGCACTCTAGCAACGATCGTTGCACCAGCGAGATGGGCCAAAACCTCGGCGGTTTAGAAGAATCAAGATATTGCACTTTGATCCAGAAGTTCCTGATATTCACAAAGAAGCCCCTGGCCGAGATTATGCCTATATAATAGAGTTTTTTAGAGTTTTTATTAGAGACGCTTTATACTTTTTACCATACAACTTTATAATTAAGAGCAGAGGATTTTTAGAGCTTTTGGGGCTGATCTGAACCTAATTCATCATCTGTATTTGGAGAAGATTTCGAACCCCTTTTACTCTTATTCTTTTATGCAATTTACTTATCATATGATCATGTTTTCATTATCTATGTCTGAGTAGATTCCTAGTTAGACTTAGGGTTTCTCACATAGGATTTTATGACTTGCTAGACTTGTTCAATTTCAGTTAAGGATTCAAACTATATCTGTTCTTCAATTTAATTGTGCTTAAAGCTAGTTCTAACCTGATCAATTAGAATCTAGATCTTAGGTTGCTAAATACGTCACAGAAGTGGGGTTTAGGAATCTGAACTAATTAAATTGGGCAATTAAACTTTGCGCAAACGGAAGTTTGGTTTAGGATAATTGTGAACATATCAAACTCGAACTTATTGCTAGTTTAATCTGTTAGTTCTCGCAAACGGAAGTTTGGTTTGCTGCACTTAGACTTAGAGAATTATCGCAAAGGAATTTGGTTAATTCTATATCTGTGTTTTGAGTTCTAGAACTGTGCTTAATTAGATCCTTGCTGAATGAACTGTCTGCTAGTCTGATTTCCTGAGAATACCCTAGGTTTGACGCTTTTAATTACTTGCTTTCACAACCGATAATCTCTGCTACTGATTTACTTTCTTGCACTGCTTTCAATACAAACATATTGCTTATTTCTAGTATTCATTCCCTACGGTTTGATTCTCTTGAGACCAAGTGTCCCTGTGGATTCGATAACCCTATATACTACTTTGACATTGCTGTTCACTTGCAGTTTAGTATAGGGATTAATTCTTGACCTATCAAGTTTTTGGCGCCGTTGCCGGGGACTCTTTGAGTTTTCGATAGGACCGAACTTAGGGTTTTACTAGAAATTTTTCGTTTTTCGTTTTCGTTTTTCGTTTTTTTTCTATTTATTTATTTTTGCTGACTTTTTCTCTGTTTCTCTCTGTCGCAGGTACGAATTTCGCCTTGCATCGATCGTTGCACCCTTTGCATCGATCGTCACTGAGCGATTTGAGATTGAATCGATCGTTGCACTGATAGCATCGATCGTTGCTGGACGATTACAGACAGTTTATGCCAACGCAGAACACTCGAAGTAATCCGAACTCGAGCTTAGTTAATCTCAACCTAGAAGAACTTGGACGTCTAGAGAGGACTATCAGAAGAGAAAAGAGAGAGAGAATGGTACAAGAACGCTTGATCTTGATACCAGATGCTGAAGGTACCCTGAGGGATCCAGAGAACAATCCTTACAATGCTGCTGGGCAAAGGATTGATGCTGAGGGACGAGTGATCCCTGATGAAGTTGAGCCACAAGGTAGAGAGATGGTAGTTCATGAAAGGACACTAGCTGATTACAATAGACCTGATGAGTTTCATGCAAACCGAGCAGCTCTAGTGCTTCCTGCCTTCGAGAGGAATGATTTTGAGGTAAAAACTATCTACTACCAACTGATGAGGCAGATTGCTTTTCATGGTCTTCAATCAGAGCAGCCTATGGATCACATTGACAAGTTTGAGGACATAGTCACTGGCATGAAGTATGAAGGAGTATGCCCGGACTATCTGTTCCTTAAGTTATTTCCGCACAGTCTTGCTGGAGACGCTAGTGCATGGCTGAGACAACTGGCACCTGGTCAGTATACTACTTGGACAGCCTTAAAGAGTGAGTTCCTGCGTCACTTCTACGACGCTGCGCGCTCAGATCAGTCCAGACAGGACATACTTACTTTTTCCCAAGGAGCTGTGGAGCCTTTGACAACCGCATGGATGAGATTTAAGCAGTATCAGCGTGATTGTCCACACCATGGATTTACAGAAGTACAGCTGATAGGTATTTTCTTCAGAGGCATAGATCTCCCTTATCAGACTGCGCTAGATAATTCCAGTGATGCCAATTTCAACACCAGAACTCCTACACAAGCTAAGCAGTTGATAGAGAACCTGGTTGGCAGCTACAGTTGCAAGTCTATGGATGAGATGAGGAAGAGATCTGGTGGAACTGTAGAGAATTCTGATATAGCTAATATTAGATCCAGACTGGACACAGTTTTCAATCTCCTGACAAATAAGAAAGCTGTCCACTTTGCCCAAGATGTGGAGGTGATTCAAACTGAGGTGGACACTCAGGAAGAAGAAGTGAATTTCATAGGAGGTTCCGGTTTCCAAGGTAATAGATTTAACAATCAACAGGGGAACAGATTCTCAAATGGAGGACAGAATGGTGGTTTTCAAAAGACCTATGGACAGGGTAATCAGAGAACCTATGGATCTACATCTTATCAGACTCCTCCTGCACCTACAACCCATGAGAGCAAAATGGAAGCTATGATGGAACAACTGATAGAGAGTCAAACCAAGCTTTCTGTAGACAACAACAAGAAGCTGGACGCTGTCTATCAGGACCTCAATGGGAAGTTTGAGACATTGAGCACTCACATGAAGCAGTTGGACACTCAGGTGAATCAGATGTCCAGCTCACTGAAAGGAAAAGGAGTTGCAGACACTCATATTAAGGCCTGGTCTGTAATGATTAATGATGGATCTTATCTAGGGGAGAAATTTGAGCTAAGTACAGCTGAGTTGGTGACTGAGGAAGAATTTTCGGATTTCTGTGAAAAACTCTCGGGTGGAAGTTGTGATGATCGCGATGCAACGATCGATACACATCTGGCATCGATCGATGCAGGTCGTGAACAAGCAGAGAATCCGTGGGATGAAAATGAGATTGATGCAGAACTAGCCCGCCTATTCCCTGATACATCTGAAATCACTCCAGAAGATGTTTATGCACGAGCTATTTGGCACAGTCCCAAGGTGTCTGAAGTGATTAAACAAGAGATTGAAGAGCTGAAAAGGCTAGAAAAGAGTGGTGAAGACTTGGAAGAAATTCCATCATCTGATGATCCACCTTATCATCCATGTGTTCAGAAATATTTGAACAAGATGTTGCCATTAGATGAAGAGCTGAGAGAATGGGTGATAGTAGTTCCTCAGCATATTAGTGATGTTCTGTTAACTAAGGTCCCAAAGAAACTGCCTGATCTTGGAGTCTTTGTACTTGATTGTTCTATCTTTGAAGATAGTTTTAGGCGTTCTCTGTGTGATTTAGGAGCTGCTGGGAGCATAATGTCTTACTCTGTGGCAGAGAAGCTGGGTATGTTGGATTTTGCTCCTACTAGGACACGTCTTATCCTAGCTGATCAGTCCATACGAGTTCCTGAAGGACTCCTTATGGATATTCCGGTAAGAGTTGGAAACTACTTAGTTCCAACGGACTTCCTTGTGCTGAAATATGCCTGCGATCCGGATGAAGCTTTATTGCTTGGGAGACCATTCTTGGCTACAGCAGGAGCTGTGATTGATGTTAGACAGAGTCTAATAGACCTCCACCTGGGAGATGAGACACTGCGGTATGAGATGGAGAAGCTGCGGAAGCCACTGATAGATGGACAGACTTTCAAGATCTTGGAAGCAGATGATGAGCAGCTGAATGAGACTGTGATAATAGATCCTGGAGCGCATTTTACTCCATCTTTTCTTGGACTGAAGCATTCTGCAACAGCCTATTCTCCGCCATGGATGAGGAGACTTGAACAGAGACAGAAAAAGTCTCTGTCAGGATCTTCTGGCACTTGAAAAACCTTGCGCGTCCGGTCAAGCTATTGACCTTAAACAAGCGCTGGGTGGGAGGCAACCCACCATTAGGTACTGGTGTTTTTCTTTTTAATTTTTGGTGTTTTTGTTAGGATTTTACGTTTGTTTTTGTTTCTGGTGCAGTCATGTTTGCAGGTCTCGGATTAAATCGCAGTGCAGCGATCGATGCATTTCTGCAACGATCGTCACAACACGAAAGGAATCGCATTGCAGCGATCGTTGCGGTCCTGAGCAACGATCGACCATACACGAAAGTCGCCAAGTAACGGTCGATGCATCTAATGCACCGATCGATGCTGTGCGACAGAGGTAACCCGACAGACATAAACTCACCTTTTCAATTTTTTTATTTTCTTTTACCGATCCTTCGCTGGACACTACTGGGGACAGTGTGTCTTAAGTGTGGGGGAGGTGCTACTGACGTTTATCTTTCTATTTTCTTAAGAGTCAGTCCGTTTTTCAAAATTTTTTGTTTTATTGAGTCAAAATTGTTTAAGTAAGAAACTATGATTTTCTGAGGAGATTTACAAGACTTGCAGGAACTTAAGTAACCATTGGGATGAAGTTGCAGGATTTATCTCTGACTATTAGAAAACCCAGACACGGATCAACCTACTGGGAACACCCACATCACTTCAGGTATCAGAGGATCTTTTACTGACTTCACCCCTAATACTGACTTAGATTTTCTCACCTAAGGGCTTGGTATACTTTATGTCGGATTCCCTGTTAGTTCTGACACAGCCTGTAAACCTGTCCTATTTAGTCCCCTTCTCCCCTTCTGTAAAGTAAAAAAAAAATATAATAAACTGAGGATGAGTTAGTAACTCCGAAGTGGTCATGGGAATAGTAGCAAACACTATTATCTCTCATGTGATCCATGGAATGTGTCCAAAGTATACCCCATAACGGGAAGAACACTGATAAAAAAAAATAAAATGATACCCAGTGGGGAAAAATCAGTTGTTAAAGAAGGGAAAGAGAAGAAAGGGACTAGAGAAAGATAGTATGGTGGTCTAGAGCTGATTAGGTAAGAATCCATGTGCCTTTAGATCGATACTCCTTAGGTGAGACCGCACTTAAATACTTGCAGAAGTCAGTAGGGAGAATTTGAATGCTTGAATGTGATTGTGGAGTTTACCTAGGACAGTTGCTAAGTGTGGGGGAAGTACATGTTGGTCTTGATATCCTGTGATTGATTCTTTCAGTGGTTTACTAAGGGGAATCTGAGTATTGTAGCTTCTAAGATGAAATGAGTTTCTGAAGAGTTTTCAAACCTCTTCACCATGTTTTAGTTCTATGTTTTGCTTGAGGGCAAGCAAAGGCTAAGTGTGGGGGAGTTGATATATCATGGTTTTTACCCATTTTAGACCATGATATAGATGTGTTTTAGTTTCTTTTGCGTTATTTTAGAGTCTTTTACAGGTATAATCAGGTTGGGAGCTAAATTGGAGATTATGGAGCATTTTGGAGATTTTTGGAGTGATTGGCCGAGAGATAGAGTTCACTGTCCGAAACAGAGAAAGGTATCGATCGTTGCACTCTAGCAACGATCGTTGCACCAGCGAGATGGGCCAAAACCTCGGCGGTTTAGAAGAATCAAGATATTGCACTTTGATCCAGAAGTTCCTGATATTCACAAAGAAGCCCCTGGCCGAGATTATGCCTATATAATAGAGTTTTTTAGAGTTCTTATTAGAGACGCTTTATACTTTTTACCATTCAACTTTATAATTAAGAGCAGAGGATTTTTAGAGCTTTTGGGGCTGATCTGAACCTAATTCATCATCTGTATTTGGAGAAGATTTCGAACCCCTTTTACTCTTATTCTTTTATGCAATTTACTTATCGTATGATCATGTTTTCATTATCTATGTCTGAGTAGATTCCTAGTTAGACTTAGGGTTTCTCACATAGGATTTTATGACTTGCTAGACTTGTTCAATTTCAGTTAAGGATTCAAACTATATCTGTTCTTCAATTTAATTGTGCTTAAAGCTAGTTCTAACCTGATCAATTAGAATCTAGATCTTAGGTTGCTAAATACGTCACGGAAGTGGGGTTTAGGAATCTGAACTAATTAAATTGGGCAATTAAACTTTGCGCAAACGGAAGTTTGGTTTAGGATAATTGTGAACATATCAAACTCGAACTTATTGCTAGTTTAATCTGTTAGTTCTCGCAAACGGAAGTTTGGTTTGCTGCACTTAGACTTAGAGAATTATCGCAAAGGAATTTGGTTAATTCTATATCTGTGTTTTGAGTTCTAGAACTGTGCTTAATTAGATCCTTGCTGAATGAACTGTCTGCTAGTCTGATTTCCTGAGAATACCCTAGGTTTGACGCTTTTAATTACTTGCTTTCACAACCGATAATCTCTGCTACTGATTTACTTTCTTGCACTGCTTTCAATACAAACATATTGCTTATTTCTAGTATTCATTCCCTACGGTTTGATTCTCTTGAGACCAAGTGTCCCTGTGGATTCGATAACCCTATATACTACTTTGACATTGCTGTTCACTTGCAGTTTAGTATAGGGATTAATTCTTGACCTATCAGAAGGTCTTCTTTATAGGTGCAACACTGATTCATCATTTGATCATGATGTGTTGGTGGATCTGTTAAAAGTGAGAAGAAAACATCTAAAACTTGAGGCGATGGTGGGAGTTCAAGCGTGGATTGTGGAGAGTTAAGTGATAAAGAAGCAAGTATGAACTCTTATGGAGGGAACGCGTCCAGTTTTAATATCAGAGGGTCTTCTGGGACAACGAGGAGTGGATAAGGAGTTTTTCCAACTTATGTTGAGCTTGGTAGCGCAAAACACCCTTGGATATCGAGCAGTGGATATCAGCAACCTATGGAAGAAGGGGTTAGGCTTACACTTGATAGTGTTTCCGATGAGGAGTTTGATATATCCCCAATGCACAACGACCTGGAATACGAGTCGGATACTGCTGAAATACCAGATCTTGACTATTTTGCTGTAGATGATAGGATACATGAAGGTAGGACATTTAGATCAAAGAAAGATTGTCGGATTGCCTTAGCCATTTATGCCATTAAAACCAGTTCAATTTTAGGCAGACGCATACGAGGAGGCATAACTTTGTGTTGAGTTGTGTGGACAAACACTATGATTGGAGGAGCTTAGCTTATGAGGATCTAGTTAGTGGATACTACAAGATTGGGAAGGTAAACCTAGATCATATATGTACCATGGATTTCCCAGATGAGTTTAGAAAGTTAGCTACATTTGATGTGATAGTTGCCCTTTACAAAGGAAAATTTGGGGATCTTAGTAGACGGCATAAACCATTTGATTTGGCCGATTTGATCTTGGAGGATTTAAGTGTGTCTTGTTCATATATGAATTGTTATAGAGCTGCTAGGAAGGCACACATTGAGGTGATGGGTACAGATGATGATTCTTACTTGAAACTGCATGAGTATTTGCACATGCTGAAACTTGTCAATCCTGGCACTGTGGTGATATACCATGGATTTTAGGGATTTTAACCATGGTATATATCTTATTTATCGAGTCTATTATTATGTTTTAGATTCTTTTCAGGTATTTATTAGGTACAAGCACATTTGGAGTAGATTTGGTGATTATGGCACTTTCTGGAGCTTTTTGAGTGTTTGGCCGAGAGATAGAGTTCTCTGTGGACATTTGAGGAATGCATCGATCGACACACCTTTGGTGTCGATCGTTGCATATGCGAGATGGGCCAGACTCGGCGGTTTAATGAAGAATGCTGATATTGCAGAAAAGCCCAGATATTTACACAAAGCCCAAAACGTGTTTTAGACTATATATTAGGGTTTTTAGCCACTTGTTTAGGCTACGCTTTTCTGACGCTTTATTTTATTCAGAGAGAGTTTTAGGGGCTGATCTTGTTCTCGAAAGAGACTTGATTTCGACCCCCAGTTCTTTATTTGATTTTATAATATTTGGTTTTCTATTCAAGATGTTTTCTGTTTCGATGAACATGTCTGAGTAGATTACCTGTTAAGTTTAGGGATTCTCATTAGGGATTTCATGGAATTATAGTTTAATCAATCTGTAGGGATTCATATCTGCTAGTTCTTCTTCTACGGTTGTTCTTAATGCTTAATCTGAAGTAGCTATCCAGATTTATGATGTTAGGTTGATTGATGCAACGACAGTTGATTAATTAGCTAGAAAGAACCTAGACGAGCAATTAAATTACTCGCAAAGAGATTTGGTTTAGTTTAATTGTGAACATATCAAACTTGGAATTAAAGCTGGTTTAATCTGTTAGTAATTGCAAAGAGATTTGGATTGCTGCACTTAGACTTAGAGAATTCTCGCAACGAGAGTTGGTTAATTCTATATTTGTGTTTTGAGTTCTAGAACAGTTTCTGATTAGATCCCGATTGATTGATTGCTTGTGTTCCTGATTTCCTGAGAACTTCCTAGACTTAACGCTTCGCTTCCTTGCTCACAAACTCGCTTGATTTACTTTCTGCTGTCTGATTTACTGCTTTCTCATTACATTGCTTTCACCTAGTTCAAACTTGATTGTTCTTAATCTATCGTTGACCGGAGTCCCTGTGGATTCGATACCCTAAGTACTACAACTACATCACTGTACACTTGCAGTTAGAATAGGGATTAAAACTAGACCTATCATGTGGCTGATTTGGAAACTGAGATGGATGACGAAGGTGTTGAGAGGTTTCTATATTGTTTTATGTCGTTTGGAGCATCAAAACATGGATTCATCAAACTGCGGCGGGTATTGGTTGTGGATGGTACACACTTGACTGGGAAGTATAGAGGTGTGTTGTTGTCAGCTTGTGGACAAAATGCTAACCTCAAAGTATTCCACTGGCTTATGCTGTTGTTGACTGTGAGGATGTGGATTCGTGTACATGGTTTTTTATGAAGGTGGAAGCGCATTATAGCTGACTGTCTACATCTGACTATCATCTCGGATAGGGCCGCGGCAATATACAATGCTAAGAAACGGAATTTTCCCAAAGCGCATCATGCTGATTATATTGTCCATTTGGAGAGAATCTGTCTGCTATGTTTAGAAGCAAAGGGTTGGCTAAAATGGTGACATCTGGTGGATTTGCTTGCTGAATTGCGCAGTTTAGAGAGATCATGGACAAAATAAAAGCAACGAATGTAGGGTGATGTACATACTTAGAAAAAAATAGGGGTTGCACATTGGAGTAGGGCCTATTTTGTCAGCGAGAGGTACAACCTGATGACAAGCAATATCTGTGAGCAGCTCAATAAGGCTTTAAAGGGTGGACTAGGATCACCCATTATTTTGTTGTTGATATTTATCCAAGCCATGATGACTAGGTGGTTTAATGCTAGGAGGATACGGTATGGGAAACATCATGGAATTGTTACTCCTGAGGTGGACAAGGTAATTAGTAAGAATATGAAGTTTACCAAAGCAACCAAAATCAATAGCATACATGCATGGACTGCTCAGGTGGTTGGAAATATCTGGTGAAATTGTAAGATAAAAAGTGCTCATGTAAGGTGTACAATAAAGAGCAGATTCCTTGTGGACACGCTATTCTGGCTAGTGATCAGCTGGGTTTTAAGCCAGGACAACTAGCAGGAGACTGTTACAAAACAACGACATGGGTAGAGACATATGCAGGACTGATTTATCCACAGAGAGATCTGAAAGAAGTGAATATACCTGAAAACGTAAAGTCAAAGGTTTTGATGCCTCCCAGAACTCATCGTCCACCTGGAACGCCAAAAGGAGCGGCGTATCCCGTCCACAGAAGAGATGTCTGTAAGTATTGTTTTGGTGGATAAGCTTCAGTTTAATTGATGTTTTATTTTTCGGTGATATTAGAATTGATTGTGATTCCTTGCAGGATGTTAAGCCTAAGAAGGCAGTGGCAAATCGTTGTGGCGGATGCAGAGGCTTTGGTCACAATATGACAAACTATATGGTCCCTATATAAGGGTGGTATGTGCTTTATCCAAGATTAAGTGTTGTCCTTTTTGTATCTTGGATAGTGTTCGGACCATTTGAAGAGTGGATTAGTAATGTATTTTGTTCACATCAGGAACTGCATTTTTGTTTTTTAGATGATATGCAGTTGACTATTTTTTTTGAACATGGCCACATGTTTGGGTTGTAAATTTCATCTTGTGTGTTTAAATGCGAAGTAAAGAACCATGTTATTTATGGCAGTGATTTTGTTTTATTTTATTTTGATATCATCCACGTGGACATATTAAAAACTCAATACTAATTTACCGTGGAATTGATACTCACCTAACAGATGGAGAGATGGGAAAGTATTTATAAATTTCATGTTGATTTTATATTTGTTCATGATTCACTGGTCCATGGACATGGCTTTAACTAATATAGATGTCCTTGGTTAAACAATTTTCCGAAGATTTGTGAGTTGTCCTCGTTTACATATGATCGGTGTAATGTTGTCCACCTTTTGATATCCATTTGGACGAGTGTATGTTTAAGCGTTGATGGGTTTGAGAGGTAAGTTTGTGGATAGTCATATGGGCAACTATGTAGATAGATGAAGTCTAAATAGAAATATCCATAAGGATAGTACTAGAGGAGTACGATATTACTTAATTACTTGACGAACATCCCATCCAGATGGATTTGGTTACAAAATACGTAGTAGTTTTTAAACAAAATACAAGATTTCCATGGAAGGGGGCATATCCATAATAGTGCATGACGGGTGACATATTATCCAAAACGTTAACAGACATAAATGCAACGCATAGCTAATGCAGGTAGAGAGGGATGATGAGATCTTTATATATGTCCATCGCATACTCCCTTCTTAAAGCGTTGACAAATTTGTCGTCCATGGGCACCATAAAAAGTTTTTCAGAACGTTCTATAGCGTGAAACTCCATGAATTTGATAGAAACAAGTTCACAGTCACTAGAGCGTTCATTGCGGTAAAGGCCTTTTTTAAGTTGTAGTTGAAAAGGTTTTGTGCGTTGCTTTTGGGTTAAAGAGGCCTTAGCATATTTCTGAAGAATGAAAGGAAGCGTCTATGTGATGGGTTCAATTAGGGGGACTATCTCATCGTCATAAAATGTCCTAGGCCTCAGGTCTAGGACTTCCACTAACCACATTTTGAGGGAGATGTGGAGTCCAACCCAATGCTTGTCTTCCAAACAAATAGATGCGTAGATCGTTTCCACATCTTCAAGCCAAGTATTTACCGATCCCATAATGAAATCCACAATCCTTTTATCCAACCTCAATATGTTCTTGTTCTTGGCGTTCTTGAAGGAGCGGTATCGGGATTGGATTTTGCTGGTGAAAAATGGAGAAGCGAAAGCTATTATATTACTTCATCTTGTAGAATATGTTGGTGGCGCCGGTCTAAGTATGACATTAAGAGCTCCATGTGATGTTTGAAAAAATAAAATTATAAGTGATAGTCAAAATGGAAAATGCATCGACAAAAAAGCATCCACCGTATCTTTTGAATGACCTTTGATCATCCACAAATGTTATGATTGCACTAGTTATTAAAGAAGAGTAAGTATCCACATGCCAGTTATCCATCTAGAAAAGTGCGTCCTAAGCATTATAAGAGACATAGAGGAAGTGCGTAGTTTTCCGAAGTACTGACCCATTTTTGCTTGCGTGATAGATCCAACAAGAACTTGTTATCAAAGTCAAATATGTTGTTGATTATGTGGTAGCTGAGAAGTACATATAGATAAAGATATATATTAGGAACAAAACAGATTATATAGGATTTAGAGGGGGAGCTTGGGATATTACTTACATATTTTTATCTCGGGTGAGTGTGAGTTTGAATGCCTTCCATTCTTCACCCACTACATTTGGTATCGTAGAAGTAGTTTTAGGTTGGGCTAGGTGTCTAGGCGTGGGTTTTACTGGTGAGAAGTCGCTGATGGTGATAGCTGGTTGTTCTTCATCGTTGGGTTCCCCTTCTCCATCGCTAGCATGTTGATGTCCACCAAGACGCGTACATTAAGTCATCTAATAATTGTAAAGGATTTAAGGAAAATAAGACTGAGTTGTGTTTTACATTGTCGAGGTAAGGAGGATCGAGAAACACTATTGTGGTGTTTGAGTGTCTTGTGTTGGTGGCGGCCGCGTCTGTTGTGTCTTCTTATTTTGGGAAACAAATTTGTATGTATTAGTAATACAAGTCCTACAGTATTTTGTGTCCATAAGAGATTGTTTTTAGGTGTATAGGATTGGGCATGGTTAGCCTTTCAAACTTACGTTCTGCGTGTCTAGGTGGAAAGTGTCCACTGGATGAAGGATACTGTTTGATGTCTCACCAGTAATATGTTCATGGATGGTGGGCAAGTTACAGTCCTTGTAAATGTTTGTTAGGACATTGACCTGTAAAGTAGAGGTGAGTAAATGAGGAGGTTGAATGCATATTGTATTGGAAACATAACTGATTTGAAAAGATACCAATGAATCGTCCTCTAATGTGGTTGTGGAGACTTCATGGTTGAGGTTGTCCAATAGTCCAGGAGTTGTGTTCTTCGGAGTTTGTTGTATTAAAAGTTGGATATGTTAGATCGAGTAGACTATTGGGGCTATATTATGAATCCTGGAACAAATTTTTATAAACGTGTCCATAAAATCGTGTCCATTGAGAAAGCATTGTTATGTCAACCAGTCACAAAAAGTAAATAGGTTTTAGAATGGAAACAAAATATAGTACGATGTCCATGAAAATCAGGCTAGGCAGTGTTCTGATCAAAAGACTATATCCTTAAAATGAAATAGCAAGTCTTGTCTTGTCCTATCCCAGAAAAGTCTTGTCCGTTGAGTTTTGTACCTCCACAATTTGAGTTGGCGCACGCCCACGTTCCTCTCTGGCAGTCCGCTTTCTGGCAATAGTATATCTTCATCCATCTGATCCACGTGTTGAGTCGGGACACATCGAAGTGCCTCTGCAGCATGTCCGTCTTGTGGCAACAATATCTCTGCAGCAGATCCGCCTTCTGTACTGATCTGGAATGGACGAGGGAGTAGATTTAGTACAAGAATGATATTACAGAGTATTGTGAAAGAATATTTTTTGTGTGTTACCTTGTCGGCTAGTTTTTTGCATTTATCAGCTTAAATACATATTATTTATCATTTATATTTATCTAAATTCAAAATTTATATAAATAATGTGAATTTACTATATAAATATTATTATCTACAACAATCATATTTAACAATACTTAAATCTCACATTTCAAAAATAGTTTCTTATTTACCATCTTACTTTTAATTTTTATATGAGTTTGTAATTTTTTCTAAATAAAATAAAATAAAATAAAATAATTTTTAAAACTAATATAGTAAATTATTAATATAAACTAAGATTAAAAAAGTAAAAACATAATTTATTAAGGGTAAACACGTAATCAACCGTTTTTAAAATCAATAAAAGCTCAAAATCACTTCCCAATTAATAGAAAGATATATATATATATATATATATATATATACATAAAAACCTAACAAAAGAAATGTTAAACTGTTTAATAAAAAAATATTATGCAAACATGTTATCAACAATATCTTTTAATATATAAAACATGAACTAAAATATATAAAAATTAAAATTCCACTAAAATTGTATCTAATCATTCTTAATCATAAGATTATAATTGTTATATCAAAATAAAATAGTAATTTGTTTCTATAAAAATATATGTATATTGTCTTATTAAGAAAATTTTAGAAAAGGAAAAATAATACAAATCAAGAATAATTAGTATCAATCCATTAAAATATATAATAAGAATCTATTACATATTTGTTAAATCTGCTTAATTTTTAAAAATCTCTCGGCTTCTAAAATCATTAAAATCCATATAAATTATACTTTGAATAACCCCCTTTCGTTAAAATGCTGACAGGTTTTAATAATAATAAAAAGAAATTTTGACAGGAAACAATGTGTTGTTGACCTATCAAAAATTGATTGATACCGAATTTTTATGAGCAAATCGCAAAAATGGCACAAAAACATGTCTTGTCATAAATATAACAATAAGGAAGAAAAATTATAAAAATAGCACAAAAACATATTTTGTCACTAAATTAGCCCTAACCCTTAACCTTAAATACTAAACCTTAAACCCTAAACCCTAAATACTAAACCCTAAACCTTAAATAATAAACCCTAAATACTAAACCCTAAACCCTAAATAATAAACCATAAACTCTAAATAATTAACCCTAAATCCTAAATTATATAATGCTATAAAAGTCTTTGTAATTAAAATAATGCTAAAATGTGTTATTTCCTTTGGTGCTATATTTATGATAACATATGTTTTTTGTGCTATTTTATACTTTTTAAAAATTTTATTTATATTTTAATATTATAAATTAATTTGAAAACTATTTTATTGTTTTGCAGGCCCATCCTGAGAGAATTTGTCATTGAACTTTTAAGGAAAAAAATACTCCAACAGCTTATTATAATCGCGTTTGTTCTATTGGAAAAAAAAAGTTTATTGATCATACTGCGACTAAAAAATCAGAAAAGATACTTTCTAAAGGTGATTTTTCAGTGCGGTTTTCTAAGCGATTTTTCCAAATCCGCTTTCACCTCACCATTCACATCACAGGTAATGAATGCTGACCGCAGGATGGGACAGTTTTCACAAAACACCATCCAAATCATTTTATATCATCAATCAACCTATTCATTTTTGTAAAGCGTATTTTATATAAAAAATGCACTTGTCAAATCAAACAATTTTATTTTTGGGTGGTTCTCCAAATTCAAATACCACACCTCAGTTTATTTTACTAGCAATTATGGTGCGGTTTACCGGTGTTTTTCATTTTAATATTAAATTATTATTATTATTTAATTTAAAACTCTTAAAATGTTTTTAAAATTGTACATAATTTAATTAATCTATGTAATTTTACTTTAAAAATAATAGGTCAATCAAAATTTTTTAAAATATGTTGTGACTAAATTAAAATTAAGGTTAGACAGAATATATGAATCCAAAGGTTTGAATCAAATTTGGTCCCCAAACCAAATCTGAAACCTAAAAAATATCTAGATGGATCCTAGACACTTACATTTAAAGAACCGAATCCGAACTCTAACCAAACCGAAATCGAATAAGTACTTGAAATATCAAAAATAGTTATATATCTAAAAATATACATTATATTAGACTTAAAATAACTAACATAAATTACATTAATAAATATGAAGTTGTTAGTTATTTGAAAACTAAAATAATTAAAATATTTAAAACTAAAATATTTAAAACTAAAATATTTAGTTATAATTGTCAAAATTTAACAATATGTTATTTAAATTTAACCAATAGTTTAAGATTTGAAGATATATGTGCACCGCCGTTTTTTAATATTTAAACAATTTATGAATACCGCACCTTTTTTTTACTAATCAACTTTTATTTTGTACCACTTTTTTATACAAACCGGACTTGTTCCACAAACCGTACGTGCCGCAGTTGAACTGCACTGTATTCTAAAACCGCTTTTCCTGCACAGCTAAAACCGCGGTCACCATTCGGATCCACAATATATCAAGAAAGTTCGCGTTTTCAAGAACCGAAGAAATAAAAACGCCGATTGATGAAAATACACATAATAATAATGGACCGCAATTGACAAATGAAGTCTATCAAGTAACCAGCGGTTTTCTAAAAAAACGCACTAGTCTAAAAATAATTTGGTAACAGATAGTTTAAAATATATTATAGTGTTTTTTTTAATAATTGTTTTTATGGTACGATACTATATGCGTTTGTAAAGCTATATGTAGCCCTGGGATATAAAATTAAACCGAAATTATCGAACCAAACCGAACCGAACCGAACCGAACCGAACCGAACCGAAGTTTTAATGAACCGAACAGAACTGAACTGAAGAAAAAACTGAGTAACCGAACTGAAGAATCGAAGTTGTCGATTGATTTTGATTTTCATAAAAGTTTCAATCTTCCACTATATATATACGTAGCTCTAAGATATAAAACTAAACCGAAATTATCGAACCGAACCGAAGTTTTAATGAATCGAACCGAACCGAAAAAACGATCGCTGGTTTTTTTAAAACAAAAAAAAAACTAAAAAATCGAGTAACCGAACCGTAACTGAACCGAAGAACCAAAGTCCCAGGCCTAGCTATACGTGTTTGGTAAGTTGCTTTGTAGTACCCTATTTCTAGACAAAAAAAGGTAATATATTAATTATGTAGTTTTGTTTAGTATCACACAATATATAGCAAAACAACAACAACAAAAATTGAATGTAATCAATCGGTGGACCATTTGTAAATTTACTTATATTCACAAATATTACTATATTACCTTATATTAATATTTTATAAATATCTAAGATTCGTAATTATTTTAAAATATGGTCTTTACCAATAAAACAATTTAATTTATACTAATTATTAGTTTAATTTATAACATATGTACAAATATAAAAATATTAATTTATAAAGTCAAATGAATTTGGTAGATTAAAAAATTGTTTATCGGTTTGATAATTAGTAGTCGGTTAGTTTGGTTTTTCAAAAAAAAAAAAATCATATAGATGTAAGCAAACCAAACCGAACTATTCGAAATAACCAAATTTAGCTAATATTAAAAATCTACCGGACCGAAACGAAATGACATGAAATAATTGATTCTATCCAAAATTAATCATAATGACCAAATTTACCCAAACTAACCAAAAATTAACCAATCTTTTTTTTTAATAAAAACCGCATTAATTCCCAAATTATTTTTCACCAATCAATACATATTTCGCACCGCTTATTATATACAAACCACACTTGTCGTGCAAACTGCTTATACCGTAGCTGAACCGTACTACACTTTAAAACCGATTTTCCCGTACTGCTAAATATACTGTCACCATTCGGACTCTTTATTTCAAATTTTTCTTTTCGTCGGTAAGACTTTACGGCCTTTTGGTCATGGGAACACATTTCTCAACCTCAACGGCGGAGTTCACTGCTACGGTACATCCCTCCACCATTGTGTTGCCTCTACCAGAAAGCAACGACATCCACTTTTCTCCACTACACACAGTATCCAAAACTTCTTCTCCCTCAAGGAAACTCCCATGGTCAAACGTCTTCAAAGAACAATTTTTGCTCGTATCTGTCACTCTCCGGCGGTTGAACTGAAGGAGAGAATTGCAACCGTTGGTTTACCAGAAGATGTTATGATTGACGCTAAGTTTCTATGGTCATCGTACATTGTGGGACATTTCATTGGAGAAGCTCCTCACATAGGTAAAGTTCATGCAACAGTTAATCGTATTTGGTCATCGAAAGAAACACCAATTAAGATCGATCCACAGTTTATTAGTCCAAAACAGTGCTATTCAAAATTGATAATGACCAAGTTCGATCTATAAATATTATATATGTATAAATATTATATATTTTAGATTTTTGGTCCATTAGTGTTTATTATTTCTTTTTAATATAAGTTAAGTAATTATTAGTTTTTGTTATATGAGATTAATTCTATTTCTCAAGAAAACTTTTGTTTGAGCTGCTTTATAATTTTTGTGGCTTAATTAATAGATTTATTATTCTTTTTTCCGCCGTGACATATTTGTATTTTTTCCACTCGTTTTTATAGATCTTACATTTTTCACTTGTATGGTTGTTATTTTGCTAAAACGTTCTCTATCATAATTTATTTTCCATTCATGTGAACTAACTTTATATATATATTCCTAGTTTTTTTAAAATATTCTACTCTAATGAATTTGTTCTATGTAATTTAAACATCTATAGTTTGTTTTGTGTAATGAATCTCATTATTTTATTTTTCTGAATAAAATGTATAATACAATTACTGATTTTTAATATTGAAATTAATGTAGATTCATTTGTGTAGATATATAGATTTTATTGTTTATTTAAAAACAGAATTTTAAATTGATATTAAGAATTAGTATTAATGATTTTTTGTAGGATTCACTTTTAAAAATTTGTTTGTAGCATAACAAAATGAAACTATGATCTATGTGGAGCATAAAATTTTGAAAATACAACCTACGGGAGCATAACAAATTGAAACTATAAAAAGATGGTTTTTGAAAGAAGATTTTTACCCTATATTGCCTCGATGAACCAGATTTACCAACAAAAGATAAGGAGTTGAAGATCTCTGACTTTGACGAAGCCACAGATCCACATACGTCGAGGAACAGAAATCGAACAAGACAACAAGGCACATAATTGTGGCGACCGACATGGCAAGGTCTAAACAGATGGGGAAACACATGACCGTATCAATCGACGCATGGCGATTATGACCTTTTCTCAGGCTTTGAACACACCAAAACAAGAAAATCAAAGCACACAAAAACTAAAACGAAGAAGAAGATAAGAAAAGACTCACCAGTGGGTTGCCTCCCACTCAGCGCTTGTATTAAGTCATTAGCTTGATTGTGGGAAGGAGATCAGGCTTGTGGGGGGTTCAGATCAGACAATGAGTGTCTCTGTGAATGTCTCTTCATCCAAGGTGGTGTATAAGCAGTCAGATAATGAGACTTCCCAAGGAATGAGCGAATGGATCCAGGGTGGGAGCGAAGCGTGGGTGGGATACTGCGTTTCCCTGCATTTATATCCATGTGGTTAGGAGGTTTAAGTTTAGAGGAATCATACCTTTGCTTTGCTAGAGGTGATATGTCTAGAGCTTTCTGCTTATGAGCAGTTTCATGCTCTGAAGATGTTAGAGTAGGTTCAGGATGAACCACCATCTTCCTTTCTCCAATCTGAATCTCAAGTTCCACCTCAACACCGAAGCTTTGTCCATCAATGGTGGATGTCTGCAGCTTATCCATATTGAACTGCAAAGGCTTATCTCTCAGGTGGAGATCAATCAGACCATGTCTCACATCAATCACTACTCCAACAGTAGCTAAGAAGTATCTGCCAAGCAGCATAGGATCATCCGGTTCAAACTCATATTTCAGCACCACAAAGTCTGTTGGAATCAAGTAGTCTCCAACTCTGATAGGAATGTTCTCTAGAACTCCTTCTGAAACCTCTTCGATCGATCAGCTAGGATAAGAGAGAACCTATTAGGCTGGAAACTCATCAGTCCCAATCTCACAGCCACAGATTATGGCATGATATTGACACCAGATCCTAAATCACATAGAGAATGCTTGAAGATGTCCTTGAAGATGGAAAAGTCTAGCAAAAAGACTTTTGGGTCTGGAAGCTTCTTTGGAATATGATTCTGTAGCACTGCGATGACCTGATTAGATAGCACCAACACCTCTTCTTTCAAATCTCCATCAGTAGAGATCATCTTCTTCACATATCTCTCCACAGAAGGGTGTTTCTTCAGAGCATCAGCTAGTGAGATCTTGGCAAGATTCTTATCCATCACTTTCATGCATTTAGCTTCATCTAGCTCTTGTTTGGACCTCTTAAGAGCCTTAGGATAAGGCAAAGGAGGCTTATAGACTAGATCAAGGACTGTTGCAGGTTTCTGGACTCGTCTGCGATCAGTTTCGATCGATTCAGTAGATGTGTCGATCATCACTTGTTGTTCAAGAACAAATTCATCCTTCGTATCAGGAGTGTGTCGATCGATTCCCGGTGCAGACAGAGATAATTCATCCAGAAACTCAGCTATAATGTCTTCTTCCTCTTGTATTAGATCAACTTCATCACCTACAATCACATCATTGACGAATTGCTTCTGCTCAGTTCTTCCAGCTCCATTTTGCCTTTTACGCTGCCCCAACAGTCTGCTGAACCTGGACATTTAGCTTCTTCACATGAGTGCTCAGAGACTCAATCTTCCCATTCAAATCCAGGTACAGAGCATCTATCTTTCCATTGAATTCTTTTGTACTCTTCTTCTGACCTTCCAATAGCTGTTCCAACAGACCCATCATCTTATCAGACTGCTCATTTTGTGGAGGAGGAGTCTGATATGAAGAAAAACCAAAGTCTCTAGAGAATGAGCTATTCTGTTGAAAGGGTCTCTGATATGCATACTTTGGTGTGTATCCATAAGTCTGTCCCTGCTGATTTCCGTACCTCTGGCCCTGATAACCAGCTCCAACTATGTAATTGACGTTCTCAGACTCATTAACATATGCAGCAAAATGGACTTGATTCTTCCCAATTAAGAGGATATGGACATAATCAATCTTGTTCTTCATCTCTGCCATTTGTGAGCTATCCACTTTTCCACCAGATTTCTTCATCTTCAGATCAGCATTCTTAGTGCTATTGCTACACACCAAGTTCTCAATCAGCTCCTTAGCTTGCTCTGGAGATTTAATATTGAAATTGCCATTGCTAGCAGCATCCAAAGCCATCTGGTACCACAAATCAACTCCTCTGAAGAAAATGCACAGGAGCTGAACTTCAGAGAAACCATGATGATGGCAATCTCTCTGGTACAACTTAAACATCACCCATGCTGTCTTCCAGGCCTCTGTAGGTCCCTGTTTCAACTGTATAAGATCCTCTCTCAGCTGATCAGATCTAGCATCATCATAAAAGTGCCTCAGAAACTTCCTCTTCACTGCAACCCAAGTAGTCAGAGTCCCAAGTGGATCTGTTTCAGCCAAGTTTCAGCTTCTCCTCCAAGAGAATGAGGAAAAAGCTTGCAGTGCAGGAAGTCATAGCTCACTCCATTGTGCTTCATTCCAGTAACCAAAGACTCAAAATTCTCTATGTGATCCATATGATGCTCATGTGGGAGTCCGTGAAGAGGTGATGTCCCACAAGCGTATAGTAAGAAGTCTTCAGCTCAAAATCATTCAGCGCAAAAACAGAAAGTACAATCGCAGACTTATTAGCATAGAACACATCAGGCATGTTGTAATCAGGACCGTATAAATATTATATATTTTAGATTTTTGGTCCATTAGTGTTTATTATTTCTTTTTAATATAAGTTAAGTAACTTTTAGTTTTTGTTATATGAGATTAATTCTATTTCTCAGGAAAACTTTTGTTTGAGCTGCTTTATAATTTTTGTGGCTTAATTAATAGATTTATTATTCTTTTTTCCGCCGTGACATATTTGTATTTTTTTCCACTCGTTTTTATAGATCTTACATTTTTCACTTGTATAGTTGTTATTTTGCTAAAACGTTCTCTATCATAATTTATTTTCACTTCCTAGTTTTTTATAATATTCTATTCTAATGAATTTTTTTTATGTAATTTAAACATCTATAGTTTGTTTTGTGTAATGAATCTCATTATTTTATTTTTTCAGAATAAAATGTATAATACCGTTACTGATTTTTAATATTGAAATTAATGTAGATTCATTTGTGTAGATATATAGATTTTATTGTTTATTTAAAAAACAGAATTTTAAATTGATATTAAGAATTAGTATTAATGATTTTTTGTAGGATTCCCTTTTAAAAAAATTTTGTAGCATAACAAAATGAAACTATGATCTATGTGGAGCATAAAATTTTGAAAATACAACCTACGGGAGCATAACAAATTGAAACTATAAAAAGATGGTTTTTGAAAGAAGATTTTTACCCTATATTGCCTCGATGAACCAGCTTTACCAACAAAAGATAAGGAGTTGAAGATCTCTGACTTTGACGAAGCCACGGATCCACATACGTCGAGGAACAGAAATCGAACAAGACAACAAGGCACAGAATTGTGGCGACCGACATGGCAAGGTCTAAATAGATGGGGAAACAAACAATACAAGTTAGGTTATTTTTAAATTATTGGAAATGTTCATAGAAAGAAGAAGAGATATAGGAAGCATGAGAGTTTACCAACGGCGATGGAGGCGACAGTGAGACTGACCGATAGCGAGTCTGAGACAGAATATGATAGCAAGAGGGTGAAAACAGGGAGGCGACACCGTCTATAGGAAGAGATTAGAGAGAGGGACGAGAAGCGCCGTCGGTAACGATGGAGTAGAGATAGGGAAGTGGGTAGAAACTAATTAGGGTTAAGAGTAAAAGGTTAAAAACAATAAATAGGTAGGTTAGAAAAACCGGTTCATTGACGTTTATAATTAAAGGTGGTTAACTTCGGTTTATATTAATATTTACTATTTGGTTTACTTATATTTTAAATTATTTTTACGGTTTTACAATTATGTAGACCTCCCGATGAAGTCTACTATTAGTCTCTCCCCTAGAAGTCTACCATATAGTTTCCACCCTTTCGGCAAAGTGAAATTTTAATTCACGCCCAAATTTGTCATATCAATATACCGGTTTCCGCCCATTTTCTAGGTTTCCCGCTCTTAGGTTTAGGTTAATTAGAAAATTATACTTACATGAGATGTCCACTTTACAATTTCATAATTTAGATTAACGGTAGCTCGATTTGGTATGATCAAAATCCTATTCTTATATTGGTTCAATTAAAAACTTTATAATTTTCTTATGTAGACTACGATAGGAAGTCTACCCTAGAAGTCTTCTTAAGAAAGCCACAATAAACAAAAAAAACAACAAGCTATTCACTGAACTTAATAAACATGTCTCCTTAAGACATATAATAAAAAAAATCAACAAGCAGCAAAGCCAAAATGCCATAAGCAGATTCGACCACTAATCTATAATTTTAAATGAAAAACACAAGGGAGAAAATCACTGTTAAGAGGACTACAATGAATAGAACCACCTTCTTCATCTCCACGACTCCAGCAAATTGTTCCATAATTGTCGTCTTCAGCTGAACTATCTCAGCCTCAATCTGAGTTTGAGCTGCATGTTAATCGTTATCTTCAAAAACACTGATGCAGTCTCCCTGATTTTTTAAAGCACATCTAAGCTCTTGAAATTTCTCCATAATAGCTTCATCCAACCATTTAAACAATGCTGGTTACCGTCTTATACAAAGATATTCTACAATTTATTATATTCAAAAGACACAATCCACAATCATAAACAAACAACACCAAAAGCGTCTTATTACCTTATAGTTCTTGTATCCAAAAAATAGTCTACCCGGACTATCTTCGGTGGTGAAACTTTCATCACCGTCAACAACCCGCAAAAACATTTGTCAGGAATCCCGAATTTACTACGACTATCAGAGTTCACTTCATGATACCATGAACTCCACAAACTCCTCATGAAGCTACTTGACGGTTAACGGTAGAAGTATCTCCCCATATCTATTTATTATTTAATAATAATAATAATATATTATTACACAAAAAATTGGAGAAGAAATAATATCACTAAAACAGGGGTGAAGACGACAAATGAGGCTCTCGGCGAGGAGAGAGGATTTTAGAGAGAGAAAGTTGAGAGATTTTTACCCGCAATTCTTTATATAGGAGGTAAATTTTCAATGTTAAAAATCATTTTTTTAGACTTCATGAGAAGAATTCTCAAGTAAACTTTAGTGATATACTTCTTTTTAAAAATAAAATTACCGCCAAAAAACATTTTAAGTTCCCCGTCAATTTTCATTATAGGTACGACTTGACAAGGTACACTTCTAACCAAAACTTCTACAGAAGACTTCCGCCGTAAACTTCTTCTCCAGTGCCTAGAATTTGCTATTTAGACATGTTTGTTAAATATGACTTAGCTGTATCAATTTTTTATAGGTGACATTTGACTGTGTTTTGATTATTCAAGAAGAGGTTTGATGAATTTTTTTTATAAATTTATAATTAAATTTAATATGTATGGAAAATAGAGAAATTTCATTGAAGTTTACAAAACTTCTATTGGAAGTCTTCCTCGTAAACTTAGAGATACTTAATAAACTTTTCAAGGGTTAATACAATAATTTAAATTTAAATTTTATTGTTTGGTCATGGGGTGCTTGATAACAAGATTTTTGCAAATCCTAGAGGTATCAATTCCTCTTGCTTATCGTTGTAGCAAGAGGTATCGAACCTTTTTGGGATAGATAGGCCAATAAGAATGCACCAAACCAAATTAGACAAGCAATTCAATTCAAGTTGTAATTCTAAATATCCTAATTGCAAACAAATCAACCAAACAAGTAAACAAAGGGTGAACTAATTTCAATAACGAAGCAAGAGAGAACAAACAAGACAATTCAAATAGAAGATTAAAGATCAAGCTCTTGGGTATAGGAAATTGATCTAAGTAGCTAAACATTGAATCAAGATGTCAAACACAACATTAAAATGCTAATCCTTTAGCTTAGGAACACTAATTCAAGTTAATACACTCTCATGTCATTAACCCTATGCTAATCAAGCATTAAACATCAACTCTCATTGGCTAATCACAAGCATGCATTAATCACAAGTCCTTTAGCTACTAAACACCTTAAACATCAATTGTCATTGGCTAACAATGTAAAGCTCTCATTAAATCAAAGCTAGCGTTTCATCGAACACCTTATGTGCAATAAAATCTCAAAGTTCTAGATCAAGGGTAGCTAAGCCTAATCTAGCAATAAGAACATCTAATGAGAAAGGATCAATCAAATTTAAGCCCTAGACATCAAGATTCAACCCCTAATCACTCAAATCTTCCTAACCCAAAAGCTCAAAAGGAGACTACTCACTAATCATTCTAAGTTCAACAAAATCCATGAGAATAGTGTTAAACATGATGATTAGCAAAAGATTAAAAGAAGGAGAAAAGAAATCAACACAAAACAAGACTTGGATTAAGAAAAGATTCAATCTTCTTTTACAAAGTGTTTAGAACAAAAAGAAAGCTTAAGATCCACAAAAATCAGGTTTTTGGCTTTAAATAGTAAAGGGGAACGAATCGGGTCAACCCGGAACAAACCGGATATTGACCCGGATCCAAGACAATTTCTGGGTTCTGTATCGGTTGGGCTGCTCGATATGGAACCCGATACGAGCTCTCGGATTTATCGTCGAAGAAGTGTATCGGCCAGGCTGGCCGATATGGTAACCGATACGGTGTCACTGTAAATTCGTCGAGGGAGCGTATCGGTTCACCCGCCCGATACGTGAGCCAACATAGGTTCTCTGGATTTTCGCCGTGGGCATGTATCGGTTCGCCAGCCGGCCCCGTGAAACTTGTCGCCGGGGGGAGGGGGGGCTTCGCGAGTTCGTCGACGAACGTATGCTTGGTATTGGATGACTCTGATTCACTCTTAGCACACCATTCTTGACCCATTTGACCACATTCACACAATCTCATTGGCTGTTTAGCTCTCCTTCTCGTTGACCAAGCTTAAGACAAAAGCTCATCATCATTACGAAGCTCTAACCATTCCAAGAAAGCAATAATCCATACACTCCGTTTGTACCTAAAGAACTTAACACAAACTATAAAAAGATACCAAAATATGCTTAACTCTAGTTCTAAAGACTCTATTCCTAAATGCATGATTTTATAAATAAATGCATGAAAATTAAAGTAATGTTCAAGAAAATCAAATAGACTATTAGATTAAAAACCAATAAATTATGCACCTATCAGTGCTCAAAATAATTTTTTACCTCAAAAAATCCCCATTTGCATTTCTTTTTGAAATGAATTTATTTTAATTTTTAAAAGTTAATAATGGTTTAAAAACAACAATTCCTTCTACTAAAAATCTACTTTTTGTAAGAGTTAGAATGGATTATAGATATTGTAAAATTCAAAGATACTGTGAGATCAAGGATTCACACCAAAGATTTGTAATCGTGGATTTGGACTTTGTATATGAAAATAAGATAGATTTCCTATGAATCAAAGACTTTATTGAGGTTGTATGTCGAGATAGAACAAACACAGTCGAAAAGAGAGTACAAAGTATGAGAATCGAGCTGTATAGTCGAAGTGTTCTTGATTAGGGTTAGAATGTCTTGAATGAATCTCCACTTCTTCTTTAAATAGTCTTGACTCTTATCTTCTTTTTCCGATCTTTCGGCCTCGCCGTGACAACGATCCCCGAGATTCGCGGGAATCGGTTTAACTGACGAAGACCAGGTCATTCTTCCTCTACGTCCTCTTCTATCGAGCTCGAGCTCGATTGCCTTTTGTTCCGATGTTATTTGGGCCTTGGTCAGATCATAGTTGCATGGGCCCAGAATCTATGACAATCGAACTCGTCTCCTTGATTGCGGATTGGGCTCATGATTATGGGCCCTTGTTTTGTCTGTTAATGGGCCGGATTTCCTAGAGGGAAATCCAGCGCCAACAATATCCCCCAGCCCATTAACTTGGACGAGTCAAGGTTAATGGGCGGTGGACTTCCTCGGGAATATGCGCGCGCGTGTCTCGGGTGTTGAGAAACCTAATGATTTCTTTTGCCCCGTCTGTAGATCTAATTTCGATCGAACGGCCGAGATCTAGCACGTGGATTGAACCGGTCTGCTCGTAGCGCGTTGACAGCTATAGCGTATATTCGTTTAGAGGATCTCATCCTCTACCGTCGATCGCTAATCGGTTGAGATCTCTGGATACAATTCCTATCGATCTCGATTAATGCGGATGTGACTTAATCATCAACCGCTTACTCACATCTGTCGATCTTAAATCGACAGTCGAGATTTCAAGGAGCTAGAGGATCTTAACTGTTTCGATTTTCCTCGTAGTGATTACGAATTCGAAATCGAACAGTTGAGATTGCGGGATCCGCAGATCTCGAGGGTGAGAAGCACGAGATGGCTTTAAAGAGAAGTTACCTTGCATGATTCCCATTACTGCTCTCGATACAAATCGGCAAGGTAACTTCTTTTCTTTTACTTTAGTTGTCGTTTGCGATTTTTTGATTCTCGCTCTAGGTTTATAGTCTCAAAGCTTTCGCTCTCTAGAACTCTTTCTTTCTTCTTCTCCGACTCCGATACATCGATCGTTATGGCCGCGAGAGAGACGAAAGGAATGAGTACTTCTCAGCCGGCGGGGCCATTTGGTCCGCACCCCCGGTCCAAGCTGAATCCGGGACACCTCCAAAAATTGAGATCTAAGTGTCGGATTCCTGCCGAAGTCGATATGGTGATTCCGCTCTCGACGGAGTCTCCGGAGAATGTTCGGGACGGGTATTGTTGTGCATCCTATACTTATTTCGATAAGTGTGGGCTGTTCTTCCCAATCCCGCGCCTTCTTTGTTGGGTTTTAGCCCAACTTCAGCTCGCGTTTCCTAAGATGACCCCAAACTTTGTTCGATACGTCATCGGGCTTGGCGTCAGGGCGGCCGAAGAGGGTATCGATTTTGGGGCCGAGGAACTCATGACAGTTTGCTCGGTTAAGCATAACACCCATGCTCCGGGGACGTATTAACTTTCTCCCCTCTTTGGGAAGGTGCTCGAAAGAGATCCCAAATAGGGATCAATGGCGAGATCACTATTTCTTTTTCAGAATAAACAACCACTCGGTTGGCGATTTTGATTTTTCTGTTGTACTGAGGCAGTGGGCCGCCGGAGTTGGTTAGGTTTCTAGGTTATTGCTAGCTGATGTGTTTTACGATGTTCGTTGAACCGCTCCTAACTCCCTTATTTGTTTTGCTCTGTAGAAGCTCCTAAGTCGCTCGCCTTAAATCCGATAACAGAAGCGTTGTTAGCCCGCTTGAGAGGGGGGATATCAACTGGGACAACTTCACGGCGGAGCGCATACAAGCCACTTTAAGCCCCGCAGCTCGTCCTCTTGCTCAGGCACAAACTCGAACTCGTCGAATTACGCCGATCGCGCAGGTCCCTCGTCGGCTGCCTTTAGCTCGAGAGGTCCAGCCCGCGCTCCGTATTGTTGATTGCACTGGAGAAAGTAAGCAGTTTGCTTGGTTTGTATAGAGGTTTCCTTACTATATCTGTATTTTGAACTGACCCGAGTTCATTTTGTCCGCAGATCGACCCGTCTCAGACGACAGCTCTACCCCCAGTACTCCTCCCCACGACAAAATGTCGCGAAGAGCGAGCAGACGCCGGAACGGGAAGGATCCCGTCAATTTGGAAAGGAAAATGAAGGTTGGCGACTTGAGCAACGCCCTTCTTTTTGCAATGGGCGAAGCTCCTCCTCCTCCTTCGATCCCTCCTCTGCACCCTGTTCAAGTCTCTCTTCCTCCGGCTACAGGATCCGAAGAAGCGACCATGGAGGCGTAGAACCTACCTCCCTCTTCGACCGGACAAGAAATAGCTCAGGTCCCATCTGGAGAGCCTGCTTTACGCGACGCTCGATTGAGATCGAGCCAAAATGTGGAGGCGAGGCCTGCCTCTTCTGGGTCCTCCGAATCTTTTAACTGGTGCTTTAGGCAGCAGAAGGAATGTCCGATTGCGGATGACCCAAAGGGTGTGGCCTACCTGCTGAGGCATTTTAAGCCCGCAGGCGTTCAACTCCCGGCTGTCGGGGATATGGCCCTCGGTGATTCTTACACCGACATGATGGCTGCCATCGGGAAGGTAATGGTTTCTTCCATTCGCTTTCTTGATCTGTTCCATGCTTAGCATTCATTTATTTTTTGTGTAGGCCTTGGAGGCCACAAATAGGTTTGCGGCTAGGTTTGAGCGCGAGCTGCGCGAAATACCGCGGGCAAGTGAGCTTGAGTCCATCGAGAAGACGGTGAGTGATCTGAACATGCTGCTGCAGGAGGCTTTGACTCGCGAGGAGGAGCTGAAGAAGAAGCTTGCTCACTTCGACGGAATGGAGCGCGGATGATGACACTCGAGAATTAGGAGGAGGACCTAACTCAAAAGTTGAACGTGGCCGTTAATAGGACTCTGGCCACGGAGGAAGCGAGCCGAGCTGCAGAGGAGGCGAGTCGAGCTGCGGATACGCGGGCTGCACAGTGCCAGGCTGATTTGGAAAAGGCCCTTGCTGGCCGAGAGCTTGATATCAAGGTGGTGGCTCACGAGGCAAAGAAAGGACTGAATGGTCAATACCTCGAGATCCTTGAGGGAATCAAGGCGAAGGAGAGCCAGAGGAAGGTTGCTGTGAGTGCTGATATAAAGCTTCAAGAGGCCTTCGCCAATATCGCGCTTATTTCTGAGTTTGCCTCTGGCGAGCTGGATCTGACCAAGGAGGTGCTGGACTTGGCAGAGAAGAAGCGGTTGGCCATGGAGGAGATGAACGCCGCGGCAGTGTCGGACTTCAGCATCATCAAGCTCAACTTGCCGGCGATGTCAGACGACTCGGTGATTTTGGCGCGCCCTCTAAACCAAACAGCTACTCGCCTTGATCAATACAGATCGAATCTCCCGACCGGAGTTAGCTCGCGAGTTAGCGATGAGGTCGAGGGTCGGCTCGAGGAGGAAGAGGCGACCGGCGACCGGACATGGAATCAAGACGAGGCTTCCTCTACTTCCAAGCAGTTCTAATAAATTTTATTTGTTGCCCTAAGGGGCTTTTAATTTCTTTTTCAGACTTGCGTTGCCCAATGGGGCTTTTTATTTGCTTTTGGTGTTGCCCTTGGTGGGCTTTTTGCGAACTCGAGGATGTTAAGTACTCTTTTTTTTATGAACTGCTTTCAATCTTTCATGCCTTAGCATAGAATTGACTGTTTAATGCCTTAGCATAGAATTAGCAATTTAACAGCTCGAACCTCTAAAGAGGGGTCGAATAAATGACTTGGCTTGAATTGCCTTAGGGAGTTCTCTACAAACTTCTAAATCGATTGTATCCGAGCTCGAGCTCTGTTTTAAAAAAAAATTGTTCGAGGTACAACTCTTTCAAGATGTATAGCTCGAGCTTGGCATTGAGTAAAAATTTCTAAGTATATGACGAATCGGAGTAGACTTACATAGATTCATTTTGGGTATTTGCGGAGATCGCTTTGCATGAAACAACTGTCTCGTTTTATCTGTCTTGATGTAGATTTTACCTCATTGCTTTGCTGAAGGGAAGGGGGTAGCCCCCCCCCCCCCCCCCAATTCTTCTTATTTGTATAAGGTTGGAAGAATTTTAAGTTTTTGAAGGACTGTTTCAGGTCGCTCGTTTTGAGACGATCATTTCGGTTCGTATGATGTCGGGGGGGGGGATCATTTTAGATCGCTTGTTTGGAAAAGGCCATTTCTGGTCGTTTAACTCGAAGAGATAATTTAATATCGCTTGTATTAGAAGAAACCGTTTCATGTTGCTTAGAAGGGATAATTTCATATCACTTATTTTAAGAGGAACCATTTCAGGTTGCTTGGGAGAGATAATTTTATATCACTTAGACGAGATAATTTCATATCACTTGTTTTTGAAGAGATAATTTTATATCACTTGGTTAAGGTAAAATGTAAAGGCGAAGTATTTTACAACAACTTTAACTTTTAAAAAGAAAAAGATACCGATCGAGAGACTTATTTTGATTTCACAAAGATAAGCTAGTTCTACTTCGTTCGAGGTCGCTGAACTCGGTGAGAGTTTTGTATTGGGGGACGGTTGCGCTCGAGATCGAGCTGCCTACGTACCCTTTTAAGGGGATCAAGCCGTTTCGTAGTTCGATTATGGGGTATACTTCTTAGTGAAAGTACTTTTTGAGGTTGATGATATTCCAGGGTCGTAGTTCGGGTTTTTGGGTTTCTACCGACTTGAGTCGGTAGACCCCGTCCTTCACGACATCGGTGACCTGGTAAGGACCTTTCCACTTTGCTCATAACTTTCCAGCGTGTTCTTCCTTGTTATGGTCGAACACTTTCCGTAAGACGAGCTCTCCTACTTGAAACCTTCGGGTTTTAATCCCAGAATCATAGTAACGAGCTGCGGCTTGTTGGTAGTTCTGGATTCGGGCTAATGCAAGGTTTCTCCTTTCGTCGGCGAGATCAAGCTCGTCTGTTAACATCTCATTGTTAAGTTCCTATTGTTTTGGGCATTCCTTTTTGGGGATGCTTGATACGAGGATCTCGGCTGGTACTACCGCCTCGATACCATAAGCTAGCGAGAAGGGAGTCTCACCAGTGGATTTGCGGGGGGTAGTCTGGTAAGCCCAGAGTACGGCTGGGAGCTCATCGCTTCAGCTCGTCTTGCACTCATCAAGTCTTTTCTTGAGATTGTTCATGATCGACTTGTTAGCTGCTTCCGCCAGTCCATTTCGTTAAGGGTAACGGGGCGTTGAGTAAGTTAGCTTGATGTTCCAGGTTCTGCAGAACGCATTGAACATGTTCTATATGAGCTGAGATCCGTTATCGGTGACGATCTCATGGGGTAGTCCATGTCGGCAAACGATGCTTCGCTAGACGAACTCCTTAACGTGAACGTCTTTAATCTTTTGGTACGATTCTGCTTCGATCCATTTGGTGAAGTAATGTGTCATTACCAATAAGTGCATAGCTTTCTTTCTGCCGGATGCGACTAAGGGTCCCACGATATCCATTCCCCATCGCATGAACGGATAGGGCGAAGAGATCGAGGAGAGTTTTTCCGAGGGTTGGTGGATGATCGGAGCGTGCTTTTGGCACTTGTCACATTTACTGGAAAACGATTCGCATTCGGCGGCCATTGTTGGCCAGAAATAGCCTTGCCTCTTGATTAGTATGGCCAGAGCTCGTCCTCTGGAATGACTTCCGCAGGATCCGTCATGGGCCTGTGTGATCACGGCTCGGGCTTGTTTCTCATTGAGGCACTTGAGGTATGGTCCGGAGAGACTTCTTTTGAAAAGTTCTCCTTGTGTGACGCTGTACCTGGTGTTATGTGCTTTGCGTTTTCGTGCTTCCCATTTATCGTCAGGGTCTTCGCCATTCGTTATGTACTGAATGATCGGAGTTCTCCAATCCTTTCCATCATCGGGTTCAGTTCCCTGACTAGTGGATGCAGTTCGGATCGGTCCGTCAGGAACGTTCGCAACGTAAATGGCATTTCTTGGGTCGAGATCGTCATCGACCTCGACGATGTTGCAGCTTGTTTCCTCGTGCAGTTCCTAGCGTTCGACATCGTCCTTTTTGGTAGACTTGCCTCTTTCAAGGATAGAGCTTTTAGAGCAATGTCGATACTTGGTTTTCGATCCCTTCAATTGGTATGATCCTTGTAAGGTTGCGATCTGATCTTGATGCTAGTGCGGTTAGAGCGTCAGCTGTGGTATTTTCCCCTCGCGGGATTCATGTTAGATCGAAGAATTCGATCTGGTCAGTGAGGCTATGGACTACCCGCAGATATGCTTCCATACGTTTTTCTTTGGCCTCGTAGTCGCCGTGATATTGGCTCGTGCCAGTTGGGACTCACTGAAAGCGTCTACTTCTTGGGCTCCCATCGCTATTGCTAGTCTGAGCCCGGCTATTAACGCTTCGTATTCTGCTTCGTTGTTTGATGCGGCGAAGCCTAGTCTGAACGATTGTTCCAATACTTCTCCCATAGGGGAGACTAGTTTTACTCCGACCCCGGATCCTTGTCTCGAGGAAGCTCCATCGACGTGAAGTTTTCATCTCTTGACGGAGGCCGGGTCGAGATCGATGGTTGGGGGAGTTCAATTATGAAGTCAGCCAGTACTTGTGGCTTCAAGCACGTCCGAGCTTTAAACTCGATGTGGTATTCACTAAGTTCGATAGCCCATTTAACTAATCGACATGACTGGCTTGGACTGTGAACGATGGTTCTCAGCGGTTGAGAAGTCATTACTATGATTGAGTGCGTTTGGAAATATGGTCGGAGCTTTCGAGCCGATGTGACCAATGCTAGGGCAAGTTTTTCCATAGCGGGGTATCTGGTTTTGGCGACGATCAAGGTCTTGCTGATGTAATACACCGGCCGTTGATCGCTTTGTTATTCACGAACCAGGACTCCACTTACTGCTGCTGTAGAGACAGCTAGGTAGAGGTAAAGGGGTTCCCCTTCTACTGGTTTCGCCAGTATAGGTGGTTCGCTTAGATAGGATTTGAGCTGGGCGAACGCTTCTTCGCACTTTTCGTCCCAAAGGAACTTTTTGTTCGCTTTGAGCAAGTGGTAAAAGGGGAGACATTTGTCGGTCGACCTTGAGATGAAGCGGTTCAAAGCAGCTATTTTGGCAGTTAAACGTTGGACTTCTCACGTCGTTCTAGGAGATTTCATCTCCATGAATGTCGCGATCTGTTTAGGGTTTGCTTCGATCCCTCTTTCGGTTACTAGGTAACCGAGGAATTCTCCTGATGGGACCCCGAAGGTGCACTTTACTGGGTTGAGTTTCATCCCGTATTTGTTGAGAATGACGAAGCATTCTTTTAGCTGGGGAATGTGATCCTCGTACCTGGAAGATTTGACCAGCATATCGTCGATGTAAACTTCCATGGTTTTTCCAAGAAGTCCTGAGAACATCTTGTTGACGAGACGTTGGTAGATTGCTCCTGCATTTTTTAAACCGAAGGGCATGACTTTATAGCAGTATGTGCCTCGATCAGTAATGAATGAGGTCTTCTCTTGGTCTTCAGGGTTCATCAGTATCTGATTGTACCCGGAAAAGGCATCCATGAAGGATCGCAGTTGATGTCCAGCAGTCGCTTTGACCAAACGGTCGATATGAGGGAGTGGGAAGCTGACTTTTGGATATGCTTTGTTGAGATCTGTAAAGTCAACGCAGACTCTCCATTTCCCATTCTTTTTCTTGACCACTACGGGATTCGCGAGCCAATCGGGGTATTTTACCTCCCTGATCGATCCAATTTTTAGCAGGCGGTCGACCTCGTCATTGACGGCTTTGGCTCGTTCAGGGCCAAGTTTTCGAAGTTTTTATCTGACCGGTTTATAAGTAGGATCGACGTTTAGTTCGTGACTGGTTACGTCGATGTTGATTCCTTTCATGTCTGTCGAGGACCAGGCAAAGGAATCGACATTATGTTTAAGAAAAGAGATCAGTTCGTTTTTAACTGACTCCTCTAGGCCGATCCCGGTGCCAACGAGTCTTTCGGTGAGCGTCGTCTATGAAAACCTGGGTGGTGAGGTCTTTTGGGGCCCTTTTTGGCTCGGGTCGTTTGACCTCATGGTTTGCATTGTGGCGAGCTCTTCCTCCTTCTGTAATTGCTACGCGTGGGATTTCTCGATCTGTTTGAACCCGTTCATGTAGCAGTTTCTGGAGATCTTTTGATTTCCATAGACTGTTTTTATTCCTTTCGGAGTTGGAAACTTTACGCATTGGTGGTAGGTCGACGGTACGGCTTTCATGTCGTATATCCAGGGTCGACCTAGAATGGCATTATAGGGAGCTGGTCGATCTACTATGACGAACTCTGTCATTCGTCGGACTCCTCCAGCTATTACTGGGGCAAAGACGGAGCCCATCGAATATGTTGTTTCGCTAGCGAAGCCCACTAGGGGTGTTTGTCCCTCGGCGATCTCGGAGTCTTCGAACTCCATCTTTTGAAAAGCGTCGTAAAAGAGGACATCCACTGAGCTTCCTGTGTCGATCATAATCCTTGAGAGTTCGACATCCCCGACTACCAAGCACAGGAGGAGCGCGTCATCATGTGGCTTGTCGAGGTCTCTCATCTCGCTCTCGTAGAAGGTGATCTCATGGTCTGGACCTTGCATTGGGATTTTCTCCCGTTTATCGGTTTCGACCCTTCGGTGAAGAGCTTTTATCGAATTGACTGAGTCTCGACATAGCTTGGAACCGCCAAAGATGAAGTCAATTCATTTAGGGGGTATAACCCAGCCCGTACACCCCCCCCCCCCCCCCCCCCGCAGAGACGAGGGAGATTTATTCGTGAGCGTAAACTCTTGAGAGGGGCTAGAGGTGGGGGTAATGCCGAGCCTCCCGGAGTACCTCATAGGCTGAGCTCACCGAGGATGAATTCGACCCGATTCCGGGACCCTTGGGGGAGAGCTTCAGGGGATCTCGACTCCTTAGAGCGTTCTCGTTTGTTCTGGAAAGGCTTTTTTGACTCTTTGGTATGCTTGTTTTTCTTTTTGTCTGAGGGAGTTTCTTCCTAGACTTCGGATTCTTGGTTGTTTTCGGACTCTCGTTTTTTTGCCTCGACTTTGGCTCGAGTGTAGCATTCTTCGGTTGAGTGTCCTCTTTTGTTGTGAAAGTCACATAATTTTTCTTTGTCGAACTCGAACTTCTTCGAGCTCTTCGGGCTCTCAACCGCGTTAACGTTTCCGGATTTACGGGAATCCTTCTTCGAATTCGAGCTCTGCGAGCCCGGCTGGTTCCTTTCCTTTCGGTGCTTTTCTCTGAGGGCCGTAGTTTTGGCCTCGAGGCGAGCAAAGGCCGATGCGCGGTGAAGGGCGTCATCGAGTGTGAGAGGTTCGCAGACTGTTATTTCCTCGCGGAATCTGGTCGAGTACCATAGTCCACGCCTCAGTGCTTCTATAGCCACTTCGTCGTTTGGGTTCGCGATTTTGGATTTTATTTCCTTGAATCGATCAATGAACGAGCGAAGTGTTTCGTCGGGTTTTTGAGAGACGCCAAATAAGGGTGCCTCGGTAGTCTTTACCTCGATAAAGACGAAGTATTGTTTGAGGAAAGCCATCATGAACTGGTGAAGTTATCGATGGATCTCTCTTCCAGTCCGGCGAACCATTCTAGGTCAGAGCCCGATAGGTTTTCAGCGAAGAGTCTGCAGAAAGCCTGCTCTCTCTCCTCGCCAGCTAGGTATACCCTTGACATTGCTAGCCGGAATGCCCTGATATGGGCTTTGGGGTCTGATTTTCCAGAAAATTATGGAAATTTCATTTTCTTGATTTCTCGGATTCTTGCAAAAGGGGATCCGGTCTGTAAACGGCATTTGTCGTGTTTCCTCGATCACTCGATCGATGCCGGGTGCCGCGCTTGTTGCCATGTGGACTTTCGAGCTCAGGCTGGCGAACTGGGCTTTAGCCTGCTCGATGTATTGCCTTAGCATATCATGTTCGTCGCCTGCTAGAGGCGCGAACTGTGCTTGCGCCTGATCCGACGTTTGCCCGGGGAAAACCAGGTCGGTCTGTGGCACTTGGAATTGTATCGGACTCGATCCGTTAGGGTGTCTCTAGCTCGAGGCGAAAGCAGAGCCTCCTAGTTGCCTCGGTCGGATATTGGAATTACTCGGCAAATGAGGTGGTCCGGGTAATGGTCGGTTTCCCGATCCGGTTGGATTCGTAACCATAGATCTCAAACTGAATGGAGCCAGTGTCGCAATAGGGGTCGTTATAGGGTGGAAACCGCTATTCGACATGCTAACGAAATTTCCCGACGTTCCAGGGGGTGATATCACCTGGGATAAATCCAAGTGTGTTCGTGTGGAGGACTTATGGGAGGTCGTAAATCGTGTATTGATCGACCTCGCTGGTTTTGACTGGCGAGCTCTTCGAGACAGGTGTTAATGCGTCGTTCTTGTTCATCGAGCTGCGCGGCCAGAGCACGATTTGCGATCTCTTGGGAATGGGAGTTTTCCTCATTGCTTCTCGTTCGATTTACCAACAAGTTCAACATTGAACGAATTTCAGTGAGGTCGTCCGGACTTTGTCGCGGTGGAGCAGGAGGCTGAGGCGGGTTAGGCCTTAGCGTTCCGGATCCACCTCCTGGAGCGGGGGCGGAAGTTGAATCGTTTCTCATCCATACCTAGTTCCTGCTCGGATCATTAGTTCCTGACAGAACGTTTTTCGGAGTCTAGCTCGTCACGATTGTTTGAGCGACTGAGCTGGTTGGTGCCGAAGTCGTGGAGACTAAGGCAGAGCTCGTCAACACGCCATCGGTCTGACCCATGGTCCTTACCCCGGTGATGTTCTGAGGAACGTCGTCGACCGTTTGAGGGTGGTCGACTGATGGAGTGGCGCTGGGAGAGCCAGATTGGTCGGGATTCATCTCGATCTATCGAACCTAGGATCTGATTCTTAAGATAGGAAAAACTAGTGATATTCCCCACAGACGGCGCCAAATGTGAGATCAAGGATTCACACCAAGGATTTTTAATCGTGGATTTGGACTTTGTATATGAAAATAAGATAGATTTCCTATGAATCAAAGACTTTATTGAGGTTGTATGTCGAGATAGAACAAACACAGTCGAAAAGAGAGTACAGAGTATGAGAATCGAGCTGTCTAGTCGAAGTGTTCTTGATTAGGGTTAGAATGTCTTGAATGAATCTCCACTTCTTTTTTAAATAGTCTCGACTCTTATCTTCTTGTTCCGATCTTTCGGCCTCGCCGTGACAACGATCTCCGAGATTCGCGGGAATCGGTTTAACTGACGAAGACCATGTCATTCTTCCTCTACGTCCTCTTCTATCGAGCTCGAGCTCGATTGCCTTTTGTTCCGATGTTATTTGGGCCTTGGTCAGATCATAGTTGCATGGGCCCAGAATCTATGACAATCGAACTCGTCTCCTTGATTGCGGATTGGGCTCATGATTATGGGTCCTTGTTTTGTCTGTTAATGGGCTGGATTTCCAAGAGGGAAATCCAGCGCCAACAGATACCTAGGGCATGTTCTTTTCCTCATCTGGAAATAGCGTTTGGAAACTGCGTCCAGATGTAGTTTCCAAACGTTGCATCCAGATGTAGTTCTTTTGTGCATTTAGAAACTGCGTCTGAAAATTGCGTCTAGATACAATTATGTTTCTTTGTGTGTTTGTATATATTAGTTAGATGCATTATTTTTAACGTTTGGATTTTGTGGTTTTGGCGGGAAATATTATTTTTATGATTTTGGCAGGAAAACAAAATTTTCAGTTATGGTGGAAAACCGTTATTTTGCAGTTTTGACGGAAAACTAGTATTTTCGGTTTTGGCATAAAATAATGATTTTGGCGGGAAATCGCGATTTTGCGGTTTAACGGGAAAACATAATTTTACGGTTTTGGCAGAAAATCGCTTAAGATGTTATGATGTTAAATAAATCTTATCGTTTAAGATGTTATATTTTAAATAATAACAGTTAAAATTCAAAGATAATTAGATTTACAGAAGAAGTAAAATATGACTCAGTTTCAAAAAGTCATATAATTTTTTTTAAACGACTGAGAGAAAAAACTCACTCGGCTTTATTAATAATATTATTATAGAATTTTCTACACATATTAAAAATATTATAATTTATATTTTAGTTTATGTTAACCCTTAATATATTTATTTATATAATTAATACATTAAAGTAGGTCTGCAATTTCGGTTAAACCGAATCAAATCAGCCAGTTATTTTGGTTAGTTTGGTTTCAAAAATCCTACCGAATTTAACTGAAATTGATAATGAATCGGTTCGGTTTGGATATCAGTTAGTTCAGTTATTTTTTCATTTACCGAATTACCCAAATTTTTTCATTTTTCAGGTAAAATCTGTATATCGGTTTAAGTTGATTATTCGGTTTGGTTATTAAGATTTCCGGGAAAAAAAATGAAGAACGAAAGAGAAGAAAAAAGCAGAAGAAATAAGGAGACAAAGAGGACTTCAGGGTGTGTTGGAGAATCAAAGAAGAAGAAAAATCAATGAAATAGAAGATTTGGAATCGATAGAGATCGAAGAGAGAAAAGCAGAATCTAAGAGGAAGCAAGACTTGAAAAAGAAAATAAATAGAGATGAATTGAAGCGGCTGGAACCAGGAAAAAAAAAAAAGGAGAAAATGTATGTTATTAGGCTATTCTCTATTTTAGGGGCTTGAAATAAGTATATAAATTGGCGCAAAAAGAACAAAACGTAAACAACTCAATTAATGAATCAAACATTTTAACTAATTAAATTGGCTAATAAAAATTAATATATTTATCCTATATCGGTAAAATGATGTAATTTCTGTTAGTTTACATATTATATAAAATAAACCGAGTAGGATATTAAAGGTTTGTATAATCATTGGTTAACCGTTCGGTTAGCGTGAGTCGAACTGACCCGAACCATTAACTAATTGCTATAATTAATTTTACCGATCGGTTTGGTTTCTCCTAACCGACTCTGAACCAAAAATCAAAAATCTCGGTTTGATTTGGTTCGGTTAGTTCGATTCAGGTTATAATCCAGGACTACTTTAAAGTAACAGGGTTAAAACTGAATTATTTTTTGTTCAAAATTATGTTGAGAATATAAAATGATACTCTCCGTTTATGTGATTTCATAACGGGGATTTCAGCATATATTCTGATTATATTCAAATAAAAACATCATGTTATGTCAAATTATTGTCAAAAGTCAAAAGTCAAAAGTCAAAAACCCATATGCTGTCTTTTGTATTGCTATTAAACGCGGTTTCGGGTTTTAGAAAGAGAGTACAAAATTATTATTGAAAATATTTATGGAGGAAAACAGACAATTCAACGGTGGCAAATTGTAATCGAGATCTTCCGGGCCGCTTCCTTTCCCTTTTTCAGAGTCACTACGGACCCTACCTGTCTTATATCATTAGGATACTTTTACATAAAAATTCATTTAATTTGTAGTTAGACATTTTACATCAATAATGAAAATATAGCGATTTAAGTCAAAAGGTAAGGCATGATCTGTTTTAATTAAGGACTTAATCATAATATCCGTCAACGAGTGAGATTGAATTGGAGTTATTGTGGAGTTAGAGATACAAAGTCTTATAAAGCTTGTATATGACTAAGACCAAATGAATGGAGAGCAGCTGAGATAAACACGAATCTTGGAGAAAATATTGAAACTTGAATAAACTTCTTTATTTTTGGAGAGAATTAAGAAAAAAAATTCCTAAAAATTTGAATCTATCAATATGTGAAGTTAGCTAGGATTAGCTTAGAATAATAGTAAAAGCATGTTGAGTATAAATAGAAGGCAAAGAACATTTGTAGAAGTCTACATTTTGAGAGAGAAAATCAATTAGCAAAAAGAGTTTGGGGTTCTTGTAAGAATAGAAAACACAGAATTCCAAAGTGTTATCTTATGAGATTCTTGGATACTGTATAGATCCCAGAACAAGAAATTTAGGTTGTATAAGTGAGACTTGTAAGTTTGCTTATCAATATCAAGTCCTGAAAATATTTATGTGTTACATCTTCTATCAAATAGTTCTTGCATTTTCATTTTAGTATTAGAGGGGACACTTATATGCATTACAAACATGTGATAACTTGTGGAAGAAATGAAGAACTACTATGAACTAATCAACAGCTCAAGAGTGATACTAAATACAGGCAACTGTAATTTTGAAAAGAAATGATAAGATCTCAAATCAAAGGAATAGATGCATTCGCTTGGAAGACAGTTGAAACCGGTTGGAACAATCCTACTGTTAAGAGAATCATGAGCAGACATACCTAAGCCAGAAGAGATAGACATACGAGGACCTAAAGATATCTACGTACAACTCCAAGGCACTTACGGCCATCCATTGCAGTATGGAAAGGAAACAGTTGAACTAATCCAAGGATGTGATATGGCAAAGGAGGCTTGGTACATGATAACTAGGATTTTGCAATCCTTTGAGGTACCAATTCCTCAAGCTTATCGATGTAGCTTTGAGGTATCGAACCTATTCTGGGATGGATAAAACCAATAAGCAAACACTAAACCTTCAGAGTCAAATCAAACAATTTGGTTTTTAGTTTCTAACAATCCTAACAAAAGCAATTCATATAGAAGTAAACAAAAAGCAAGTAAACAAGTGGATTCAATCAATGACAAAGATAAGGCCTAAAGGTTAAGGTCAACAGACAGGTGACTCGGGATGATCAAGGAATTCTAATTCAAACTTCTAAAAGCTAATCTCCTAGCATGGAACACACCAAGTAAATCAGTTTAATCTCTTAATACCAATTCTTCACTTGATCCTAACTCAAGAACAAATTATCATTTGTGAATTAGAATCGAATGAGCATTCAAACAGGTTCCGAACAGCAAACAATCACTCTAGACATACATTCTCATGTGCTAGAATGTGAAAGTCCTAACAAAGCTAGAAACTGGAATTTCATCGAACATGTTGTGAACAAGAAATTCTAAACATCCTAATCAATGTGATCAAGATTAATTAGGCACTAAGCACACTTTGATAGATGAGATTTTAAACAATCAATCACTAGAAATCCTTTGATCACCCCTAATCAACCTAATCCTACCTAACCCATAAGCCTATGAAGAACTACTCACTAATCATAACTAGATCAACAAAACTCATAGGAATAGAGTTGATCATGGAGATTGGTGAGGGATTGAGAGATTTGTAGAAGGAATAACAAAGAAGATACTAGATTAATCTCAAGAATCAAATTTGTTCTTACAAAAGAGTTTAGAACATCAAAAACAGCTTAAGGAACAATAGAAAATAGGTTTTTGGCTTAAGTAGTGTTTTTTTGGGGCGAACCGGGTCAACCCGGGATAAACCGGGTGTTGACCCGGATCCAAGACAGATTTTGCGTTCTGTATCGGCCAGCCAACCGATATGCTGGTCGATACGAACTCTCGGATTATTTCGTCGAAGGGGCGTATCGGTTGGCCAACCGATACGCCAACCGATACGGACTCTCGGATTTTTCTGGGAAGGGTCGTATCGGCCTGCCACCCGATACGCCACCCGGTATGGACTCTCGGATTTTTCTGTGTTGAGATGCATCCAGTAAATCATGCATAACTCTTTCCATATAGCTCCGAATGACTTCAAACCACCTCCATTAGGAAGCTAACTCAATTTACCATGATTTTTATTCAGAATCCCAGAGCTAAAAGTCAACGTAATATCTTCATATGACTCAATCTTTCAAGCTCATCGGTTTGGTCCTTCATCACCATTTCACTTGCAATCACTCCTTTGGCCTCCAAACTCTTCCAAACCTCCTTAGCAACTCCAAGAACCTACAAAACATAAGAAACACTCCAAATGCAAGCCTAGAATGCCTAAACCTAGCTCTAGATGATCTTATACTCTAAACACACCAATGACCAAAGAAATGAAGCTAAAGGAAACTAAAAAGAAGTAAAACATGATCTTAACAATAGCCTAAATGCATGAAAATACAAGTATATCAATTCCCCCAAACTTAAACCTTGCTTGTCCACAAGCAAGCTTAACACAATCACAACAAGTTGGGGAAAAGGTTTGAAGGCGGGAGCTCATATCCAAAGGCAAAACCGAGATCAACAAGTTCCAATTCGAATCAAGATCACCAAGATGCAACCAAGTAAGGCTTACTCCAAAAATTTTGCCATGCTCATCAAGACAAAACTCTTAGCTCAACTCTCAACCTAGACAAGCATTCCTATCAACTAGCTCTTTACATTCAATAGGTTTTCAAGTGGATCTTACTCAATGCAAGGTGATCAAACTCATTTGGCAAAGGGACAAGGTTTTGAGATTAAAGTGATCTCAATCAAAAGAGGGGTTTATTCCAAAAGCATGAAGGTTCTCTCATAAAGAAGTGAATGAGCTATAGTAAAATGCTAAGAGTTAGAGGCAATTGGTGCATACTAGGTTGATTTCCATCTATCCATGCCCCAATTACTTCTTCTCCTAGTCTAGCCCACTTAAATGGATACTACCCTTGATCAAGACTATTTTTGCCTCATCCCCTTTTCTCAATCAGACACTTTCCAATCAAACTCCCCAAGGACCATTCAAAACATTTCAAAACAATGGCTATTCTTCCTTTTAACTTAGCTCAAATCCTTCTTCTTTTTTCTTTCCAAATGCCTCTTTTCATAAACTTTCTTCTTCTTTTTTATTGTGAGCCCTTAGCTTCTTTTCATTTCAAAACTTGAGGCACTTTTCTTTTCAAAACACATAAGAGCTTTTCTTCTAAACACTTTTGCCAAAAATTTCATGATCCCATTCCAAAATCCCCTTTTAATCTTTCTTTTCTTTACTCTCTTTCTCCTTTCCCAACTATTCCCCCAAACTTTAATCCTAGCCTATTGCAAAGCCAAAGATGTTGAGCTTGCATCTACATGGAAATTTCTCCTAGTCGCCTCATACTCAACACTTTTTACCTAGCTCATTCCAAATAAGCCTACCACTCAAGATAGTGTTTGTGGCTTGAAAGAAGGGTGGTGAAAGGTATGGAAGTCTATTTGAGCAAGTAGAGAGAGGTAGAAAGGATAGAATGCTCAAATATTTTAGGGTATCCATGAGTTTAGCACACAGAGCATGAGTAAGATAATTAGATGTCATCATTAAAGTTATCACTTAGGTAGAGCTAGTGTCAATTCAAAGCCTATTTCAGTTTCAAATCAAGTTTCAAAGCAAGCAATCCTAGCATGGTTCGTCTTAACTTTCTAGCCTTTCTTGAATTGCAATCTTAGGACAATTGATATTCATACATTTTCATGCATTTAGGCTTGTATATAGCTCTTGTTTTGATTTCTTTTCTCCATCATTCTTACCATTTTGCCGAGTTTGTTGTCACATCTAGAGTCTAGAGTTGTTTAGGACTAGGATTAGGCATTCTAGGCTTGCATTTGGAGTGTTTCTTGTGTTTTGCAGGTGAATGGAGGCATCTAGGAGCATTGGTGAGCTTGGAAGTGGAGTCTTGAGCTCAGAAGACCAAGGAAGAGCCAAAGAAGGACCATATCGGTCTGAGTATCGGCCAGGCGGGCCGATACAGCCCCTCGTCAAAGTTTTGGAGCTCAGTATCGGCCACCATATCGGTCCACCCGACCGATATGGACTCTCGGATTAATTTTCGAGGGTTCATATCGGTTCACATATCGGTCAGGTGGACCGATACGCTCGAACCCAGAAATAATCCGAGAGTCGATATCGGTCTGCATATCGGTCCACCTGACCGATATCGACCCCAGATTTGCACTTGGATCCGGGTCAACACCCGGTTTGTTCCGGGTTGACCCGGCTCGCACCTTTTAGACTATTTAAGCCAAAAACCTATTTTATTTTGTTTCTTATGCAGTTTTTGATGTTCTAAACTCTTTTGTAAGAACACATAAAAATCCTTTGATCAATCTAGATTTCTATTACTATTCCATCAACAAATCTTTCAATCTCTCACTAATCTACCATGATCAACTCTATTTCTATGAGTTTTGTTGATCTAGTTATGATTTGTGAGTAGTTTTCCATAGGCTTGTGGGTTGGGTAGGATTAGGTTGATTAGGGGTGATCAATGGAATTCTAGTAGTTAATTGTCAAAATCTCATCTAGCAAAGTGCTCTTAATGCCTAGTTAATCTTGATCACATTGATTAGGATGTTTAGAATTTCTTGTTCACAACATGTTCGATGAAATTCCTGTATTTAGCTTTGTTAGGACTTTCATATTCTAGCACATGAAAATGTATGTCTAGAGTGATTGGTTGCTAATTGGAACCTGTTTGAATGCTCGTTTGATTTTGATTCACAAATGATGATTTGTTCTTGAGTTAAGATTAAATGAAGAATTGGTGTTAAGAGATTAAGCCGATTTACATAGTGTG